>CM027570.2:33390721-33714424 GCA_015852605.2 Populus deltoides | reverse complement strand
ATTGATTTACTTGTTTTGCTTGGCCCACACATTTGCAGGGTTAAGAGTGTATTTGGTATTGTAGTTGTTGTTGTGGTTTTAAAAAAGTTGTTTTTAGAAAAATATTTTTAGTTGAGGTTAGGTTGGAAAAATATATGTTTGGTTAAAAGCGTAGTTGAAATTGAGGTTGAACAAAAAGTAGTTTAATGTGTTTGGTTAAAAAATGCTTTTCAAAAGTGAGGTTATAAAATAATTAAAAATATTTTTAATTTAAATATTGTAGAATTTAACTATTA
Source organism: Populus deltoides (assembly GCA_015852605.2). Taxonomy (NCBI): domain Eukaryota; kingdom Viridiplantae; phylum Streptophyta; class Magnoliopsida; order Malpighiales; family Salicaceae; genus Populus; species Populus deltoides. The sequence continues at coordinate 33,714,149 of CM027570.2, read as the reverse complement.
TTATTACATCATGAAATAAATCATATTGATATCAATTTTTTTATTATTCCATTAAACTATATGCAATGTCATCACATACCAAATCTATCTAACAATGACTATATTTTCATGGTTTCTTAATACTTAACAACAAAAACGAATTTTGTTCGTCATCAGCGATATCCTTCTAATTTTTTGAAGAAAACACAATTAAAATAAAAATAAAAACTGAATTTTTTTAAAGGTGGGACCAATAACATAATTGGAATTAGTCAAATTCCCCAAATGCTACATCATCTGTCGATATCCATCTAATTTATGTAGTGTTAATTAATATGTAAATACTAGTTTTCGAGGTAAAACTCAATTTTTTAAAAAAATTTTACAATTTCATTACGTACTAAATTCATTCAACAGAACTACAATTTTCATGATTTTTGAGCGTGCAATAAAATTAGGTAAAATATTATCGGGGAATAAAATTGAGATTATATTCCGAGTAGAATTTAATTCACTTTAGACTAATTTTTAAAAAACAATATTGTTCATGTTCCGTGAATAATCGGAGGGAAATCAATTAAGCTTGTATTGTTTTTTGAGGAAAAAAAACTAAACTTTCGCCATGTTTTCATTAAAAAAAAAAGCTGTTCACTAAGCGAAGCGACAAAATCTTTTGCTTCTCATAGGCAATCTTGATTCGGGCTAACATTTTGATGGGTCCTACCATCTAAAGCAATTTTCTTTTCAACCAAATGGCATTTGGTGTTGCTGGGTGAACCTCACCCGCGACCATTCCAACATCTCTAAGTTAGTTATTATTATTATTGTTTAAAATAATATTTCTTGATAAGAAATTGTTTTATTTTTAAAATAAGAATACTGATTCACTTGAAAAATAAGTTAATATACTATGAACAAAAGAACCGGAAGATTATATATGTGATTAATGTTATATTGTTATTCTTAAAAATTGGAATAGAAGTTAAATTCTAACCATGAATTAGAAAACAAAAATATGTTGACTCTAAAATAATTCACCATGTCGTGATGTAAACAAATACAATGATGTAGTATATGAAGATGATAATATGATAACATGATATGGCGATATTCATAATAAAAACAAGGTTGGAGGTAAGGATAATGATCAACAAGCGGTGGTGGTGTGAAATGATGGTTGTTAAGAATTATTTAATGATATTTTAAATAATTTACTAATAAAATAGCATAAAACAAGTGAGGTTTTCCAAGCGCACTCTTAGGCTTTTCTCAAAGCTGGACATGTTATTGGGACCTTATACTTGGTTTGATTTTTTTACATTGATTATTTGTTGAATTTTTATTTACACTTTTGAAATTGTTCAAATTTAGAAAAGTTAATTTGAGTCCTCAAACTATATTGTAGCTAAAATCTTTGATTATTCTCTCTAGATTACGTGGATTGGAGGCGATGAATTTTTCCAAATTTTCAATTTGATATTAAAATGTTTAATTTGCACAATCAAGCCCAAATTAGCATCTAATTGCATTTTAAAAAAGGTTTGGATTGAAAATCAAAGGGTTTGGAGTAAAAAACATGGGTAAAATAGGTTATGGCTCTCAAATTTGTTTGAAAATACATTTGAGACCCTCACCTTTTTTGGCTAATATTGGTGACCAATCCCTCTAATTTAAAAAAATAATTTGGGTATCAAACTTTATTTTCATCATTTTTAGTTCTTTTTTTATGGGAAGAGAAAAGAGGGGATTCCGGTCATTCCCGGCATAGAAAGAGAGTTGTTCTGGCGATTCGACCATCAAAATGATAAATTTTGTTTTAGATGGTTTCCATATGATGAGTGGAGTTCAACTTGGGTTCATTTTTTTTTTCATTGAAAGTGTACAAAATAGATCGAAGCATGAGAAGATTTTGGGTTTCGGGTTAATTTTGGGTTCTAAAGCGATTTTTGCTTTTAAATATTATAGATTGATTTCACAAGGTTTATAGGATGTTTTCTATGTGTTTTGGGTTGAAAATGACTTTTCAAAGAAAAAAAAACAACCATTCTATTTTTTCCACCACCATGATAACTAAAATATGAAGTTTACGGATGGCCGAGTTGTATCTTTGAGGGTGAATGTCATCGTCAAACTAAATTTGGCAACCCCTCAAGTGCCACGAGCCCTTTATTCATAGCAATTGACCTCATTCTTTTTTATTTTTTTGGGTTTTTATAGATTTGCTTTTTTTTAATTTAAACCTTTTTTTACATGTCTTTTTTAAAACAATTTTTTTATTTTTGTATTTTACTTATTTATGATTTTTTTATTTGTTCTTTTTAAATAATGATTATTTTTAATTATATTGGATGTGTTTAATTTTTGAAGGGTTAGTATGATTCATTTGTAATTTTTTTATATTAAACTTATTTTTAAAATAAAAAAATAATTATTTTGATAATATTTTAATATGTGCAACCTTGTATGGTATGTCTTTATTTTTTTATTTTTATTTAATAAATTTTTACATCGTGTCGATTTCTATTACAAATTTATTTTTAATAAACAAATTCATTAAATACAATTAGGTAAATGACTCGTATTCGATATTAAATACTTAGATGTATATTTGTCTCTTGATTTTTTCAATTTTCTTTTTATTTATCATTAATGACTATTTTTTAAAATTTCTTTACAGAAGGTTCTTGATTTATTTAATTATATATATGCATAAGTTTTTCAATTTATATTTAGGGTTTTTTATGTAAAAAACACGTTGGAAAATTCTACAAGTTCAATTTTTTTCTTATCATGTATTGATGTTTTCAACTTAATCCTTATTTTTAGTTTTTTTAATTTTTACCTTGACCCATACGTAAATTTTGTTTTTAATTTTACCTTTCAATCAAGTTTATATTATATTTTTTTCATTTTTAACCTCATTTTTTTCTTTTATTAATGTTTTTATTCATTTCAATTTAACTCTCAAATTAAAATTTTATTTTTCATTTAATTTATTTTTATTTTAATTTTAACCCTCATTCTTTTAATTATTCTTTTTTTATTTTTATTGTTTTGTGTATTTTTGTTTTCAATTTAATCATTCAACATTTCATTTCTTAGGGATTGAGCTTCATGATTTTTTTCATGTATAGAGCTTTGGTTTGATGACCGGATCATAAGTTTGAAAAGTTAACAAGAGTTGAGATCTTTTTTGTCTTGTTTTCTTTTTGCACCTTTACTCAAGACAATATTTATTTTAAATTATTTTTATCATTGCTATCTCATTTTTTTTCATATTATCAAATTAATCAATATTTAACCTGGTTATTGAATTTCTCCATTTTTAAAAAACATAATTGTCTCTCAATGTTTTTGGTTAAAAAACATTGGTATAACTCTGGAGCCACCAAACTAAAAGGTGTGATAAGCTACTATTCACCCACATTTTTTGCACTAAGTGGATTATAATAGTAATCCATGTCTTTTTCTTTGTTTTTCTTTTTTTTTTTTATTGAGTTTTTGTTATGTTTTTTTTTTCAATTTTTTTTATTGATTTCATCTTTTAATGTTAGAGTGGTTAAGAATTTGGCTTTATAATTTGTTTTCTTTATTTTCCTTTCTATAAGGTTAGTTTGGTTTTGTAAGTTTACCAAAGTAACCTAGGTTCTACTGATTTATAGGTTTGGTGGGGTATTTTTTTAATTGAACTTAGAAATCTATAATGTTTTGCTTTTTTTCCTTGTCTTTTTTTGTTATTTAATTTTTGTTATGACTTTTTTCAAACTTTTTTCGATTTTATCTTTTACTATTGGAAGGTTGAGAATTTGGTTTAGTATTTTTTTTCTTTTTATTTTGTCTTTCTATAGGGGTTAACATGATTTGCGGGTTTGCTAGGGTAACTCATGTTGCCTCGGTTCTTGGTTTGGTGAGTGTCTTTTTATTTCTTTTAATGTAATGACTTTTTTTTTTTTTTTATCGTCTATTTTTTGTCTCATTTAGTAAAAAAATTTAATTTCGGAGAAAGAATCATGTTATTAAACTTTATAAAGTCCGTGGACATATTCATAAGTTAAGCTACTTGACCTGGTTTCTTTAGTCCCAGAGTTTAGCTTCTTTTATTTTGAACCCTTTTTCAATTTATTCTTAGATATGGGGTAAATTGAAAATTCAATTTCATAATTATTTTCATTTAGCTTTTTATGAGTTTTCCCGATCATAAAAGTATTAGTAATGGATTAATCTTCAATTTTGCGATCGTCAATATTTTCATTTTAGTTAAATAAAAAAAGCAGTTTCGATTAAAAAAATTATAATTTCACTAAAGTCCATAATTTGGTTCACATGTTTGATAAGTTTATCAATCGGATATGTTTTTTCTGTTTTTGGTCCTATAATTGTTTTTAATTTTTTTTCTTGATTTTGTCCTTCAATATTATATTGGTTGGAAAATAAACTCCATGATTTTTTTTCTATAGGGTTATTAAGGTCTCAACAAGTGTATTTTAGGATGCTCTATTTTGTGAGCATATATTCTTATCATATAATTAAATAATTAAAAAAACTATTAAACTCAATCGGTCCATGACCCAGGATTGTGAGGGACCAAGATCAATTCAATTTGTCATTATCTTAATATTTTTTTTTAAAAAATTGTCATCTTGAAGTTTTTTTAAAGTTGATCCATGTTTTTTAGTCATCAAAATTGCATTTAGACCTATTAAATCAATCGATTTAATTCGGGTTAGCTCCCCATTTTAATTGGAAACTTAAGTTAGACAAACAACGGATTGAAAGTTTCAAGATTAAATCCATTTGGCGAGGTTTAATAATGACGATCAAAAGATTGATGTCTTATCCCAAGTCCTAAGTGTAATGAAGTAATAAATAATCCCAGGCAAGGCAGGGTTGAACCATAGAGGTGAACTATATAAATTACTAAATAATATATATATTTAATAAAACAAAGAGTTTATGAGAATTTTATGGGATATTGATGTAAGGATTAAATAAGAATAAAACAATTATCAAGGTTAGAGAATCCACTAATGGTATTTCAAATAAGTATAGTATAAACTCTTTTTATTACTCAGTTGAAAACCACATACAAAGGAGGTTCCAATCGAATTATAAATTGTTAACATTGATTACATTAGTTATCTTATTCGAATAATGCTAATACTTGTAAATCTTGTCATGTATTCCATGATTTTAATTTATGTTAACAACAAATCAAGTTCCTTTCATAACACGGATGTCGGTTATACCATCTGAGTTGGTTATGAAAAGATCAATATTTATTGTACTTAAGGGTTATACAACATAAATCTAGATTAAACATTTAACAAGCAAAGTATTAAGAGTGAATAAGATAGCAAATACAAAACATGTTAGTATCAAACATTAAAGTCCATGTTGAGTTTACACTTACTTATTCTTACACCATTGGTGTAGCTTTTTCACCTTGACATAATAAACTTAACCAAACATAATGGAAAAGAGAAACATAAATAAACAACATAAAAACATAAGTATAGTAAAGGGAAATGAAAAATATAAACAAAGATTAAATCAGTTAACATGAAAATATAACATGAAATAAAACTTAAACATTACAAAATATAAAGAAAGGAAATAAAGAGCATGATCTTGATATGAAAACCAAGATGCATAAATACATAGCAAATGCCTCCTTTTATAGACCAAAATTGAACTATTGATTTGTTGACTAATTGATCGTGCTTAAAAGCATAGTTTTGAAACCGGACCGACTGGCGGTCGACCACGACAGGGCGGTAGGTTAGGTCTAAAGTACCAAAAGCCAAGATTTGGCGGTGGCTCCGTCGACCGAGCCAGGTCACTCGAAACAGGCTCGGTCGACCCGGGTAAACCGGTGAGACTTCGGCCTTATTTTTTTACAATTGTCTTGCTCTTCATCTTTTTGTAGCTCTTTTTGCTATAAACTTCTTGTTACTGAAGAATTGTTGGGGTGAGCAGCGTGAAGACCGGGATGGTGGAACTCAGCTCAACTATCACTAACTTCGTCGACCATTTCGACACCTCAGGTGTTCGACCACCCTAACTTCGGTTATTTCCTATCGAGTCAAGAATATATACTAATCGTGTCTTTGAGTTCCTCCATTTCTACTCCATCCTCTCTCTCCATAGAAGCGGCAGCAGTAACGCCAGGAAAAAGAAATTGCGGGGCTAAATCAGCAATTCCATGTGAGGTGAGTCTTGAGTCACCCAGTTGTTAGTCGTGATTTAGCACATTTACATTGCTCGTCCTTAGCTCGCTTTGGGTTTTCATGTGTTGACATGTAAACTCATCTCCATTACTGATTAAAACATGAAAACCCGGACAAGCCAAAGATCATTTTTGGCTTACCTTTTTTTCTTTTGCAAATAATCTCCCCTACGGTGGGCTTATCCCTTCATTGAAATTCCACCTTTTCCATTCAATAAAGGAACTTGTACAAGTTAGGAATTTCAAGAGGTGACTATGATCAGGCGGATCATCCCTTCCTTACAGCTCCATCCCATGGCTTATGGATCTTGGGGATGGTTTCAATGGGCAACCGAGAGCGAACGGCGAGAAAGGCTTACTTTATTGGATTTGGGATTTTTGTTGACACAGGTTAACCGGGTCAACCCATCTAACCCATGACCCGATCATTAGGACCGGGTCAACCATCAGTCGGGTTTAAGCTATGCTTAAAGTGCATTTTATCAAAGGTTTTATATCATCATTTTTCACTTGAAGTATCAATAAGAGCATGTTTTATAATAACATGTCAATAATATAAGATACCTTTAATTTATGGTAAATGTTCATCTTAAATACCAAGCCCTATCACATCAATCAAATGATTGATTGATGAGTACAACTTCTTGAGAATTGAGAAGACAAAGAGAGGGTTAAGCCTTAGAAAAGGAGATGTTGGTTTAGTCAAACTAGAATACTGTTAAGTCATTGGGTCATATACGGAGATGTAGATCTTGGATTTCGATTGGTTTATATGGCTGAAAGCTAAGACATAGGCCTAAAAACATTCATGGATTCCAGACTCGATTCCACATGCGGAAGTCCAAATCTTAGCAACAATGGAGAAGTGAAATCGTCCTACGACCTAGACAGTGTTCAATATTCAGCCTATATCTCGAGTTTTAGAAGTCCAAATGCACCGATTCTTTTTTGTGAGACAATTTCTAGAACTTTCATGGGACAATCAATTCAAATTGGCGTTAGCAATGGCGTTTTTATTGGACAAGAAGATAAGGATTGTCGCGAGTCAAGATAGTGGCCACCCACTCGACAATTAGTTATAAATCAATAGTTCCAAATTGTGACCTTTAAAAGGAGGCATTTACTATATATTTAGACATCTTGGTTTTCAGATCAAGATTATATTCTTGCTCTCTTTCTTTCTATTTTTGTAATACTTAAGTTTTGTTTATATTATTCTCTTATTTATGATTTTCATTTCCTTTCCTTCACTTAGTTAACTTATATCTTGTTTATTTATTTTTTTCTCTTTCATTATTTTTAGCTAAGTTTATTATGTCAAGGTAAAAAGGTTACACTAATGGTGTAAGAATAAGTATAGTATAAACTCAACATGGACTTTAATATTTGATACTAACATGTTTTGTGTTTGTTATCTTGTTCACTTTTAATACTTTGCTTGTTAAATGGTTAATCTAGATTTATGTTGTATAACCCTTGGTACAACAAATACTTGGCACTTTCATAGCCCAACTGTATGGTATAACCGACACTTGTGCTATGAAAGGAACTTGATTTGTTGCTAACATAAGTTATAATCATGAATGCCTGACAACATTTACAAGTATTAGCATTATTGAATAAGATAACTAATGTAATCATGTTAACAATTTATAATCCGATTGAAACATTCTTTGTGTGTGGTTTCCAGTTGAATAATAAAAAGAGTTTATACTATACTTGTTTGAAATACCATTAGTGGATCCTCTAACCTTGACAATTATTTTATCCTTGTTTAATCCTTATATCAATATCACATCTCGAAGCTCTTTTCAACTCCTTTTATGTTATTATCTATTTCTTTATTTGTAGTTTATACAATTAACCTCCCTATGGTTCGACCCGGTCTTGCCCAAGTTATTTATTACTTCCGACACTCCTATACTTGGGAGAAGAAATCAACTCTTTGGTCGTGTCAAGTTTTTGGCGCTGTTGCCGGGGAGGTAAATTCTTGTATAAATTATAATATTTATTTTATTTTCACTTTTCATTTTATCTAACTTTTTGTTTGTTTTATTTTGTTTTGTTTTGTTTCTTTTTCTTTTCTTTTATTCCTTTTATTCTCTTCCTACATGCATGAGAGTTCGGTCACGTACATTAAATGGTAGACTTTGTAAGGTATCCTCATCATTTTGGGAAAATATTGTGACGAAGATAACTAGTCGCTCATAATGAGAATAATAAGAATAACTGTGTTAGAACACTTAGAGACCACATGAATCCCATAAGAACAAGTGCTCCTTCATGCATAGTTTCCCCCCTGATGCATCTCATTTTAATTTTAAGCCATGCATTATTCAACTTTTACCTTCTTTCCATGGTTTAGATTTAGAAAATTCATACTTGCATTTAAGGGAATTTAAGGAGGTCTGTAACACCTATAATGACTTAAATTGTAGCATGAATACCATCATATTAAAGCTTTTTCCTTTGTCATTAAAAAATAAAGCTAAAACATGGCTACAAAATTTGAGACCAGGATCTATTCGTGCTTGGGATGAAATGCAACAATAATTTTTAAGAGTTTTTTTCCGTCCCCAGGAACAAACTCTTTCAAAAGACAAATCATCACTTTCACTCAAAAATTAGGAGAAACATTTTATCAATGTTGGGATAGGTATCGAGACTTGTTTAATACTTGCCCTTATCATGGTTTTGAAACATAGAGATTGATTTCACATTTTTATGAAGGGTTAACATCTAAAGATAGACAAATGGTGGAATTGATGTGCAATGGAACTTTTAAAGATAAAGACCCTAATAAAGCAATGGAGTACCTAGAATTGCTAACTGAAAATTCTCAAAATTGGGACACTACAACCACTTATGAGGCACCAAGTAAAACTCAACCTCATACATCTAGTGGAGGAATTTACAACCTTAAGGAAGATCATGACCTCCAAGCCAAATTTGCATCTTTAGTTAGAAAAATCGAGGAAATAGAATTGAAAAAGAGTGGTCAATTAAAATCTGTTCAAGAAATTGTATGTCAAATCTGTGAAACCAATGAACACTTAACAAATGATTGTCCAACTTTGCCTTGTTTTAGGGAATGCCTTCATGAACAAGCCCATGCTTTAAACAATTTCCAAAGGCCCAATTATAACTACATACTCACAAACGTATAACCCCGGTTGGAGAAATCACCTAAATTTCATTTGGAAGAGTGATGCACAAACTTCTTACCCCGTTTCAAGACACCATAATTTCTAAAATTCTCATGGATATACACCTCCTTATGCTCCACTTCCTAAAAGAAATCTTGAGGAAACATTGCATGCATTCATTGAAAAGCAAGAGACAATCAACACTTAACGGCTCAAAGCATGAAAGATTTTAAAGATACTGCTTGCAAAGTTCACATCGGATCTCGATTTCCAAGAGAAAGGTAAGTTTCTATCTCAACCACAACAAAATCCAAACGAGCAAATACAATGCAAATGCAAGTAGTCCGGAAGCCAACACATGGATCAAGTCAAATCAGTCATCACTCATCGTAATGGTAAGGTTATTGAAAAACCCATTATTGAACCTTGTGAGAAAGATGATGAGTTACTCTTTGAGGGTAAGGAAGGGGTTGAATCTGAACATTACAAAGAAAAGACTGATTCCCCGCTAGCACTTCCATTTCCTCATGTCATGACCAAACAAAAAAAAGTCAATCATAACTCTGAAATCTTTGAAACTTTCAAGCGGGTAAGGATCAATATACCCTTGTTGGATACTATTAAACATGTACCTTCTAATGCTGAATTTTTGAAAGATGCCTTGCACTATGAAGAGAAAACTAAATGTGAAAAGAAAGCCTTTTCAGCCGAACAAGTAAGTGTTATTCTTCAGAACAATAATGCTTTGAAATATAAGGACCCTGGTTCTCCTACAATTTCTTGCTTTATTGGAGAACATAAAATTGAAAGAGCTTTACTTGATCTTGGAGCTAGTGTGCATTTACTTCCATATCTGGTTTTTGTAGTCTCAATCTAGGTCGGTTTTTCATAGATTTGTAAAAGTACCTAGAGGAATAGTTAAAGATGTGTTAGTACAAGTCGATAAATTCTTAACAAAAAAATGGCCTAGCTATCGAGGCTAATACAATCTTTTCGCAAGGTTTATTAGTCATTACTAGATTGAACAAGGACAACACGGTCTTTTGACATTTTTAAAAGATGGTAAAATGACTAAATAACTCAGTAAAAAGAAAAACTTATTTAACTGGTTTCTAGGAGCTTTTTCAAATTTTTACTTTTTAAAGCATATTAAAATGACTAAATTACTTTTAAAAACAAAACATTTTAAGTTAGCATCCAAGGGATTTTTTTTATATTTTTCATTCTGATTTTTTAGTTATGATGAAGTTGTGATACCGGTTGACCTTGTGATACTGACCAAGGTCGATTTGGATTTTGGCATAAAAAGCGCAGATCCGGGTTTCGGCAATAACTATAATTCTCAATCCAACTGTTGGATCAAGCTAAAATTTTATGTGGACTCTCCAGACATGTTTTTCTACTATGGGTTAAAATTTCAGGTCAATCAAACTTCGGAAAGGCACCACAATACTTGTCAACAGAGGCTATATGAATTTTGTTATTTACTTCCATTTGACTTGTGGACTTCCTATTTGGTTAGGATTCTTTTCCTATAAGGATGTGGTAGCTGGTTTTGTGAATTTCCTAGTTCCACTAGGATCTTTAATGAGTTGTAGTATAATCTCCAAGTGTGGCAAGGATTCATTAATGCTTCAGAATCCTTTTCTTATAAGGATTCCTTATTCATCCTAGCTACACAAGGAAAGAAAAGCTAGTGATATTTAATGATAAATTAGCTATTTTTATTATTTTCTTTCATGTTTGGGCTTTAATTAAAACTTTGTTTTGAGCTAGGATTCAAGGCTTGTTTGGATCGAGTTATGGGCTTTTGAGTTTAGGGTTTGAGGTCGGTTTGAGTGGACCTCATTTAAGTGCACATAAGGGTCTATTAGGGTTAACTTTTTCAAGAACTATTTAAACTCATGTAAGCTAAAATTTGACATGACTTGGATGATAATTACTTCTGAATTTTTTTTTTTAACGTATGGGAGTGATTCTTGCATTCTTGATTCTTGAACTAAACCCGAATCGACTTATCGAAGATTAACCGGCCGTGGCATCATTCTACTCAATCCAATAGTGTTGGTGCCTTAGGGGCGAGTTTCCATTGTGTCACAGTCCTATCGGACCTATTTTGGCTTTTCGGGATCGGATCTCAATCTTGATTGTGGGTTGCGTGACCACGTGATCACGCAGGTTCGCATCAGTTGACTAAGGAACAATTTGATTTATGAATAAATATAAAATATTATTTAAAACAACAAAAGTGATGGGCACTGTGAACACGTGCCAACATGTGGGACATGCGACGTTTTTCGAAGAGCATGTGTGGCATCATCTAATGGCCTAATCCGACTTTTATAGTGGTGTTCAAATTGTCTCGAGTGTGTGTGGTGACAAACCTCCGATTTGGCCGATGATTTTTTTGCACATGACCATCCAAATTTTCAAAGTAGTTATTCAATTTGTTTTTCCATCAAAGATGGTCTTTGTTCTTTTATTACTATTTATTTTACTTGAAATAATTTATAAAATTATATTTGTTTTCAATCTCATCCTCCTTTTATTTTTTATCTATTAGATTTGGTCCCTATTTTTTTATTGCTATTTGTTTTATTTGAGATAACTTTTTAAAATTGATTTTTTATGATTTCATTTTCCTTCAATTTTTTTCCTATAATATTTTTGCCTCATTATTTTTACTTTGGAAAAGTTTTTAAATTGATTTTTTTTCAATTTTATCCTTCAACATAAATTGACTATGAATTGAGCTTATAAATTGACTATGAATTGAGCTTCTTAATTGAGCTTGAACTAGGATTTTACGAGTTGTGAGTTTAGAAGATTAACTTAGATTTAGAAGATTTGCCCCTGGTTTGCTTATTTTTTAAGCTCATGTTTCTTCGTGTCATCCTTCAATATTTATTTAATTGTTGATTGGGCTCCATTACTTTTTTATTATCTTTCTATATGATTTTCACTAATTTTAAAAATGACATGAGTTATCTCAAGTGACACGATCAAAGAGTTGATGTCTTATCCCAAGTGCGGGAGTGTCACAGTAATAAATAACCAAAGAAGACTGGGTCGAACCACAGAGAGGTGAACTATATAAATTATAATTAATAATAATAATAATAATAATAATAATAATAATAATAATAAAAACAACAATGAAGATGATGATGATGGTGATGATGAGTTAAATAGGACTTTGAGATGTAAGATAAATGTAAAGATTAAACAATGATAAAAACAAATGTCAAGGTTAGAGGGTTCACTAATAGTATTAGAGATAAGTAAAATATAAACTCTTTATAAATTATCAACATGATCATATTAATCATCTTATTTACAAAATACCATACTTACAAATTTTATCAGGTATTCATGATGCTAACTTATGTTGACAACAAATCAAGTTCCTCTCATAATAACGATGTCGGCCAAGACTATGAAGGATCAAGTATTTGATGTACCAAGTGTTATACAACACAAATCTAGATTATCCATTTAACAAGCAAGGTATTAAGGATTAATAAGATAAAAATGATAAGACATGTTAATAGCAAACTTGTTTAGGATTTAAGCATTGAAGTCCATGTTGAGTTCATATTATACTTATTCTAACACCATTAGTGAAACCTTGTCACCTTGACATAATTAACTTAGCTAGACATAATAAAGAAGAAGAACATAAATAAACAAGATAAGAACATAAACATGATATAAGTTAACTAAGTATAGTAAAGGAAATGAAAAGCATGAACAAGAGATTAATGAAAATAAAACTTAAGCATTACAACAATAAAGAGAGAGCAAGAACATGATCTTGATCTTAGAACCAAGCTTCCTAAATGAATGGCAAATGCCTCCTTTTATAGGCTAAAATTCAGAACTATTCATTTGGTAATTGATTATTGATGTAGTGGCCAACTATTGATTTAGTGGACTTGGTGGACAGCAGCACTCAAGCACTTTGGCTGGATGAAATGACATTGCTCCATTTAGAATTTGGCAAAGTGTTCATGAAAGTTGTTGGAAATCATCTTATCTTATCACCCATAAAATGTCAGAGCATTTGGATCACTAGAGCTCGAGATATGGCTAAAATACTGAGTAGTGCTGTTGGTGGACGTGGTGGATAGACCTCAAGCTCTTGTATGGACGAAATGTCATTGTTACCATCCGAATTTGAGAAAATCTTCTGAATGAAAGTTGTTGGAAATTGTCTTTTCCTTCCACCCACCAAATTTCACATCATTTGGCCTTCTAGAACTCTAGATATGGGTAAACTTCTAAGCAGTGTTTGGGCTGGATTACAGGATGATTCCGACTTCTTTTGTGGCCAAACTTTGAATTTGAAAATGGCGATTTGGGTCTTACACTATTCATGAACATTGTAGGCCTATTTCTTAGCTTTCCATCCATATAAATTAAGTTGAAATCCAAGATCTCGAGCTCCAGATATGACCCAATAACCGAGCAGTGTTCCAATTTGAATTGAATCGGTATCTCCTTTCTAATCTTAGCCGTTTCTTTGTCCTTTCACTTTCAATAGTTAATCACATCAATCAATCCTTTGAATTGTGAGATATGCCTGCATTTAAAATGAACATTTACCATAAATTAAAGCTATCTTATATTATCAGATCTGTTATTATAAAACATGCTCTAGTTAAGGAGTTATTGATACTTCAAGTGCAAAATGATGATATAAAACCTTGATAAAAATGCACTTTTAAGTACTAATCACACCCCCTTCAACCAGCTTATTACTAGTCCCTAGTAATCAAAGCGTTAAAATAGAAAAACAATTTGCAAGTTCCACAAAGCAAGGCATTCATCATTTAACTTCCATTAATCTATCCAAGTAAACAAACTCTCATTAAATTTATATATCTGCTCAATACCTTTTAAACAAAATATTAATAAACCTTCCTTTTTATGTGCTCAATATATGAAAACATAGATGATGGGGCTTTTATTGGAAGAAAACAAGATTTTTGTTCTAATGTTTCAGGTTAACTTCCTTGGGTTGGGATTATTATCTTCCTTTTTTTTTCTTTTTTTTTCTTTTATATTTATACACATATAACTTAAAACAGAATGCTGCTTTAACCCATGTAACGAGCTTTCAGCTAATGACTCCTGCACCATTGGTCTTAGGGCATTAGGTGTTGAGACACCCCTTCGAGCTTAATAACTCGGGTTGAGATATCTGACACGTAGATAGTGCAATGTTTGATTCCCTTAAGCTTTTCTCCTTAACCCATGTAACAAGCTTTGGGCCAATAGCTCCCAAGTCAGTTGACTTTAGGGTATTAGGTATTAAAACACCCTTCGGGCTTAATTGCTTAGATTAGGAAGGCTACGTAAACCAAACTTATCTACGTTTTTTTATTATTATATATACTTTTTTTTGTTTTTTTTGTTTTTTTTTTAATATACTATCCCTTTTCCTTAGTTGTTACCTTTAACAAAAGAACATAAATAATGTAATAATCCAATATGCAACCCACAATCATATGTTAAAGTGTGTGTGTGAAAATGAAGGTTTACTTAATACTTGTTAAATAAGTACATGAGCAGAGTCAAGTGATAACAATGCGAGAGTTTGTAAACCCCGAATATTTCAAGAAGTGTAATAATAGACCTTGTTATGAATGTTTACTAAGATGCGTCTCAAGAGTCAATACCCATTACTCGCTATCTTAATAACTTTTTGCAAATAGTTTATGAAAAAGAAAACACATTAGGTTTTTTTTTTTTTACATATCAACTACTACCCTTTCCCCCAACCAAAATGAGACATTGTCCTCAATGTCCTAAGGTAGAAAGATAGAGTATAGAAGACATCACCGAAACAACGAATCTCGACAAACCCAAAACACACTTAAACAAATATAAGAAATAACAAAACAAAATAATAAGATATTAATAAAACCAAAAGACACAAGGTTTCACAAATGAAGGCTCAAATCCAATCTAAGCTTTTTTACGGCTTTTCTCGGGTGACCAATGTATGCGACTCATAGAGGGATCAATGATAGGGATGAAAGATTGTAGTTGGTCAATCAATTGTTCGCAAGAGTAGCGAGAGATTATGATTCGTCGTGCCAAGATGTTAGAAATTCATGTTCCCGCTTGATCAAGAAAAGACAACAATTTATCGTAAAAACCATTAACATTTAACAAACCTATAGGTTTATGGTGAATGTGCAATTGGGCCCAAGAGGAAATATGAAAGATCTCTTCCAATGTACCGGCACCACCGGTAAGGCAATGAAGGCATCAAGATGTTTAAACATTGTATTCAATCGTTCGGACATTGTGGAGACCCCGTAGTTCCTCTCCAATTGTTTTTCCCGGGAGGTCCTCTTTTGCTAAAACTTTGGGGATGACCCCCAAAACTTGGAACGCTCCTAAAAATACAGCTATTGACACACCTCCCATTAACCCAAGGTGCCTCCGCCATACACTAAATGAATCTTTCTCTCGCCTAATACCGACCAAGATGATTTGTCGATTCTAAAACTCTATTTCTTTCCCAGGACTAGATCCACCGAAAACACAAATATTTTTTATTTGATGACTCGAGGAACCTGTCATTTCTACACACTTCGATATCTGTTGAATGTGTGGGTTGAGTAGAAATAAAGGGAAGGAAGAGAAGAATTTATAGATGAGAAATTGAAAATGCAATCATAACACCTATATGTAGGCCAGGTGGAGCCTCTCTCTCTTTGTTATTTTTTTTATTTTTTTATTTTTTTATTTTAAAAATATGTATGTACAAGCAGTTGTGATTGTGGCTCACATCTTCCCTTGGTTTTACGTCCAAGAACGGCTTAAACGCCCTCTATGGGTCGGGGATATGCTTCCCATCCAGTTTTCTTAAAAACCGACAAACAGGGTCTTTTTTAGTCAGATTCCCAAGACTATGTCGAGCATGTTCTTTATGGAATTGTGGCCATAAATCATGAATTGCACAATGCACATCTCCACTAGGGTGCGTCTCAAGAGTCAATAGAAGATTATCTAAAGACTCCTTACTCAGGCCATCCTTAATGAACTGTATTTTATCTTCACGATTTACAGATACCATTCCTAAGGAACGACATTTTGCATTACAAGTCCATCTGGCACATCTGTGACAGACTTGCAATCGTTTTGCACGACGTTTCTTTGCAAAAGTGCTTTTACCTGTTCCAGGCATGTATGAAATGAAAGAATTGGAGGACTCACCTGATAATCAGACCTTTGCTTCAATTAGCCAGCGAATATCTTCAGGAATTTCATGGTTCATTAACAATCGCAATCTTGCACATCTAGCACGATAAATTTTTGTAATCGCATTCTGAGGTAGAGCAGGAAAATACTTTTTCAATTTTTCAAGAGTGGTGTCCATTTTTTTTTAGATGAGAAGTGGAAAAGAGATGCAAAGAAAGGAGAAACAGCAAAGAATTGCACAAATATATACACGGATATCAGTTATCATGGGAAACTGAAAGAACCGACTTTAAGAGTCACGGAGTACTCAATTCAATAGAGTCATTTTCAACTGAAAAATTGTCAAAGTAAACTTTCAAACGATGTCCATTTACCTTGAAAACATTACCATTCTTTGGATTCTCGATATCACAAGCCCCATATGGATACACATATTTCACAATAAATGGACCACTCCATCTGGATCTTAGTTTTCCAGGAAATAAATGGAGTCCAGAATTATAAAGTAAGACTTTTTGACCAACATTGAATGTTTTTCTAAGTATTTTCTTGTCATGAAACTCTTTGATTCTTGCTTTATAAATTCTTGAATTTTCATATGCATCATTTCTTATTTCCTCAAGCTCATTTATTTGTAATTTTCGCAGCTGACTAGCATCATCAAGATTTGAATTGAAAGCTTTAATAGCCCAATAAGCTTTATGTTCAAGTTCCACGAGCAAGTGACAAGGTTTTCCATAGACTAGTCTATAAGGTGACATACCTAATGATGTTTTATAAGTAGTTCGATAAGCCCAAAGTGCATCATTAAGTCTTAAAGACCAATCTTTCCTATTAGGGTTCACTGTTTTCTCCAAGATCTGTTTGATCTCCCTATTAGCAAGTTCTACTTGTCCATTTGTCTAAGGGTGATAAGGGGTGGCAACTTTGTGTGTGATTCCATATTTCTTTATTAAAGACTCAAATGACTTGTTGCAGAAATGTGTTCCACCATCACTTATCATGGCTCGAGGAATTCCAAATCGACTCAAGATATTTTCTTTCAAAAACTTGATCACTGTTTTGTGATCATTATTTCGACTTGGAATTGCCTCTATCCATTTTGAAACATAATCTACTATGACCAATATGTACATAAAACCAAATGAAGGAGGAAATGGACCCATGAAATCTATACTCCAACAAATCAAATATTTCCATGACAAGGATAGGATTTAAAGGCATCATGTGACGTTTTGAAATAGACCCCAACTTTTGACAATTTTCACAAATCTTGCGAGAATGCATGCGTGTCCTTGAACATGGTGGGCCAAGTAAAATCCACTTTGTAAGATTTTTGCAGCTTGTCTTCTTCGATGAGAAATGACCCCAACATGCCTCAGAATGACAAAACTTAATGACACTACTTACCTCATTGTCAGGAATGCATCTTCAAAATATTTGATCGGGACAATATTTGAATAAATAAGGGTCATCCCAATAAAAGTTCTTCACTGCGTTCAAGAACTTTCTTTTGTCTTAGGTGCTCCAATGAGTTGGCAAATATCCCGAAACAAGAAAATTAACAATATTAGCAAACCAAGGCATTGTAGAGACGAGAAAATAAAGATTAAATCGGGAAAGTAGTCATCGATTGGTGTGATGTCGGATCTCGAATCATTGTTAATCTTGACAAATGATCCGCAACATCATTTTCGGTGCCTTTCTTGTCTTTGATTGTGATATCAAATTCTTAAAGTAACAAAATCCATCATACTAATCTAGCCTTAGAATCCTTTTTTGAAAGAAGATATTTCAAAGCTGCATGATCACTAAAAACAACAACGGTGAGCCAACAAGATAAGATCCGAACTTGTCACATGCAAATACTACTGCAAGTAATTCCTTTTCAGTGGTAGTGTAATTCATTTGAGCACTATTTAAAGTTTTACTTGCATAGTAAATCACATAGGGTTTCTTATCTTTTCTTTGTCCTAAGACAGCACCTACGGCATAATCACTAGCATCACACATTATTTCAAAAGGTAATGACCAATCGGGAGGTTGAATGACGGGAGGTAGTAAGCAAGTTTTTAAGTTTAACAAAGGCTTTTTTCGCATTGTTCGTCCATTCAAAAACATTCTCTTTTGTTAGAAGGTTACACAACGGCTTAGATATGACACTAAAATCTTTGATGAACCTTCAATAAAAACCAGCATGTCCTAAGAATGATCTAACATCTTTAATTGATTTTGGTGTTGGTAAGTTGGCAATTAACTCAATTTTAGATTCGTCAACCTCAATTCCTTTTGATGAAACAATGTGACCAAGTACAATGCCGTTTGTTACCATAAAATGACATTTTTCCCAATTGAGCACAAGATTCTTCTCTTTACACCTGCTCAAAACCTTTTCTAAGTTAGTCAGACAATCATCAAATGAATCGCCAAAAACCAGAAAAATCATCCATAAAAATTTCAAGAAAACGTTCAACCATATCCTTGAATATGCTAAGCATGCATCTTTGAAACGTGCTGGGGCATTACATAAACCAAAAGGCATCCTTCGATATGCAAAAGTACCAAATGGACATGTAAAAGTAGTCTTCTCTTGATCTTTCAATGCAATTTCAATTTGATTATAACCTGAATAGCCATCTAGGAAACAATAAAATTCATGACCTGCAACTCTTTCTAGGATTTGATCCATGAAAGGTAAAGGGAAATGATCTTTTCTAGTCATTGAATTAAGTTTTCTATAGTCAATGCACATCCGCCAACCAGTAATGGTTCTAGTTGGAATTAACTCATTTTTCTCATTTGTTACTACAGTGACTCCAGACTTCTTGGGTACAACTTGGGTAGGAATTACCCATTTGCTGTCAGAAATAGGATAAATGATTCCATTATCAAGAAGCTTAATGACTTCATTTCTCACTACTTCTTTCATATTAGGATTAAGCCTTCGTTGCATTTCTTTAGAGGGTTTAGCATTTTCTTCTAAATAAATCCTGTGTGTGCAAATCAAAGGACTAATTCCTTTTATGTCAGCTATGGTCCATCCTAATGCATTTT
Source organism: Populus deltoides (assembly GCA_015852605.2). NCBI lineage: Eukaryota > Viridiplantae > Streptophyta > Magnoliopsida > Malpighiales > Salicaceae > Populus > Populus deltoides. The sequence continues at coordinate 33,694,529 of CM027570.2, read as the reverse complement.
TGTGCATTTTCAGAGTTTGTAATAACTTACCTTCTTGATGTGCATTAAGTTTGGAAGAAATTATTACCGGAAAAGTGTCATTTTCTCCCAAAAATAAGTATTTGAGATTGAATGGTAACTGGCTTGGATCAGGTTTTGGTGGTTGAACACTGGAAGGTATGGACTCAATTGATTGTGATGGCAATTTCTCAATTTGTGGTCTCCAATTACTTGCCTTTGATTCTTCCTGAAAATAAATCATTTGCAAATTCTCAGATTCATTAAACTCAATTTCATTGGAAATAGTTTCAAATTGATCATGAACTAATTTTTCAATAAAGTCCACTTCTGGTAAATCATTATTATCTCCAGGTTGCTTGCAAATGTTGAAAATATTCATCTCCAATGTCATGTTTCCAAATGATAACTTCATCAGTCCATTCCTACAATTAATCAATGCATTAGAAGTTGCAAGAAACGGGACGTCCTAAAATAACATGAATTGAATTACATGCTTCAACAAGGTTGTGTATCCAAGACAATAAAATCCACAGGATAAATGAATTTATCAACTTGAACTAACACATCTTCAACTATTCCTCTAGGCACTTTTACAGATCTATCGGCAAGTAAAAGAGTTACAGAAGTTGGTTTTAACTCACCTAGATTGAGACTCAAAGACCGAATATGGAAGTAAATTCACACTAGCTCCAAGATCAAGTAAAGCTCTTTCAATTTTATGTTCTCCAATGAAGCAAGAAATTGTAGGACAACCAGGGTCTTTATATTTCAAAGCATTATTGTTCTGAAGAATGGCACTTACTTGTTCGGCTAAAAAGGCTTTCTTTTTCACATTCAGTTTTCTCTTCACGAAGGCATGATCTTTTAAAAATTTAGCATAAGAAGGTACCTGTTTAATAGCATCTAACAAAGGAATATTGATCCTTACCTGTTTGAAAGTTTCAAAGATTTCAGAGTTGTGATTGACTTTCCTTTGTTTGGTCATGGCATGAGGAAATGGAAGTGCTAGTGGGAAATCAGTCTTATCTTTGCAATGTTCAGATTCAACCCCTTCCTTACCCTCGGAGATTAACTCATCTTTCTTACAAGGTTCAAGAGTGGGTTTTTCAATAACTTTACCACTGCGAAGAGTGATGACTGATTTGACTTGATTCATATGTTGGCTTTCAGAACTACTTGTGTTTGCATTGTATTGCCCCTTGGGATTTTGCTGTGGTTGAGATGGAAACTTACCTTTTTCTTGAAAACTGAGAGCATATGTGACTTTTGCAAGAGCATCTTTTAGATCTGCCATGGTTTGAGCATTTTGAGTGTTGAGTGTCTCCTGCTTTTCAATGAATTCATGCAATGTTTCCTCAAGATTTCTTCTAGGAGGTGGAGCATAAGGAGGTGCATATCCATGAGAATTTTGGAAATTATGGGGTGCTTGAAACGGTGGCTGTGAAGTTTGTGCATTATTGTTACCACTCTTCCAACTGAAATTTGGGTGATTTCTCCAACCAGGGTTGTATGTTTGTGAATATGGGTTATGACTGGGCCTTTGAAAACTGTTTAAAACATGGGCTTGTTCATGGAGGCATTCCTTGAAAGAAGGCAAAGTTGGACAGTCATTCGTTGTATGTTCATTCGTTTCACAGATTTGACACACAATGTCTTGAACAGATTTTAATTGACCATTCTTTTTAAATTCAAGTGCCTCGACTTTTCTAGCTAAAGATGCAAATTTAGCTTGGAGGTCATGATCTTCCCTAAGGTTGTACATACCTCCACTAGATGTATGAGGTTGAGTTTTCCCTGGTGCCTCATAACTGCCTGTAGTGTCCCAATTTTGAGCATTTTCAGCTAGCAAGTCTAGGTACTCCATTGCTTCATCAGGGTCTTTATTTTCAAAAGTTCCGTTACACATCAATTCCACCATTTGCCTATCTTTAGGTGTTAATCCTTCATAAAAATGTGAAACCAATCTCCATGTTTCAAAACCATGATGAGGGCAAGTATTAAGCAAATCTCGATACCTATCCCAACATTGATAAAATGTTTCTCCTGGTTTTTGAGTAAAAGTGGTAATTTGTCTTTTAAAAGAGTTTGTTCTGTGAGATGGAAAAAACTTCTTTAAAAATTGTTGTTGCATTTCATCCCAAGCACGAATGGATCCTGACCTAAGATTCTGTAGCCATGTTTTAGCTTTATCTTTTAATGAAAAAGGAAAAAGCTTTAATCTGATGGTGTTCATGCTACAATTTAAGTCATTATAGGTATTACAGACTTCTTCAAATTCTCGCAAATGCAAATATGGATTTTCTAGATCTAAGCCATGGAAAGAAGGTAAAAGTTGAATAATGCCTGGCTTAAAATTAAAGTGAGATGCATCAGGAGGAAAAACTATACATGAGGGTGCACTTGTTCTTGTTGGATTCATGTGGTCTCTTAGTGTTCTAACTCGATTATTCTCATTATTCTCATTATGAAGTGATTGGTTATCTTCTTCAGCCATATTTTTTGAAAATAATGAGGATACCCTACAAAGTCTACCACTTAATGTACATGACCAAACTCTCATGCACGTGTAGAAAAAGAATAGAAGGAAGAAGAAAACAAGAGAAAAAGAAACAAAATAAAAGAAACAAAAGTTAGATACAAGAGAAGTGAAAAATAAAAAATAAAATAAATATTATAATTTATACAAGAATTTACCTCCCCAGAACTGGCGCCAAAAACTTGACACGATCAAAGAGTTGATGTCTTATCCCAAGTGCAGGAGTGTCACAGTAATAAATAACCCGGCAAGACCGGGGTCGAACCACAGAGAGGTGAACTATATAAATTATAATTAATAATAATAATAATAATAATAATAATAATAATAATAATAATAATAATAATAATGAAAACAACAATGAAGATGATGATGATGGTGATGATGAGTTAAATAGGACTTTGAGATGTAAGATAAATGTAAAGATTAAACAATGATAAAAACAAATGTCAAGGTTAGAGGGTTCACTAATAGTATTAGAGATAAGTAAAATATAAACTCTTTATAAATTATCAACATGATCATATTAATCATTTTATTTACATAATACCATACTTACAAATTTTATCGGTATTCATGATGCTAACTTATGTTGACAACAAATCAAGTTCCTCTCATAATAACGATGTCGGTAGAAGACTATAAAGGATCAAGTATTTGATGTACCAAGTGTTATACAACACAAATCTAGATTATCCATTTAACAAGCAAGGTATTAAGGATTAATAAGATAAAAATGATAAGACATGTTAATAGCAAACTTGTTTAGGATTTAAGCATTGAAGTCCATGTTGAGTTCATATTATACTTATTCTAACACCATTAGTGAAACCTTGTCACCTTGACATAATTAACTTAGCTAGACATAATAAAGAAGAAGAACATAAATAAACAAGATAAGAACATAAACATGATATAAGTTAACTAAGTATAGTAAAGGAAATGAAAAGCATGAACAAGAGATTAATGAAAATAAAACTTAAGCATTACAACAATAAAGAGAGAGCAAGAACATGATCTTGATCTTAGAACCAAGCTTCCTAAATGAATGGCAAATGCCTCCTTTTATAGGCTAAAATTCAGAACTATTCATTTGGTAATTGATTATTGATGTAGTGGCCAACTATTGATTTAGTGGACTTGGTGGACAGCAGCACTCAAGCACTTTGGCTGGATGAAATGACATTGCTCCATTCAGAATTTGGCAAAGTGTTCCTCATAAAAGTTGTTGGAAATCCTCTTATCTTGTCACCCATAACATTTCAGAGCATTTGGATCACTAGAGCTCGAGATATGGCTAAAATACTGAGTAGTGCTGTTGATGGACGTGGTGGATAGACCTCAAGCTCTTGTCTGGACGAAATGTCATTGTTACCATCCGAATTTGAGAAAATCTTCCTCATGCAAGTTGTTGGAAATTGTCATTTCCTTCCACCCACCAAATTTCATGTCATTTGGCCTTCTAGAACTCCAGATATGGGTAAAATTCTAAGCAGTGTTTGGGCTGGATTACAGGACAGATTCTGACTTCTCTTTTGTGGCCAAACTTTGAATTTCAAAATGGCAGATTTGGGTCTTACACTATTCATGAACATTGTAGGCCTATTTCTTAGCTTTCCATCCATATAAATTAAGCTGAAATCCAAGATCTACAGCTCCGGATATGACCCAATAATCGAGCAGTGTTTCAATTTGAATTGAATCGGTGTCTCCTTTCTAATCTTAGCCGTTTCTTTATCCTTTCACTTTCAATAGTTAATCACATCAATCAATCCTTTGAATTGTGAGATATGCCTGCATTTAAAATGAACATTTACCATAAATTAAAGCTATCTTATATTATCAGATCTGTTGTTATAAAACATGCTTTAGTTAAGGAGTTATTGATACTTCAAGTGCAAAATGATGATATAAAACCTTGATAAAAATGCACTTTTAAGTACTAATCATCAAGTCTTTTTATTTATCATTCTTTGTTAAATTTAGCTTTTTTTTTAATGAAATTTTAATTTTGAATTAAATTAAATTGATTAATTAAATATAAGCGTGAGATGTTCACATCATAGTATTTTGTTTGTTTTGCATTCTAGGTTGTTGCCCTAACAGCGCGTGCAACCTATTTTGGTATCGCCATGGAGCCTTTCGTAATGTTGTTAGAACAATTTCAATGATCTCTTTATGGTGGTGATTCGATGTCCATGACAAAATGACGATGAGTCACCACAGGCTTTTCTTGCTTCCTCTCCCGTGTATGATATTGGTAGCTCATCTTTTTATAGTTAATTATTGCTAATTTTTATTGTTTGCTTTATTTACTATTGATGCCTTTTTTTAATCATACTATTAAATTAACTGAGTTTATAAAACACAATCAAGTTAATGACCTGGGCCTCAAATGTTTCTTGCTTCTTTAAAAAAGTTGGCATTGCCTGAACATCTTTTTTTTTTTTTACTTTAGGAAAAAAATGATTTGGCCAATAACGTAGCACCACCTATCTAGTTCTAAATCTAAATCATGTCCAAATTAAGTTTGGACTTCTTATTCAAAATAAATTCTTTTTTATAGGTTGATGAACTGATATGCTTCTGAAATTATTAGACTCTTCACTTGTTGCCTAATTCCTTTCCGTTTAGAGACTTTACAAAACTCATAAAAACACAAGTACTGTATGAAAATATAATAAAAATCAAACAAATCTAAGAACCTCATATTATCTAGAAAATATATTTTAATATTGCAAATCATTTTTCTAATTTCCCCTATAGATAAGGCATTTCGTCTAGTTAAATCCCTTTTTAATTTCTAATATAGATGATCAAAATAGGTCATGTAAATATTAGAGATCAAAAGATTTTGAACATGGTACAACAATCGGGATTGATATCCTCTATATAAGGTTTGGATTAGATGGAGAGAAAAACTCGGTAAAATTAAAATTGATAAGCAAGGACATCATTTAAATTGGGTAAAAAAAGTTTAGCTAAGTTTTTTTTTCCTTTTTCTTTTCCATATTTTCTACCATCAAATTAAAAGTCTATAAAAGATAAACACTAATTAAAAATAACTAATTTTTAGTGTTTAATTCTCAATAGCTAATTTTTTTCCTTTTATAAAAAAAATTGATGTCGATATTATCATTAAAGTAAAACCAAACAAAATAACTCAATAATAATGAGTGTTGACATTAGTAAGATTGTGAACTATGGAATGAAGTGTGAGTCTTTTATAAATATAGAAGGAATAATTATCTAAAACCTTTCAAGATTTGAACATGGTAATACTTTTTTTTCTCATATTTAAAAAATTACACTTTAATATATAATCAAAGTCAACTTTGAAATTTAATAGGATTAAAATAACTTTGTCTTGAATTTCCCCCCTTCCCTTTTCCTTTATCTTTTGTTTTTTTCTATTCTTTTCTTTTCTTCTCATTCCTTCTCTCTTTCTATCTTCATTATCCACCATAATCATCTCAAATTAGAGGTTGTGATCTCATTCATTAAACATTAATGAAGATTCCAAATCTCCATTCACTTAAATTACTTACAATCTCTTTCAAAAATCATAAAAACCACTTTCCAACATTAGCCAACATTAATTAATACTTGATTCAGCATATACTTTAACAAGACCAATGACTACTCTTGGGACTCTCTTATTGCCAAGTCAGTTCATGGTGTTGATGCATACGTGTCTCTTTATGCTTTCTTTTTAATGTGAAAGTTTGATATTAAATTGAACTGCTCAACTTTCCCATGCACAATCAAATATTGCTCTATTTTATTTGATCTTAACTCCAGAAAACAAATATACCAACAAGCTTATGTTTGTATCATCAATATTGATTAATATGTACTCAAAATTTGAGTAGTTAAATGATGCAAGAATAATGTTTGATTAAATTTCTTAGAGAAATATTATCACATGGACTTCTTTAATAAGCAAGTGTGTTCAAAATGATGATGCCATGAAGCATTAATTGTTTTTAAAGAGTCTTTTTATTGAAAATAGTTTGAATATTTTATTGATTCTATGAACTGGTTGTGTTGTTGGTGGATGGCATTTGTTGGATGCTTTAAAGTTGTTGGGTTGTTTCCTTAGTTGATGGCATCTGGTGGAGGCATTAGTAGTGATAAAGGTGATGCAAACTTAGAGAATAAGAACCTTGGAACTTATAATCAAGAATAAATTCTAACCCTAGAAAGCCAACAATAAGATTTGATGAAACATGACCTAGTGATTACCTGAACCAAAGAAAACCCTAACCCTATTGATACTACTTTTATTGATTATTTTTTAGATTATATGTGGAGTTATATAACTCATAATCAATCAATACCAGTTCTATTTGAAAAATAACATCCATATGTACAACTTTCACTAAGAAACATACTTCATATTATATCGTTTTCAAGTTCTAATTTCAACTAGAAGATGACTAATAAAACTTGCAGAATTTCAGCTGCATAAAAGATAAATTTAACAAGCAAACTATGTACTTTCATGCATCACAACATCATTCAAAATTATCTTCATACATGTTTTATAACACCATCCAAGTGTTATTACTAATACAACATAACAACACTTTCTAAAATAACACAAATACCACATCGATCTAAAGCAACCATTTCATTCCTTCATATACTTAGTTTTGACCAACTTCTATTTCAAAAGGAACATAAGTTCCTTTCATAATTTTCATGAAATTAGTTTTATGACAATTCTTTAAACATATCAACAACACAATTTAAACACAAATAACACAACAATACTATAAAATTTATCTTTATTTCCTTAGCATAGGCCAAACTCTCTATCAAAGATAACATAAATTGTTTTTCTTCAATTTCTCATGCAATGAATCTCATACTCGTTCATTAAATACACCATATATGCAACATCCCCATTTTTGAAACCAACACATCAATCATAAAAAAAAAAACATGGTAATTTCTTTTTACTACCAGTGTCCTGGTTTGGAACTGGTGCTCTGTGAAGGGGTTGTTAGTTGAACACGTATTATGGAATGGAACTAGTGCCCTGTAAATGGGCTGATGGTTAGACCAGTGTCCTGGTTTGGAACTAGTGCCTGTGAATAGGTTGTTAGTTGGACCCGTATTATGGAATAAAACTGGTGCCCTGAGAATGAGCAATCGATAGAATTAGTTATTATTAGACAAGATTGGTGTGCTAACAGGTGGGAAATTATAGAAATTGATTATATATAAATTAAAAAGTAAATTATTAGTATAATGAAAAATATACTTGATCATCTTAAATAATTTTCACCCAATATAACATGCCCTAAGTTGTGTCCAAAGAAACAAACTACGCATAAAACGAGTTTTATAGCTCTGATTATACTCAAAATATTAAACAGTGTTTGAAATCCGTTATTTTGAGCCACCTAAGACTTGTAAATTGGTAACTTCTGTTTGGAATTGTTTTTTATTACAAAATGTTGAATTCTGGAGGCAGTACGTATATGTGTGCATGTGTGGTTAACACTTGAAATTTAAATTAGTATAACTATTGATACATGTGAGATTGTGGGAAAAGGCGAGTAAGGGACAACAAGCAGAGCATAGATTTCAGGTAGGTGTCTGATACTTAGATTTCTAATTTAAAGTCTCGTTTAATTTTTTTTGCTTAGTTCCTAATAAGATGTAGTTCAAATTGTAGCACTTATATGTAGTGTTTTAATGATGGTTGAATCAGTTCTTGGTTTCTGACTAGCGCCCAGTGAATGGGCTGATGGTTGGACTAGTGTCTTGGTTTGGAACTGGTGCCTTGTGAATGGCTGATGGTGGGATTAGTGTCTTGGTTTGGAACTGGTGCCTTGTGAATGGCTGATGGTGGGATTAGTGTCTTGGTTTAGAACTGGTATCCTGTGAATGAGTTGTTAGTTGGACCCATATTCTGAAATGAAACTGGTGCCCTGTGAATGAGTTGATGGTTGGACCAGTGTCCTGGTTTGGAACCGGTACCCTGTGAATGGGATTTAGTTAGACCCTTATTCTGGAATTGAACTGGTGCTCTGAGAATGGGTGATCAAGAAAATTAGTTATTATGGGACAAGATTGGTGCGCTGACAGGTGGGAAATTATAGAAATTGATGATAAATGAATTAAAAGTCCATGTGAATGGGCTGTTAGTTGGACCCGTATTCTGGAATGGAACCAGTGCCCTGGTAATGGGCGATCAATAAAATTAGTTATTATGGGACAAGATTGGTGCGCTGACAGGTGGGAAATTATAGAAATTGATGATAAATGAATTAAAAGTAAATTGTTAGTGTAATGAAAAATATACTAGATCATCTTAATTAATTTAATTATGTTTATGCAAATTACTATACAGGTTCATCTCAGCAGCGTAACCCTTAGTTGATGCATCGGTGTTCCCTCTGAATAGTCATTTAAGTTAATAGAAAAATAGAAGAAATTTCTTTTGGGTTGTATTTAACAATACTTCTAATTTTTATGTATAAAGTTATTTAGTTCTTTTTTGTTAAAACTTTAAGTAGTAATTTGAAATTTTGAATTTTCATTATACTAATGCATGAATGCAATTACGATGGTTAATTAATGGTTATCTCTTAATTTAAGGGGGAAGAAAAACTTCCTGAGATTCTTCTCATTTTTATAACTTGATAATTGTGTGAATTTTATCTTAAAAGTTTGGGGTATTACAATTTGAGATTTTGAATGATTGGAATGTGTATGAACAATGAATACAGGATGTGTACAAATTATTTGTCGATAACTTGAGACCTCCCGGTATAGGGGAAACATGGTAAGACTTGAAATTTAAATTAGTATAACTATTGGTACAGGTGAGATTGGTGACAAGATCGGTGCACTGACATGTTTTATTTTATTTTACTCAATCAAGATGAGATTATTTTATCCGATGATTTACATTATAACATAATCAAACAAAAATTTAATATCAATTTAAACTAATTAAATCCATCCTTCATATCTTTCTTAGGCCTAAACTCCCACAATAAAGAGGAATGATTTCTTTTTAATTTCTTGCAATTAATCATTTACCCAAACGTTTTTCATTCCTAACAGCACCATTCAAATGAGTTTACAAATCAATAACATATAATTCCTTCAAACCCTAAGTTCCGTAATGCAAATTTAACATAACATGCATTAAAACATATTATAAACTTCAATAAATCATTAAACAAGTTTTTGTTTTACCTCTTTATAGCACCAAATCCATGAGTTTTATGCAAAGAGCACTCAAGTTTTTCCTTCATTTTCTTCTTTCTCTCTCTAGCTGAAACTTTCTATATATTTCTCACAAATCTTAGCCATTTAATCCTTCATCTCTTTTCTTCCATGATCTCCCTATATCTACTCATTTTTGGTGGACTTTCAAGGAAATCTCAACACAAAAATGAAGAAATTAGCTCTCTATATACCTTTCATGACCAGTAACTTAGGTAGAAGAAGAAGCCCCTAAAGTGACTTAATAATAACGAAAAAATCATTGTGAAAAGACCAAAAAATCCCTTGACTCAAGACTTATCATTTTTTCTTTTAAGGGCATTTTAATTGTCTCAATGTGCTTTTTAATTTTTTTAATATTGTTTTATATTTGGTTAAATACCAAATTGCAACTCCACTAACATTATAATAACAAAAAAGCTTATTGTGCAAATATAAAAATGCTCTTTAATGTTAGTTTTAAATTTTTTGTTTAAAAATTATTTTAGCTATTTTACTACATAATTAAGATGTAAAAAGATTTATTTGTTCCCTGTGTTGCGATGTCGCGGTCGCACAAATTAATTACCCTAGCTTCAAACACAACACACAAGATAGTATAGAGCAAGCAAGGGGTCGATCCCACGAGGAAGTTTCAAGTCAGATTTTTATGTTGTACGTTATGTAATTGGGGGGATTTGGTTTGTGATTATCTAAACTATGGCAGCAATTAAACTAGCAAACAAAATCAATTAAAACCGAAACTTATCAAGAAAACAAACCTTGGTCACAAGCACACATCCACCAACGGAAATTAGAACCGATCCTTGAAACGAAAATTGCAGTTTATATTCTGAAATTTTATCTTTTCTTAACGTTGATTAATTAACGGATCTGCCGTATAACTAATCCTAACCAACAAACAATCAAAGTGTCCGCACTAATGATTCAATTTAATAGTAGCTTTAAGAACTAGATAATTTCATCAAGATTAACATACAAGTTGTCCGCAGCTTGTGTCACTTTGTTCAAATGTTCTCCCTAAGTTCAATAACGTAGTTCCGCCATAATTATCAAGCTTAGTTGCTTCACGAGTTCATATATCACAACTCCGGTTTTGATATTAAACTTAGCAATAGATTGTTCACAACAATAACTTAGAGTCCGCTCTAGCAATCATCAACAACAATCATAGGAAATATGCATAGGAAAACAATGATACTCATTCATAACATAAACTGAAAATAAACGGAAGAATAAATCTCACGGTTCTTGAAATCCGAAGGTTTGTTGTGTCCTTGCAACCAAGAAAAGAGCTTAGCCTTGCATAACTATTGAACAACTACTTCTAAAGAATGAAAAGAGCATGATTTTTGGGTTTGTAGAGGAGAGAATTTGTGTTTATTCTCTGCTGCCTCTTGCCTCCTTCCGCTCTCCCTCTTTTTTCTGGGTCTTTGCCTCCTTCTCTCTTTCTTTTTATATGCTAAGAAACCCTAGTCTCTATTTTACAAAATAATCCTTCCTTGAGTTGTCAGTTTACATTTAAGTACTTCAATAACTATTTTTCCTAAAAGGAGAAATAGCCTTGCATGAAATCTTCAAGCTCTGACTTAGAGGAGCTAAATTGCTGATATAAAAACTTGGATGTCGGTTTAGATGCTTCGAAATGTAATTTGGACTTGTTTCTTCACGAAACCTGTTTGCTGGCAGAATTCAGTTGTCATCTTTGAAAACTCATATCTCCCTCATATGAAATCGTTTTTGGCTGAACTTTGGAGCGTGGATAGGTCTTTGAATTAGGAATCCACGAAAATTGAGTTTGCACCAATTGGACTTCTGTAGCTCCAGATATTAAATTTTGAATGGCCAAAGGTCAACACTGGCAGAATGTGAGATTTGACTTTGCAGGATGTGATTTCCATGATCTTTCTCTTTTTATTTTTCTTGCATTACATATCCAGAAAGGTATGGATGTTAGATTTTTAGTGCCACTGGAATCACTTCATTTCAATCTCTAGACCTCACGCTCTGCACAAAACATCGACTGAACATCAAATCTGCCAATTACCTCCAATTTACTCCTTTTTGCATCTTCCATCCAAAAGTGCCTTCAAAACATAAAATAAAGAATATCAAGGCATTATATATAAAAAAAAACATAGGCAAAACACTAGGTAGATGTGGGTGAAACTATTGAATAATATGGTTACATCAAATATCCCCACACTTAGCTCTTGCTCGTCCTCGAGAAAGGATAAATAAAATTAAATTGAAAATAACTATGATCAATCTCTTAATCTCCCATCAATATCTAAGAATATATGCATTATAAACAAGAATACAATTAAGAAGGATAAATGATATAAATTTTCATGAATTTATTTACATGCAAACTTCAAAACTCAATTAATTGTCGGGATTTAAATGAAATCTATGCCATGCCAAAGTGATAGGTCCTCTCATTGATATACACTCCAACACTCATGTGTTTAGGGTTTATATGTTTAAATCTCTCAAATTCAATCAATGAATATATTTTACCATAAGCTTGCTTTTCAATCTCATCTCCATTAGTAACATATTACAAACAATGCATGAATCAAAAGGTCTTATTTTCTGGTTGTAATGGGGCTAAGGTTAAGGTGAGGTAAAAGAGAGTAAAAGAAAAGGTTCAAACCAAAGAAAGTAGAGCATTATGAAAAAAATGATATTTCAAACAAGATATTCCATCAAAGCACATAAATTTTTCATCTTTAATCACCAATGCTTAACTTCTTTTGATTTCAAGCTCTTTCAACATAAAATCTTAAGAACATAAAGGAACACTTTTTTTTCTTTTTCTCTGTTCTTTTTTTTTCTTTTTTTCTTTTTTACCTTTGGCAACTTTGCCCATCTTTTCATCAAGCATCACTTCTTCTTTCTTTACACATAATTTCCAACCATAATTCCATTAGATATCATAAGTATATGCTCTACTAATCCTTGGCCAAGGGAAAAGGAAAACATATAAAAAGTTAAGGCTTATACATGGATAAAGCAAAGAAAAGATAAACAAGCTCAAAAGGGGCTCACTAAGGATAATATGCTTTAGGTTGGCTTTTTGGCTCAAGTGGTTAAAATTTCTAATGCCTTTATCATCTTCATGTATATATGTAATGCGAATGTAATCTCAACAAGATATGAAGCAAGTTCTAGAGATACATATCATTGAAAGAATGCACACTCAAAGAATATAATGTTGAAGGCTCAAAAGCTTGCATTGGTATAACACTATAAAGTCAACGTGAAATATTCTCAAAGTCAATCTCTAAACCAATTAAACCTTAAAATTTACATGCATACTCTTTCATTTGATTTATATCTTCATCTATCTCAACTAATTCTCATACATAATACTCATATTCTCAAAAACCAATGGGAGTTCAAAAGATCAAACATAATTATTATTTTTTTTGAAAAATAACAAAGAAAACCAAAATTAGAAAACCAACATTCTCTCAATACCCCCACACTTAAAACACAACATTGTCCTCAATGTTGAAATAAAAGCAAAGGAACAGAAGAGAATGACAGAAAATAAATTAAAATGCGAAAAAATAAAAGATAAGGAAAAAGAAAGCAAATCTGATTTTTTTTGTGCTGGGTTGCCTCCCGATGGCGCTTTTGTTTTATGTCATTGGCTTGACATGTGGCATGCTCATTCTTCATAGATTGGTTCAGCTAACTCTACAGAAGCGGTGAGTTCTGTCGTCCAACCTTCATAGAAAGGTTTTAAACGATGCCCATTGACCTTGAGGAAAAACATTAGAAACAACAAAGGGTCCAATCCAACGAGAACGTAACTTTCCAGGAAAAAGTTTCAAACGCGAATGATAAAGAAGGACTTTGTCTCCAACATTAAACTCCTTTCTTGTAAGCATTCGGTCATGAAGATTCTTAGTCTTTTCTTTGTAAATCATTGCATTCTCGTAAGCATCATTTCGAATTTCTTCCAACTCTTGCAGTTGCAGTTTTCTTGCAATCCCAGCAGAATCATAATCCATGTTACATTGTTTAATGGCCCAAAAAGCTTTGTGTTCAAGCTCCACCGGTAGATGACATGCTTTCCCATAAATCATTCTATAAGGTGACATTCCTATAGGTGATTTATAAGCAGTCCGATAAGCCCAAAGTGCATCTCCAAGACATAGACTCCAATCTCGCCGGTTAGGTTGCACTGTTTTCTCCAAAATGGACTTGATTTCTCGATTTGAAATTTCAGCTTGGCCATTCGTTTGAGGATGATATGCTGTGGAAGTTCGATGAGTCACATGATATTTGCGTAGCAATGCTTCCATGGAACGATTACAGAAATGAGTGCCACGATCACTAATGATAGCTTTAGGGATTCCAAACCTGTCAAATATATGAGTCCCCGACAAAATCTAAAACAACCTTAGCATCGTTAGTTTGTGTGGCTTTCACCTCAATCCATTTGGACACATAATCAACAGCAAGAAGAATATAAAGATTGCCAAATGAAGAAGGAAATGGACCCATAAAGTCAATACCCCAAACCTAAAAAATTTCACTTACAAGAATATTCGTTAAAGGCATTTGATTCTTATGAGTGATATTACCTGTTCTTTGGCATTTTTCACATGATTTGCAGAAGTGATATGCATCCTTAAAAATAGAAGGCCAATAGAAACCACTTTCAAGTACCTTGTGGGATGTTCTTTTTGCTCCAAAATGCCCACCACAAGAATGAGAATGACAAAAAGTGAGAATGGAATGAAATTCATCTTGTGGTACACACCTCCTAACTACTTGATCCGCACAAAATTTCCAAAGGTAAGGATCGTCCCAAAAATAATATTTAGCATCAGTTCGTAACTTATCTTTTTGGGGTTTAGACAAACCTGGAGGGAATTCTTTGGTGACTAAATAGTTTACCAAATCAGCATACCATGGTCTGGTAGAGGAATGCAACATATACAACTGCTTATCGGGGAATGTCTCTCTTATTGTTTCGATCTATATATCCTCGGTCCTTAGTCGGCTCAAGTGATCAGCCACATGGTTTTCGGCACCTTTTTTGTCTTTGATCTCAAGATCGAATTCTTGTAAAAGCAAGATCCACCTAATCAGCCTTGGTTTGGACTCCTTCTTCTTCAAAAGATACCTGAGAGCTGCATGGTCAGTAAAAACAATGACTTTTGTACCAAGTAGATATGACCTGAATTTTTCAAGAGCAAACACCACTGCAAAAAGTTCCTTTTCAGTTGTATGGTAATTGCATTGTGCTCCATCCAACATGCGAGAAGCATAGGCGATGACATGCAAATTCTTCCCAATTCTTTGCCCAAGCACAGCTCCTACCGCATAGTCACTCGCATCACACATTATCTCAAAAGGTTCATCCCAATTTGGTGGTTGGATGATAGGGCGGATGTGACACGTCTCTTAAGCTCATCATGGGCATCTTTACATGCTTGATCAAACACAAAATCCACTTCTTTGGCTTATAGTCTGCACAAGGGGTCTTGTAATCTTCGAGAAATCTTTGATAAAGCGTCGATAGAAACCTGCATGGCCTAGAAAAGAACGAACTTCCCTCACGCATGAGGGGTAAGGCAATGATGAAATAACATCTATCTTAGCTTTATCAACCTCTAATCCACGTGAAGACACAACATGCCCAAGAACTATTCCTTGTTCTACCATAAAATAACACTTTTCATAGTTCAAGACAAGGTTAGTTTCAATGCACCTTTTCAAGATCAAAGATAAATTTTCTAGACATTTATCAAAAGAATCACCATACACCGTGAAATCATCCATAAAAACCTCGATTATTCTTTCAACATAATCAGAAAAAATACTCATCATGCATCTTTGAAAAGTTGCAGGAGCGTTACAGAGACCAAAAGGCATTCTCCTATATGCATATGTACCAAATGGACATGTAAATGTAGTCTTTTCTTGATCCTCAGGATTAATAACAATCTGATTGTATCCACTATATCCATCAAGAAAGCAATAAAAAGACTTACCTGCTAGGCGTTCAAGCATTTGATCCATGAATGGTAATGAGAAATGATCTTTGCGTGTAAAAAGATTGAGCTTTCTGTAATCAACACACATTCTCCATCCACTCGAGATGCGAGTAGGAATGAGCTCATCATTTTTGTTTTTCACCAACGTGATTCCGGTCTTTTTAGGCACCACATGGATTGGCACAACCCATTTACTGTCAGTGATGGGGTAAATGACTCCTGCATCTAACAATTTCAAAATTTCAGCTTTCACTACCTCCATCATAGGCGGGTTCAACCTCCTTTGCATTTCCCTTGTTGGTTTTGCGTTGTCCTCCAATAGTATGTGATGCATACACATTGAGGGACTAATGCCCTTGATGTCGGCTAAAGTCCATCCAATGGCCGTCTTGTGATCACACAACAACTTCACAAGTTTTTCCTCTTGCATATTTGTTAAACCTTTTGCTATGATAACGGGAAGTGTATTGTTGTCGCCAATGAATACATACTTTAAATTATCGGGCAAAGGTTTTAATTCTAACTCGGGGGCCTGTAAAATAGATGGCAAAAGCTTTTTATGTGAGAGTACTAAATCAACAAAGAGATTACCATGGGGAACGGTTTGCAAAGCTTGTAAGGCCAATCCTGATTCGGCACGCTTTTGGGGAACACACACGTGCCTCTCCATCTCTTCTATCTTGGTGAAATCATAGCCATAGCTCAAAGCTATGCTTAATCCGTCTTCACAATCAAAATCACAAACTTCTTTGCACACACTTATCAATTTGATCATAGCATGTGATAGAATAAACATTGCTATAAGGATATTTCATTGCATCATGAAAATTGAATTCAATTTTTTCATCTCCTACCTCCATAGACAAGGTATCCTTACCACAATCAATCTTTGCGTTGGCGGTTTTCAAGAATGGTCTCCCAAACAATATAGGAGTGCTGGTTGATGAATCACAAGAATCATGTTCCATATCAAGAATATAAAAATCACATGGAATAACCAAACTATCACTTGACTAGGACATCTTCTATCACACCAAGTGGGTAAACAAAACTACGATCCGCAAGTTGTATGACAATGCTAGTTTTATTCAAAGGCTCTAGACTAAGAGAATCATAAACATGTTTAGGCATAACACTAATGGATGCACCTAAATCGCATAAAGCTCTTTTAAAACTAGCATTACCAATAACACATGGGATAGTAAATGCACCTGGGTCTTTTTGTTTCAAAGGCAGATTCTTTTGAACAATGGCAGATACAACTTCACCCATACTTACCGTTTCATAACCTTTCAGTTTGAAAGCTCTCTTGGTAGTACACAACTCCTTCAAGAATTTGGCATACTTGGGAATTTGCTTGATAGCATCAAGCAAAGGAATGTTGAGTTCCACTTTCTTGAAAACCTCTAAAATCTCTTTTTCTTTGTCTTCTTTCTTTGACCTAGAAGAACTCACAGGAAATGGTGGAATTGTTTTAAAACTAGAATTAATTGAGTGAGGAGTTACCTTTGGAGTGTTGGTCTTTATTTCAGTTTGTGGAGGAGGAGGATGTTCCTTCTTTGTACTCAATTCAGTTTCTATCTCTTCTTCATCCTCCATCTCAATCTGTTTTGACCTTTACTCTTCAAGTTCTTTCCCACTTCGCAGCATGATTGCACTAACATTCTCTTTTGGATTTAATGCTTGGGAGGGTAACTTTCCATTCATTTGTGCTTCCAATTTCCCCACACTTGAAGCTACTTGCCCCATTTGCTTTTCCAAGTTGTGAATACTTGACCTTGTTTCCTGTTGAAAAGACATGACATTTTGTTGCAAGGTAACGATATTAGAAGCCAAAGTTTTCATCATCTCACGAAGATCATCATTGGATGACGACCCCACAACATTGGAGTTTGTGAATGGAGGAGGTTGTCTTGCTTGATAATTCTGTTGGGATTGAAATCCATGGGGATGGAACTGTCGGCCTTGATTGCCTGGTTGGGATGGGTTGCCGTAGCGTAAATTGGGATGATCTCTCCATCCGGGATTGTACGTGTTGGAAAAGGGATCATATTTACGCTAGGGCTGTCCGTTGAATGCTCCATCAATTGCATAAGCTTGTTCAATGTAGTCTTCTTGCATTGTTGGGCACATATCCGAAGCATGTCCTTGTAAGGAGCATATGCTACAAACTTTCACTGTGCACATTTCCACAAGCCAAAAAACGCACAAGAGAAGTAAGATCATTAACTTTACTTTCAAGGTTAGAAATACTTACCTCATTTAATCATTTGTTGGAGAAGTCTCCACGAGTGCCAAATTGTTTTGAGTTGGCTGCCATGTTTGAGATCAATTGGCGTGCAGCCTCGGGTGTCTTATCCACCAATGCGCCTCCACTTGCAGCATCAATGATACTACGGTCAGTAGGCATCAATCCTTCATAGAAATATTGAATGAGCAGCTGATCGGGTATTTGATGATGAGGACATTGAATACAGAGTTGCTCAAATCTTTCCCAATATTCGGAGAGAGTCTCTCCATGAGATTGCCGAATCCCACATATTTCTTTCCTTATGTTGGCAACTCAAGATGCTGGAAAATACTTCTCAAGGAAAATCTTCTTCATGGCATTCCAAGTTCCAATAGATCCTGGGAGAATAGAGAAAAGCCATGCCTTTGCTGCCCCCTTCAAAGAGAAAGGGAAAGCTTTCAACTTAACTTGTTCTTCATCAACTCCATTCGGTTTCATGCCAACACAAACCATATGAAACTCCTTGAGATGAGTATGAGGATCTTCTCCTGCAAGATCATTAAATATTGGTAACAAATGTATAAAACCAGATTTGAGCTCAAAGTTTATATTATTTTCAATGTTTATGCACAATGGTTGATTTTCCACATTAGGAGCAGCAAGCTCTTTGAGTGTTTGTTGTCGTGCAACCGCCATTGTGTTGAGGCGAGCTTCCTTTCTTAACCTGTGTAAAGTGCTTTCTATTTCAAGATCAACCTGCACTTGAATTTGATTAGTAGAACGGGTCACAGGCATAAATTGCTAAGAAAATTCAAAAGAAAGTAACCACACAAGAGATTGAAAACAATGCAAATTGTACGAAAATCCTACGGTAGAAAACTAAAACTGCCTAAAAACACTAGAAAAAAGTGGAATTTGGCCTCAATAGGGTGGGGCTAGTGATTTATCACTAGTCCTGTTCAGAACGTCGTTTCCCTTCAGAAAACAAAAGACCGATATCTAATTCCACCAAAAACTCTATTTTGACGATGCAGTCCTGCAAGTGAACAGTACCGCCGCAAGCAAAAATTCTGTTTCTCTTTTTTTTTTTTTAATCACAGCAAATAAAAATAACAGTACAAGCACAAGAATCAACTAAAATTACTTCCCCGGCAACGGCGCCAAAATTTGTTGCGATGTCGCGGTCGCACAAATTAATTACCCTAGCTTCAAACACAACACACAAGATAGTATAGAGCAAGCAAGGGGTCGATCCCACGAGGAAGTTTCAAGTCAGATTTTTATGTTGTACGTTATGTAATTGGGGGGATTTGGTTTGTGATTATCTAAACTATGGCAGCAATTAAACTAGCAAACAAAATCAATTAAAACCGAAACTTATCAAGAAAACAAACCTTGGTCGCAAGCACACATCCACCAACGAAAATTAGAACCGATCCTTGAAACGAAAATTGCAGTTTATATTCTGAAATTTTATCTTTTCTTAACGTTGATTAATTAACGGATCCGCCGTATAACTAATCCTAACCAACAAACAATCAAAGTGTCCGCACTAATGATTCAATTTAATGGTAGCTTTAAGAACTAGATAATTTCATCAAGATTAACATACAAGCTGTCCGCAGCTTGTGTCACTTTGTTCAAATGTTCTCCCTAAGTTCAATAACGTAGTTCCGCCACAATTATCAAGCTTAGTTGCTTCACGAGTTCATATATCACAACTCCGGTTTTTATATTAAACTTAGCAATAGATTGTTCACAACAATAACTTAGAGTCCGCTCTAGCAATCATCAACAACAATCATAGGAAATATGCATAGGAAAACAATGATACTCATTCATAACATAAACTGAAAATAAAAGGAAGAATAAATCTCACGGTTCTTGAAATCCGAAGGTTTGTTGTGTCCTTGCAACCAAGAAAAGAGCTTAGCCTTGCATAACTATTGAACAACTACTTCTAAAGAATGAAAAGAGCATGATTTTTGGGTTTGTAGAGGAGAGAATTTGTGTTTATTCTCTGCTGCCTACTGCCTCCTTCTGCTCTCCCTCTTTTCTGCTGGCTGCTGCCTCCTTCTCTCTTTCTTTTTATATGCTAAGAAACCCTAGTCTCTATTTTACAAAATAGTCCTTCCTTGAGTTGTCAGTTTACATTTAAGTACTTCAATAACTATTTTTCCTAAAAGGAGAAATAGCCTTGCATGAAATCTTCAAGCTCTGACTTAGAGGAGCTAAATTGCTGATATAAAAACTTGGATGTCAGTTTAGATGCTTCGGAATGTAATTTGGACTTGTTTCTTCACGAAACCTGTTTGCTGGCAGAATTCAGTTGTCATCTTTGAAAACTCATATCTCCCTCATATGAAATCTTTTTTGGCTGAAATTTGGAGCGTGGATAGGTCTTTGAATTAGGAATCCACGAAAATTGCGTTTGCAGCAATTGGACTTCTGTAGCTCCAGATATTAAATTTTGAATGGCCAAAGGTCAACACTGGCAGAATGCGAGATTTGACTTTGCAGGATGTGATTTCCATGATCTTTCTCTTTTTAATATTTCTTGCATTACATATCCAGAAAGGTATAGATGTTAGCTTTTTAGTTCCACTGGAATCACTTCATTTCGATCTCTAGAACTCACGCTCTGCACAAAACATCGACTGAACATCAAATCTGCCAATTATCTCCAATTTACTCCTTTTTGCATCTTCCATCCAAAAGTGCCTTCAAAACATAAAATAAAGAATATCAAGGCATTATATATAAAAAACATAGGCAAAACACTAGGTAGATGTGGGTGAAACTATCGAATAATATGGTTACATCACCCTGTGAAATTTTTTTAATGTTCTTCACAACTGGTGTAAGTTTTTTTTTTTTTGATGAAAAGACAAAATAGATATTACTAACATCGAATAATATTTTGAGTCAGCATTGTTTTCCCAAAATCTTATAGCTTCTTTTAATAGTATTATCGAGTTGTTATGTTAAATAAATAATAAAAAAAGGGGATAGTGGTATCGAAGGGACCAGATCGTGTTCGATCTGGCCCCTGGGTATTCTCAACAGGCAAATTAGGGCAATCAAAATCAGAGTTCCAGGGCGTTTGATTGTTTTTCATGGTAATATAGGAGGTAAGGGTGAGCAAAAAAAACCAAAAAACCGATTAAACCGAGATAACCGGAAAAAAAAAAAACCAAAAACACTAAACCGTTAAAAAACCGATTAAACCGATTAGAAAAATAAAAAAATCAGTTCGATTTGGTTTTGGTTTTAAAAGACTGAAACCGAATAAACCAAACCGAACCGGTTCAAATAGAAATAAAAAAACCGGTACTATAAATACCTTCCAAACCCATCTACAGTTCTACATTTCAGTCTTTTCTTCTAACCTAGCCGCCCCCCCCCTCACTCTCTCTTGATCAAATCTCCATCTCTTCTCTATTCTCTCCCACCTATAGTTCTACATTTCAGTCTCTTCTTCTAACCTAGCAAACCTAGCCCCCCCCCAACTCCCTCTTGATCAAATCTTCATCTCTATTCTCTTCCATCTACAGATCTGCTTTGTAGTTTCTTCTTTTAACCCTAGCAAATCCAGTCACCGCCCCCCTCCCTCTTGTTCAATCTCTCGAGCAGATCTTCATCTCTCCCATCTACAAATCTACTTTTTAGTTTTTTCTTCCAACCCTAACAAACCCAGCCGCCGCCCCACTCCTTCTTGTTCAATATCTCGATCAAATCTTCATCTCTCAATCTTTATGTCTCTAAATCAAAACTAGTAATCGCTCCTTCAAGTTCTTTGTCTCTCCAAGTTGGATGAGAAATTTGATATTGTCTATTCTCTTTTCTAAATTGTTTTTTTCTTTTTTTCCTTCTTTCTTTCTGTTTAGTTTTTATTAGTTTATATTAACCTATTTTGTTAAACTTTCCCGGTGAACTATTCAAGAGAACCAGATGCACTTTTAATGTCCATGCATGCGCGCCTCAATAGTTGGTTTTTTTCTGTACAGTTTCTTCTCGCTTGGTTTCTAAGAAAATACAAGCAATAAATGTTGAAGACATATGATTTAATTAACAGTAATATTAAAATAGCAGAATCTTTCTTTTTGTTTTGTTTTTGTGAGTGCTGGGAGAGAGATAATTGATGCGTTTTATTTCAATTTCAAGGACTCATGCAGATTGTATTTCTATAGTTTTATCAGAGGCATTGTTTTCTTGGTTTAAGCCTATTGTTTTCAAGGTCTTAATCATTTTTCATGTTATTTGCTGTATAATTTTATTTTGAATTTTGATTAGAGTTGATTGGTTTGAGAAAACCACTGGGTGCAAATTAAAAGATATTTCTCCTGCCATTTAAGATAATCTTGGTAAAGGAAAGTTAAACAATGAATATAGATTTTTTTATATCAATTGCAAGCCTTTTAAATGACCCCATTAAAATTCATAAAAAAACTAAAAAATTTAAACTGTTTTTCCCTTCAATTAACAGAACCAAACCGAACCAAAACTAGTCGGTTCGAACCGGTTTCGGTTCGGTTTTGATTTTTTTTAAATGGTTTGGTTATTTTTTTAGATGAAAACCAGACCGAATTGAAAATGTTCACCCCTAATAGAAGGCCACGTTGGAAAATCAGTGGGCATCAAACAGAAATTCTTATGAAATTGATGGTCAAATTGTGAATTATGAGTGTGCCGGTTCTCATTAATTCTCGTGTATCAATTTATAACAAATGCCCAATTCATTAAGGAATTTCTGTCAGTTCACTATTCCAATATTAATTGGTGCATTTCCTTGTCGAGGCCTTGCTATGAACAACGGTGACAAATCACAAATCTTGCATTTGAAAGTTGAGACCCATTTGGTTCCCCGTGAGCTCTTTCTTTCTTTCCATGTCAATTAATAAGTAAGTTATATTTTGTGTGTTACTACGTTCTTACCTTTATATATGTGGTACAAATTTTGTTTTAAGCAACATAGCTAACTGGTATATTTTAGGCCAAATTAAAACTAAGTTATATTTTTTTTAGTGTTAAAATTTTATTAGAAATTATTCTCCAACCAAAATTCTTTAAAACGAAACACTAATATGATTAAAATAAATTATGGTTGAATAAAATATTAATTTTAAAAAACTCATGATTGATAAGTTTTTTATGAAACTCAAAACTATATATCCCACGTAGATAAAATACAAGATTGTCTTGTAATTTATATAGTGAGAAGTCGAAGGGTTGTATCTGAACATATATAAAATAGTTTAGGTTTAACCCACATGTGCACACTCAGCTCTGTTTAGACACAAATTTTAAGTTTATGTTTTATTACATATTTTAGTTATTAATGTGTAGAAAAACTTGTTGTTTTTCATTGTTGATTTATTTATTATCACAAATTAGATTAGAAAACATATCTAAACTCAATTATTGATATTTAATTATCATTGAAAAAAGCTTCTAATAAAATAAAAAAGTTTTTCTCTCTATTTCTATTGATTTGCTTTTTATTTTTCAGAATTGATTTCTTTTGTTTTCTTAGCTTTCTAAGCTTTTTTTTTTTAGTTATTTTAGATTATATACAAATCCCCTTTTTAATTACTTATTGTTTACATTTCATATTAGTTAATTTCTTCATATTTGTATATTTAATGCATCTTAACTTAGTTTGCTTTAATCTAAACTTAAATAGCTTATTTTAATTGAGTAATTAAGTTCTAATACTTGTATTCATGTGAAATGATATCCTTACTTTATATACTACAAATCATTTATTTTAAGAGTTTAAATTCGCACAACTTAATACTAGTCATATTTAGTTACTTGTTATATTGTTTAGTTTGTGATTGGTTTCTATTTTTTAATTTAGTTATTTTTTATTTGCATTCAAGAAGCTAAAATTGTTTATTTAGAAATTGGTCATGTCTTCTACTCAAGAAATGGTTACCACAACTAATATTACTTCAACAAGTACTACTTCAATAAAGAGGATTTCACCATCACTTTATATGATGCATGGTGAGAAACCTAAAAAGCTCAATGGATTGAACTTCAAGAGGTGACAATAGAAAATGTTGTTCTATTTGACCATTTTGAACTTGACAAAGTTCTTGTCGGAAGAAGAACCAAAGTTGTCTGATAATGAATCTGATGTTATCATTATAACAATTATGGACACGTAAAATCATAGCAATTTTGTGTGCAAGAATGACATCTTAAATCAATTTTGTGTGTGTGTGTAGTTTTCAATTATAAGTGCAAAAGCACTATGAAAAGCTTTAAATAAAAAGTAAAATGTTGAAGATGCTGGTATAAATAAATTCATAATCGATAAATTTATGAACTTCAAGATGGTTGCTTTAAGGACAATTATAAGCCAAGTTCAAAATTTTTAGCTCATCTTATATGATATTTATATTGAAGGAATGATTTTAAGTGAATCTTTCCAAGTGACTATAATTATTAAAAAAAAAAACTATCACCATTATAGAAAGACTTCAAGAACTATCTTAAGTACAAGCACAAAGAAATGAGAGTTGAAAACTCATTTTAAGATTAAGGATAGAAAAAAACAATAAGTTATCCTAAAAAAAAAACCAACTAATTCAATTACCCCCAAAACAAACATTATAGAACAATTAGTAAAGACTTACAAAAAGAAAAAGGAAAAGCTTATTGTGAAGGGGTAGGGGATTGCTAATAAATTTAATGACAAATTCTTTATCTATAATAAGGCCAAACACCAAGCCAAGGAACACAAAAATAAGGCCAAAAAAGAAACCTTAAGAAAAGGATTGTTTATGCCAACGCCATCGAGATTGATCACCTCTTGAATAAAGTTTTAAAATAAATCTATTTGCTGTTGTTTTCAAGTAGTGTTGGGCTGATATTAGTGCAACAAAACATTATATATTGAGAAGATGATGTTTTTCACTTATAAAGAAGTGAATGATTAACACTTGTACATAGGGAGCTCATAAATCTACAAGATACTAGGTATTAGGAAGGTTATATTGAATGTCATGACCCTATTTTCACCCAAAAAAACAAAAACAAAAGCTTTTCAATATTTCTGAAAATCCTCAAAATTTCCCAAAACAATTAACTACTTAATCTCCTAAAAAAATATTTTAAAAAAATCTACTTAATCTCCTAAAATAGCATTTTTTTAAAAATAACAAACAACGATTCAGTTAACAACTAGTCAAATTTATCATGGCTATAATTTGAGGTTTGATTGAAGAAAAGCAAAAAAAAAAAAAACTGAAATTACATAAAAAGGACTAGATTGTAAAAAGATCAAAACTTAAATGGCCATTTTGAATAAACTTAAGGGTTTGATTGAAAAGAATTCTTAAAAATCAGTGCCAATCAGCTAAGATTTGAGAAATGAAAACTTTAGGGACTAAGTTGAAAACTAACAAGAAAAAATAAGTTTTAATGAAATGATGAGTTTTATTGAAAAGAAAAAAAAGGTTTGATTTGGAAAAGGCGCTGTTGTGATTGAAATAGAACCCCCCACCCCCACAATGACCTGTCATCGACCAAATTCCTTAAAGTCTACTTCCCTAAAAAGGAAGAATAACATGAGTAGAGATGGAATGGCCTAAAGACCTTTGCAGAACCAGCGAGTCTTGGCTGGATTTATATCAATGGCTAGGATGGATAATGAAGAATCAAGGGTCATGATGCAAACCCCAAGTACTATATCCCCAGGCCTCTATAAAAGGCACCAAGTCCCAGCTTGGAGGAAGAATGAAAGAAGAGAAAAGAGCAAGATCAGAAAACACAATGAAAGCTAGAAGACGAGGGAATGAAAGTCAGTATATACTAGAAAGAGAAAAAAGAGTAAGGAAGTAGTAAAGAGAGAGGATAGAAGAAAATTAAGAAAAGGAAAGATAAAACCCATAAATAAAAGATTATAAAAGAAAAAAAAATACAGTGAAGAAAAACGGTCAAGGAAGACTAAAAGAGGGGGCTTGAAGGAGGAGTAAGTGAGTAACCCTAAGGCCATTCAAACCTTTGGCCTCTAAGTAGACAAATTCCTACCAAGCAACTATCTTTCTCAAAAGGGAGGAGGTTGGTGGCAGTTGAAAGCAAGAAACATCAAAGTTATCACTGTCGTTACAGGTTGGATATTATAATGCCTTCCATCTTCTTATACATGAAGGATTTTGTTTCGTTTGATTTTCTAGATTCATATCTTCTAGTTGTTTTCTTTCTTTTCTTGGTTATGCTATATGAATGTCTTTCCATATATCATGCTCATAATAAGGTACCGGATTTAGATTTAATGAGAACCTTATGTGTTCATGTGGGAGAAGAGCGAGTGTTTTGTGCATGCATGAGGATATTTACATGTTGTTTCCTTTCATTGTGCCAACCTGTTGTTTTTGCTGCAGTTTTTAAGTTGAAAACCTGCATTTGTGGTTGTAAACTCTGTAATGAGGATGAAGAATTGGCTAGTAATCGTCAACATCTCCTAGATCTCGAAAGAAGGTAGCAACAAGGTCGACTAATCAAGATCCAAAGGATTCAACATCTGAACACAGTGAGGAAGGATGATGCAAAATCACACCTTACCAACAAAATAGGTTTGGGAGTCGAAAAAGACCAATCATTTGCAAAACAATCAACAATGACAAATATTAGTCAAATTACTAATATGTGGTGTCAATAATCGATCATAATTGTGCCTAATCCAACATAATTATGCAACAATTGCTTTGAGCATAAAATACAAATCAATATTCCTTTATTAATCCAAACAAGAAATATTGGGAGCATTGTTTATACTATAAACAATTGTCTTTTGATTAACAACATTAGTTCACTACATAAATCAATGAAAAAAGATTGATTAAGAATATTAGTTCACTTCATAAATCAATGAA
Source organism: Populus deltoides (assembly GCA_015852605.2). NCBI lineage: Eukaryota > Viridiplantae > Streptophyta > Magnoliopsida > Malpighiales > Salicaceae > Populus > Populus deltoides. Next base: position 33,667,613 of record CM027570.2, on the reverse strand, counting down.
AAAAGATGAATGAAATTGACCATCAACCAATGAAGACAGTTAAGATCAACTATTGACCATTGACTAAGGAGATTAGGATTCACATTAACAATCGATCGATTAATTCTTATTTAGAACAATTCTTATTTAAAAGAGGAGTCTTTAATAGTTAGACTAATAGATATACTAGCATAACACAAAAACACAAACAATTGCCAAAAGAATATGCACAAGGATTTGGATTGTAAAGTCTTATATACCATAAAGAGTTTGTATAGGATTAAGATTTTAAGTACGTGTAAAATTTCATCTTTGTAACATTATATATAAATCTAGTTATTGAAAACGATAACCAACCTCATATACACAACTTTTTTATGCAATTTAAAACTTACATTTTTTCTACAATTATCATTTTTCTTTAAATCCCAGTTTGTTTACTTTCTTTTTATCTTTTTCCTTCTCTTTTCCTTCACATTACAATTGCTTAGAACATCTAGTTTGGTTTCCAAGGTTGCTACACAACTCCACTTGGGATTAAGTTTCTAAAAAGAAGGAATAAAAAATGAATAGCATAGTTACTTCAAAAAAATATCTAACTGATTCTTTTGGCCACAATTAAAATTGGAAGGCCTTATTATCATAGACGATTTTAAAGTCTAGAAAGAGCAAATCCCCACCCCCCCCAAAAAAAAAAAAAAATAAAATAATAATAATAATAATTAAAACTACAATTAATTTAAATCTTGATAACTAATTATTTGTGATTCAATAGAAGCTGTTGACCATATTCATGCATTTCTTAACAGGACAAATGAGAATTACAACATCTGAGCTCTGATTTCTGATGAGATTCTAGATAACTAGAAGTCCGAAATCATAAACAATGAGCCTATGCCATACAGTCATAACACATGCATGAGACAAGACAACTCCTATAAGCACAACAAACCCAATCCTGTAAAAATCTACTGTCCATTTTACAATATGGATCTACGAAGAAATCCAGTGGTGACTTGAATCTAAAAATGATGGGATTAGAAAAAATTACATTGGGACAGTTCGTGCCTTGTACATGCAAATGTAAGCCATATGCCAATCACCTAAGATCAAAAGATAGAAATTCATGAGAATAAACAAAGACAGTTTTCACTTAAGAATAAAATGGCAGTCGTTGATGGGAATGTGATTATAAAAAAACAAAAAAGCAAGAATAAGTTTGCAGAATTTTCCCACCACACAAGCCCATTATCCAATCAGGCTAGCTTACCTCCTCCAGAGAGCTTAGTTATATCTTCCTCCCGTTGTGGAACAGGATTATCATCATCAAACTCAATCCATTTCCCTGGGATAAACATTGAGAATTCATCAGTTGAAAAACCCAAGTCAATCCAAATAACATAGTGACAAAACACTGAACAAACTCGTTAGAGAACTTACCACTTTCTTGCTTGACCCATGCAACATAATGCCCTGAATCAGCACTCCTTCCCTTATGGGTGAGCACAGCTACCAAATCATATATTCCAGTTAAATGTGACTTTTTATCTGTAGTGGAAGGTCAAGTATTAGCACTGGAAACTAGGTGCATTCTCCAGTAAAGACAACTTTGGGAGAGGAAAGTAGCAAATTAAAAATCAGTCATTTATAAATACAAACAGTTTGCATTATATTTAGCATCTCCAAAAAAAATGCAGCAATGGTAGAGTTAACTTTGAAAAATTAAATACAATGAAGGCCGCAATATCATCTTATATGCACATAAAGCATCTCTGGCCCAAAATCTTTCACAACATCCAGGAAGCACAGCCAGACACAATAGTAACAAACATTATCAATACAAACTGCAAGCGCAGTCCCCTGGAAGTCAAACACAAAGCATCTCCTGGACACCGTCGATAAAAGAAAAATAGAAATACCAAAAAAAGATGCTTCAATCACAAGCAGGAGAAATTTAGAAGTTTTCACCTTCTTTGGAGGTAGGCTTTGATGATTCTCCACTCTCATTTGATGGCCTCTAAACAGAAAACAAGAGGGTAAGATATATCAATAATATCCATTGGTCTTATCTATTTGTATTTGCATCCACAATTCAACCATCTACTCACCTGCACATCAGTCATCTTGACATCATTGTCTTTTGAACCCGAGGTCTTCTCCTTGGCTTTCAAACCAGCCTTTTTACCCTCCTCATCTCTTAAAATCTGAGTTATGAGATGTAAAGAATAATCATAATCATCATCAAAACTTTAGCACCCTTACATACTGAGCACTGAAACAAAAGGATAAAAATATACCTGGCGAGGTGCTTCTAATTTTTTGCAAAGACCATCAGAGCAAAAATCGTACACATCCAGTTGTAATGGGTAATCCACTTTCTAAGAAAGACAGTAATTTTAAAAAGGTTGTATCATATAAACATTAAAAAGGACGGCTTTTATTAACCTTTTTGGGCATGCAGAGCATCCAATCCCTTAAATTAAACAAGCCATTTTACAACCACAGAAACAGAACTTTTGAAGTGACTTCTCATTTGTAACAGAATGAAAAAAAGAAACCCCTCTTACCCGTAAAATCTTGGCCTTCTGATTTGATTCCCTCTTCCAGAAAAAACGAACAAACTGAACAGTTAGGTACCTTGAAAACAAATATGTGCCATCAGAAATTTCATTCTTTTAAGAGGAAAAATTTATAAAAATAAAGAGAAATAGCAGAGTTTGAAAAAGGAAATCACAACGTAGAAAAAGCCAAACTGGAAGGTTATTACCTTGGCAAGGCATTGATACGGGACTCTTTCAGGTAAATTGCACTACGACCCAAGCAGGGAGAAGCCTTCTCCAATTCAGACTTCAAACCCTATAACCAGTAAGATTAAGATATTACTAATACAGGGCATTTAATGTGTGTGTGCGCGTGTGCATGCATGTGTATACTCTCACACACACAACACAACACAGATATTATTTTCAAGTTGAGGAGTGGGAAGTGATAGGTAGTGAATCTAGTGATGCCACATAAAAATACAGAACGGCTAGTGAAATTGTCTAAAAAGAGAAAGCAGGTTTTATGAAAAGAACCAGAGTAATCAGCTATATTAGCTGCATTTATAGGTTAGTCGCTAACTTGTGAATCATTAGCCACTAGTTGATAAAAAGCATTTCTATTTATTTTGATTTAAATATTCAAGTAATAGTCCATTGTAAGAATTCTACCGTTTATTCTAGTTAAATACAAAGATCTCAATTCTCAAGAGTCTAGTATTTCCACATGGTTGCATTGTCTACTAAAAGCCAGTTTTTTTACCTTCAGATGATAAGTCGGCCACGTTAATCATGAAAAGTTCCTTGGTGATAAGGTTAATACAACTACAAATGCAAGCACAAGCAATAGCTATGAAGCTTTTCTTTTCTACTGTGATATTGTGGCAGATTCAATGTACTATTGTGTGAAATGGCGCAAAAGGACCCATAGCCAAAACAATTAGTTAGGAATTGAGGCCTGGTTGACAAGGTATTCTATTTGCCAAGGTGGGTGACTAGCACTAAAATGTCTTTAACTCATCTGTAAGGTAGAGATCAGAGGACTGGCATGCAGAACTTGTGCAAGAGAACACTGAAAAGGCAAGATCCTAAAATTGAGTACTGTTGTTATTTACCAATAAGCAAAACCTTCTATAGTCATTATCCTCCAGCACATGGACAATTAACACTTGATGTAATGACATTGTGCCCATACAAATTATTGTTGCAGTTCACAAAGACAAGCAGCAGTGATTGCGCAAGAAATTTTCTTGGTTTACAGGATTGAGATATCAATAATTTAACAATTTGCATGCACCAATGCATAAATGTTTTGGCTGCTCATTTTGTAAAAATAGATATGAGTATTCTCCTTCCAAATATATATGCCTATTTTATCTTTAAAAAAATATTTTTGAAGAAACATTGTTTCATTATAAGTTTTCATGCCAATATGAGCAAATGCAATTGGCTGCTACAGTTGATTTACTTTAAATAGGATGACATCTCCTATTTAACTTAGATTGATTGACTTTCAATTGCTAAATTTCCATGTTTTTTAGTTTTCAGGGTACATATGATCAGGGGATATATGAGTTTCTTAAAAGTTTTGGGGGAGGCCATGGTTACTGAGTGGCCTTGTGCCTTGCATTTGGGTCTGTGCAATTGAGAGACAGAGAAGTGGAATCAGATTCATTTTGCAAAAGCTTCCAACAAGACACATGATTATCAAGAGCTAGTTAAGTGCAAGCACAAACCAGACTATTGCAAAGGAATACACAAAGCATTCAACATACCAAAATCAAATAAAAGGAAAAGAATGAAATCCTGGTAACAGAATAATTAGTAAATCTTACATGCTTCAGTCCTTCATGCAAATGGTTCACCTCTTGTGATATGTGGCATTTAAGTGAGTAAACTGATTCTGTCTCTGAGCTTTCTTCACCACTTTCTTGGCAATGCACCCTAGCAACCAATATCACATACAAAAACTTTGTCAAAGATTGTAGTCCCTAGCCAAATGGAGACGCTCATAATCATTTAAAATGCATCAATGACAATCCAGCAGTAAAAGCGAGCTTAGAAATGTAGCCCTTATTCTTTTGCTAAATGTGACTTTAGCTACAATCCAACTGTTATGAAAACAGAGGTGAAGATATCCACCTGCTTACAAGTTCAATGCCAAAAAGTGCCTTGATTGTATCTGGATTTTCACTGCAGGTTATAAAAGGTGAAAATCAAGAAGGTAAGTATCCATACAGAAAGCAAGCATTCTGAATAAGCAACGATATTTAAACCAATAAGTTCTATATAGGGGGAATTATACTTATACAAAAACAATCTCCAACGAATTTCCGAACTGGAATGGCGTAAAAGTTTTGACTTTTGATGACATCCACTATAGAGCAAAAGCATGCTTCTATGGTCTATGAAGCTCAATTCAACTAAGATATGTGCATGGACAATGTTTCATATTCAGAAAAACACAAAACAAAACTACCTGAAACTCGGTGATCCAAGTGATTGTGAAAGGGTGTATAAAAGTTGTGTCCAACATTCTTCAGCATCCTGTTACATTTCAAAAATGCATAGATCAACATTACAAGAAATTATATTGTTACAACTGTTATGTTAGGCATATTGATATTTGGAAAAACCTGCTGCATGTAGACTCCATTATGCAATTGACCAAATTGCGGATACTTTTTCCGCAATACCTGCAAAAGTAAATGGGTAAAGTAAAATGCAGTATGCGTTTTCCCCTGTTTCCAAACAATCAAAGCGCAATAATGCAACAACAATAATTTCAAGGTATGCCAAAATTCAAATATAGGCTTATCATGGTAAACATCAATTGATGGACTGCAAAACTGAAAACCTAATGATGACAATAATGTGCAAGAGTTTGCACTATTAAAGGCAGATAGTTTTGTACATCATTAGGAACTAAACCTGATTATGCTTGCACGGTATTAAGCATGGAATGGGTAATATGAAAGTCCTAATAAATAAGATCAATGTTAACATCCATATAATCAGAGTTCTTTGCCCTGCAACATTCTAGTTTTCTGGAATACATTTCTTCAGCTCAAATCAGTAAGACTCCAGATATGTGACAGCTTGTTAAACAATAATATTTTTGAAAAAGGTGCGTCCAACATTCATAGTGAGACTTCATCCCATTTATATGTTGTATTACTAAAAGCTTCTCAAATAGAAAAGATGTCAATAAATGCTGCAAATAATGCAGGAGCAGAGTACAAACCATCCAGAACTGCATAGGTGCCACAGGCTTTACACTTTTATCGAGCTCATTAAATAGTTCTCGAGTCGCAGCTGTCAGCATATGAGATGTATGATCCAAATCACTGCTTTTTTGAGATGGGTAGCTGCCCAAATTTCACATTGATAACAATATTTCAGTCATACAAAAGTATCCACATTTGATCTGCAACTTGAAAACTAGTTTCAGAGACATTCACAAAGAGAACTCACCTGACTAAAGCAGACTTCAACTCTGGAACAGAATGCAGGCATTGTACTGTTGAGTTCATGTAGCAAGTGTTCCCTAGATTAAAGAGGCCAGCAGTGTGACCCTGTCAGCAGAAACAAATTTAGCATAAAGTGAAACAAGAATATTAAGTGAGAAAAGATCATTAAAATAAAAACAATATCTGGTGACATTAAAGAGGGAAAAAAGAAAACAAACATCCAAGTACTAGATATTCCTAATAAAGGATTGATGAAAATATATATAAATAGCATTTACAATGAAGAATCTAGAAAAGTCTGATTATCAAATATTAATCACTGATAATAGCATAATCCAGAATTTCACTTTTCTATTCCACCAAGGCAATGGCATTCTAACTGAAAGTCAATCAAAGGTTTGTCCAGGATGCATAACCAAGGATCATTGTAAATTTGTGCTCTACAAATTGGAGAGAGGGAAGAACAGGTATCAGCACTGTCTTTTTCCATGCATGCAATGATAAGAAAGTAGATAATAATAATAATACTCCGTGTGTTATGCTGACATATTAATAATAGCTAATAAAGCATATGCCAACTCATCCATTCTTTTTATTAACTTTTCAACAATGTCCTTTTAAATGAAAAATAGTTGGAGAAAAAATGTTGAATATAGTTTTTATTGGGGGAAAAAATAAAAAAGAGAATTAATGCTTTAAATTTTGGATGATATACAGATATGCTACGACTTAGCAGCAAGGAAATGACACTCTTTATGGGACCGACAGATTATAACTTTCAAATTGTAATTATAAACTTGAGTTTATAGCATGCCATGTTGAGTTCTGTGCTTTAGTTCAAGTTCAAGCCCAATGAGAAAGCCTGGAAACAGGTTTAGGGTAGAAATTTGATAGCTTGACAATACAAAAAAGAATAATTGGACCTTGCATACATGGAGGCAATGACAGTGAAAATGGACATGTTGATCACAATAAGAGTCTTAGGCTTCCTAGAAGGATTATTTGTATGCATGAGCCATTGATGAATGAATTTACAGGCACATGCCAGCTCATCTATTTTTTATTAACTTTTCAACAATGTCCTTTTAAATGAAAAGTAGTTGGAGAAAAAATGTTGAAAATAGTTTTTATTGAGGGTCAAAATAGAAAAGAGAGAGAATTAATGCGTTAAGTTTTGGATGATATACAGATATGCTACGACTTACCAGCCAGGAAATCACTCTTTATGGGACTGACATTATAACTTTCAAATTGTAACTAAGAACTTGAGTTTATAGCATGCCATGTTGAGGTTCTGAGCTTAGTTCAAGTTCAAGCCCAATGAGAAAGCTTGGAAACAGGTTTAGGGTAGAAATTTGATAGCTTGACAATACATAAAAGAATGATTGGAACTTGCACACATGGAGGCAATGATGGTGAAAATGGACATGTTGATCACAATAAGAGTCTTAGGCTTCCTAGAAGGATTATTTGTATGCATGGGCCATTGATGAATGAATTTACAGGCATATCCAAATAAGTCATGTTCTGGTCCACTTCTCTCTCCTTTTTTTTCTTCTCTCTTTTTGTTGATCTTATTTCAAAGGAGCTGGAAGCTCTTCTCTGAATTGCCTTTCTCTCACTTTTCCCTCGTCATTGGTGAACAAGACTGCAACTTACAGTCCAGTAGAAAGGCAAAACTGTGACATATGATTAGTAAAAAGCCACACAGATAAATACTGGCTTGGGAATGGAGATGAAGCATGACTTATTTCTTGATAACACAACTAGGCCAAGCCTAGCCAAAGGTGCAATTGGTACAGCTCCATTTGCTTTGCTTGGACCAGGACAAAGCATGGTTTTGTTGTCATTTATCGGTCAAGGCTCAGCTTGTGCAGCAATTATCTGATTGCTTGGAACACTCACAACTCTCAAAAAAGGCAGACAGATCCATGTCATTTCTGTGGATCCTACAATCTAGGAGCTTGTTTTATAACATAGAATACAAGGGGAGAACACAGGAAAAGGTAGCAACAACAGGAAAAAAGAATGAATATATATATATATGTATATATGCATGCTTAATTAGTTTGTGTGATATCTCCATAATCAACTACTTTTATGGAAGGCTCACATTCACTTCAGAACCTAATCATTTAGAAGCTGTTTCATTAACCTCCCTTAAGTTTATCAAATTAAAAAATGAATAAAAGAGAGAAGCAAAAAAAAAAAAATCAATAATTCCTTAAGGGGTGAAAGCTAATAAATTCCATTTGTCAACAGTTTATAACTTCTGATGTCAGTTTTCTACATCGATTAGAATGTTATTATATAAATCAACAAATTCCTTAAAGTGGCACGCCATGAATTCATAGATCATGTGTAGAAGAAAAGGGTTGAAGAAAAATACCACAGCAACCATTTGTTCTTCTTCTGGAAGATCTTCCATAAAAACAGGACCTTTCTCTGGGGTCTTCACAATCTCATCTGCAGTCCCCATCATCATCAATTTTTGACCCTAAAATTTTTTTAAGAATGTACACCATTATTTAGCATCATGTCACACAAGAATAAGAGTTGTGTAGCAGTAAAATAATCATAAAAGACCATTACCTCCTTCACTCCTAAGGTTGCCCAATTGGCATCATCCTGCATTGTCAATCAATGAAGTTAAAGAAGGACAAGTGTATTAAAAGGCAACAAATTCTTAATAACACCTAAAAAATCACAATTAAAATAATATGAATCAAATTGACCACTGCAAGTAATGGATACTTTCACGTACATTTAGAAAAACATCTAATTACCTTCAGCAAACCACCCTTAACCATAATCTTCTGCCTCTCGGGGGGGACTCCAGTCAAACCATGCAACTGACATTTGAAAACATAAGGGGGCTGGCTAGTGTCAATTTCCACTTTTGGGAACAGCTCCTTTTGCCATTTTACACTCACTGTGCCAATTCATTGGAATCGTTAAAAGAAGAAGAAGCACCAAAATTCTAAAACAATTAGACAAATGATAACTGAAAAGCTACAGCTCCGATTTTTCTGCTGAGCTTGAGACATTCTAAAAATGAATTAAAAAGACAAAAAGGAAAACAGAATACACACTGCCATTGTATAAGATCCGCCGCGAGAACTATACGGGTGTTTGAGAGTATGGTAGCAGTTGTTTTTCAAAGTGTTTTTTATCTAGAAATATATTAAAATAATATTTTTTTATTTTTTAAAAAATTATTTTTTACATTAGTACATCAAAACAATGTAAAAATATAAAAAAATTAAATTTAAACAAAAACAAAATTTTGAATTTTCTTGGAAAGCGGTTTGCAACGGTTCCAAACGGTGTCTAAGAGTGATAACATTCAAAACCGGGACCCACAAATGGCGTCTACACAAAACCAATTCGACTGAATCTCCATCTAAAGCTATTTGGAGTTCTCTATGCCGATCCTTTTCTTGCATTCTATTTTGCTTAAAGAGCCATACTTTCAATAAGCTGCTTGTTGTAACCTCAATTTTTTGGACAAACTCCCCATTTCATTAATCCTACTGCCAGATTTCTAGCAACAAACACTAATCACTAACTACAAACGAAACCCAAAAATTAATCCCTTATTACAAAGAGTTCCACGATTCTCATAAATTGCCAGAAAAACAAATACTATAGCTATAGCTATAGCTATAAGATATTCTTTCTTTCTCTCTACCCAAAAAATCATCAGAAAAATAAACCAAAAAAAATAATCAGCGATTACCCAGTTCATGAAATTCAAAAAAAAACCCCAAAAAATAAAAATCAAGCGTCAGAATAATGTGTTTTTTGAGAATATCGAGAAATACCTGTCAACATGATTGATTGGTGAGTTTTTGATGGATGCTTGGTTTTTTATTTTCGTGTTTGCTTGAGCAAAAGGAAATCTCTCAGGCTCGTGGATTTTAAGGGGTTTTCATTTCTGGGTTAACATAAGGAGATTTCGGGTCTGGATTCAAATCCGGGTTTGGTTCGATCCACAGCCACTGAGGGAATAATTATCAAACCCGATCTGAGGTTAACCCGGCCAAGTAGCCGGGTTCTGGGTTTTGTGGGTTAATTTAAATAAATTAAAAAAATATATTTAAAATTTTAATATTTTATATAAAAAAATTAAAAAACAATCTATGTGAATATAAGTTGTATATATTATAAATAATAAAGTTTAAAAATATATTTTAAAAAATTTTTTCATCTCATAATTGAAAAGATATTATGTTATTAAAAAAAATTTATCTCACATTAAAAAAATATAATTTTTTTTCTGAACATAAAATATATATATTAAAGGATTTCAAATCTTACATTGAAAAAATAACTTCCTTCTTGTAAATATAAAATATAAATATTAAATAGCTTCAAATCCTACATTGAAAAAATAATTGTTTTCTTATAAATATAGAGTAGATATATTAAAAGATTTCAAATCTTATATTGAAAAGATATTATATTGTCCTTTTAAGTTAAAATATTTAAACCAAAAAGTTTTTTATCCCGCATTAAAAAAACTTAATTTTTTTCTTGTGAACATAATATATATATATAGAGTCTCAAATCCCACATTGAAAAAATAAAATATTTTTCTAGTATTAATATAGTGAAATTTAAAAAGTATTAATAGCCAACTAAAAAAATATGAAAAAAAAAGGTATAGGAAAAAAACTACATTTGAAAGAAAAAAACTAGGTCTTATCTGGATTTGTCCAGGTCGATCGGGTTTTGCTAGATTATTGTACTAACTGATTTTTATTTTACTGGAATTGATCTAACTATCAAGTTTCAAGTAAATTTGTCGGTCAATCCGAGTTTAATAACAGTGACTGAGGTTCTATGAGAATAATTTTGTTATTTAACATATTTTGTTTTTGTAATTTTCAAGGCTAAGAATGACCCTCGGTCGCTTTTTTATTTGTTTATATATGGTCCAGTTCCAGTCAAGTCCTTTAGAATATTTTGACTCAAATTATACCCCTACTATTAATTAAAGATGGATTTAAATATTTTTAAACCTTTTATTAATTTATTAGCTTTCGTTAATTGATTTGAATATACTAAAAATAATGAATTATGTTTGCATATACAAACAAGATTAAAAATAAGTATAAAATATAAAATAATTTTAAATAAATTAATATTGAATATAATATTTATTTTCAGTGTTAATTAAATATTTTAGAATAAAATGAGATAGAAAATCATGAAATGAAAAATGACTTCTTGTTTTACTTATAAAGTCAAGTGCCAATTAGCCATTTTTAGAATAAAATGAGATGGTAAATCATGAAATGAAAAATGAATTCTTGTTTTACTTATAATATTAGAGTAAAAAAAACAATGCCTAACTTCAGCAAACACAACTCATCAACAGTTACTATGACTTATCAACACTATGAAACATACTTTCCTAAACTTTTCTCACTATAAATAACTTAACAAGTCTGTGGTACCTTTCATTTACAGGATCAATAAAATAAAAAGAATTATCATAAATATAGGGTTTTAAAAAACATTAACTTTTATTCATGAAAAAGATTACATGAAGATTATGAGTAGAGTCGGCACATAAAATATATTATTGTTGGGTTCTCGAATATCATACAGTAGCGGAAACAATAAAATAAAATTATTTTCCCTAGGATCTCGTTAAATAGATCTAGAGTTGTTTAGGGATTTATCACATCAAGATCTGATCTTCTTCAGCTTTAAATAATTCTTTAAAGACTTGTCACAAACCACAAATCGTTCAATTATCCAGCTTTCAATGGTAATTCACATGAACCATTAATGAGAAATTTACTAAATCTCTATTTAAGAGAGATGGTTTGTTATACATAGATCTAACTCTTTATTTTGTAATTTAAGTAGTTTTTCTGTCTAACAGGCAACAACTAAAAAAAATAAGAAGCATAGGTTATAATTTATAAGAAAATTTGAAAAACTCTATAAATTAAAAAAAAATATATCAATTTGCCCCTTAAATAATATTCATATATTATTTAAGGATAATTTTAAAAACTTAATCAATCAAGTCTCTACTTTATTATTCTAGGACTATAATTATAATCCCTAAATTAAATATATTATAGTGCATAATTTCTCGAATTATTTTAAATCAAGTCATACTTGATTAATTATCTCAGTTTAATTTTTTACTAATGGTTCTTAATGTATATGACCCATTAGGTTCCTCATATGTTGGTCCAAATATAAATTATAATTCTAATTAAATAGAAATAAATAAATTAAACACTTTAATTTATTATCAATTCAACAATTGATTAATTTATATTTGAAGATCAAGTACATTATTTAGCAACATGTCATGATTCCCAAATATTAGAAAGTTATTAATGGTTTGACTTAACCTTTTATTGACCGGTTTCTCAGTGTAATTAATATACTTTCATCAATAATATTATTATTTAACATTAAAGGATGTAGTATGTATTCTATGTTAAATCATATTTATTTTCTACATAATAATTATTTATCGTTTGAATAAATTTGAAACTCTTTTCAAATCTCATTCCACTTTGACTAAGGATTTCTCAATTAATATTATTTGAGAACAAATAAAATAATTTTTCCTAATTCACCTAAAGGGATGGATCATCTCTTGATCACTAAAGTACCTTCATATAGTTCATGTTATATCCAATATCTGCCCCTTCGTTACCTCGATTAAGATAACATGTAATATGATTAAAGCATAACATTCTATATAAAACATAACTTAATGATCTCAAGTTTAAGGATCATTTACACATATGTCATGTGATCCTTTCCATAAACAAAGGTGATTTCTCTATATAAAATTATCATATAGGTCAGTTCAGTGTACATGTCTAATGACAAGCACCTATATATTAGTTCTAGGCATCTTTTATATTTCAACTTATAAGAACAACTGCTTTTTTTCATAAAGAAAATAACATAATATGTACCAGTTTTTACAGCTCTAATAAATGTCCAATATTTAAGAGAATATTGATCAAGAACATTTTAGGAACAATGTTTTGATGCAATAAAAATCTCATAATTATAACAACTTAATAACTTCCTTTGAAAAGTATTTTTGTCTCATAGACTTTATCTTTTCTCTAGATTTATAAATCAAATATTAGATTCATTAATCTAATATTTTATAACTATTAAAGATAAATTAAGCATTTATTAATAATAAATATATATTTATATTATTATAATAATGCCACATGTAAACAACCGATTGGCTATACGACATATTAAACTAACAATCTCTCACTTGCACTAAAGATAATCGCTCATGTATCTAATACTACATTGCTCCATGTAACATTAATGCTTCTGTATGGATAATGACTTGGTAAAAGGATCTTCTAGATTAGATACCATCTTTCATTTCTTATTAGATAGTTTATAATGACTTAGTACTTGTTTATGTGATAGTTCATAATAAACCATGAAAAACTTCAGGGGTAATGACTGCAAAACCAAGTTAGCATTTAACTCATGATCCATGAAAAAACTAAATTGGTCTAATTTTTCAATATAGCCAATCATTTTCGAAACATGGGTATTCACAGAAGAACTCCCTGTCATCTTGCAGTGAAACAATTCTTTAGTGGTCTCATACCTCTTAGTCCTACTAACCTTATCAAATATTTCTTTGAGATACATAATCATAGTATAGATATTCATATTCTCATGTTGCTTTTGAAGTTTAGATGACATACTAGCTAATATCACACATGCAGCTTATTCATCATCATTATCAATATGATGCAGATGTTCATTTTCCACTTCGTCCACAATCTTTTTATTTCAATTTTTTTAATCTTTTTGTGCAATTTGTATTGGTTTTCAATTTCCTTCCTTGATCTAAATTTATGGTGTTTTTTTTTTCAATTTAACCCTTATTATTTTGGTTTTTTTGTCCTTTTATTAATTTTTTTCTTTTCGATTTTAGCCTTTAATCAAATAAATCTTGTTGCTGTCTAATTTATATTTTATTTGATTTTTATCCTCATTCTTCTAATTGCTTTTTTTTTCTGGATCCTTTTCCATAATTGAATTTTTTTTAATTTCATTATTCAACATTTGATTTACTAAGGATTATGTTTTGCAATTTTTCCATGTATAGTATTTTCAGCCTAATAACTCGATCATGAGTTTGAAAAGTTAACACGGATCGGTATATTTTTTTTAACTTATTTCTTTTTTTATCTTATCGTTCAACATTATTTCTTTTAAAAAATTGGTTTTGTGGTTTTTTTTAATTTTTTATGTCATAGCATGGGTCATTAGTTTTGCAGTTTAATCTAAGTTAGCTCGTCTTTTATTACCCAGATTACATGTATATCACACTATTTCGGGTTGATTTGAGTCAATTTTTTATATAATTTTATACTTTCAAAAGTTTTTTTTATTTATTTAAAATGTCCTTCTATACAATGATTATCTGGGGGGAAAGTATATACATGCTGCGTGAGACGGGCCAAATCTAGTTAGGCAATTTTTGAAATAATGATCCTAAATTTTTTTGAAACGAGCATCTACGTTTGTGTATGTACGAATTTCTTAATTTTTTTTTTTTTTTCAAACAGATCTTACGAAGTTTCTTCTAACACTTATGCCTCCAACTCCAAGGGTCTACAAAGGTGGGCACTGTTATTAATTTGATAGGTCCATCCTAAACTCAACAACCCGTTTCTTTGCTGTGATCGAGCCATGGCTCGGAAGATGCATGGAGGTGGTCAACAGGTCAAATAAATTGTGGGGGACCTTTATGTAGGACCCACTCCACGTTTCCTTAATTCATTGCAACTATCTGATATGTTGAATTGTTATTATGTTTTCTTAAGGTACAATCCCGACATGTTATCCAAATTCTAATTTCATTTGACCAGAAAAAATCATGCTGTGATGTACAGTATACATGCATGCATTTCTGGATACCAAGTTCAGAAAGGCGGGGTTCTGATGACCTGTCAAGCTTCAATGTCTATTTTTCTTCTCCTTCTTTTAAGATAATGCCAAATAATAACTCTGTCCATCCGGCCATGAATTAAAATTAAACTAAGGGAGCATTTCTTTCTCGAAAAGTAATTTTTAAAAAATTATTTTTAAAATTTTTTATATTTATTTATTATTAAAAAAATTAATTAACAAAAAATACTATTCAGTTAATGAAAAATTTAGCTTGATTTTCAGAAAGTGTTTTCCTTTTATTTTGAGCGGAAAACACTTTCTAAAAGTTATGAAAAATTTAGAAATATCATATTATTTATAGATTATGTCAAATTTGATCCTCAAACTTTTGATTGTTATATATTTTTTTTGAATTTTTTTTTCAATTTCATCCTTTAAAATTTGATTTAATTTGATTTTTATATTAACTTTGGTCATTATTTTTATAATTGTTATTTACTTTTCTCTTATATTTTTTAATTAGAATTTTTTTATCTATCAAATTTAGTCTTTATTCTTTTTATTGTTACTTATTTTATTTAAAATAATTTATGAAATTTTTATTATTATTATTTTAATTTCATAATATTTTAATTTTTTTTTATCTGTTAGATTTGATTTCTATTATTTTGATTATTATTTATTTTATTTGAGAAAATTTATAAATTAGACTTTTTTCAATTCCATTCTCATTCAACCTTTTAATTTGTAAGATTTGTTCCTTATTATTTTAATAAACTTGAAAAAAAAATAAAACATTAATAAGCTATTTTCCATAACATAACCAAACACTGGAAAGTGTTTTCCAACTTATTTTCCATGACACTACCAAACATCGGAAAATAATTCACTTGCTCGGAATTCACTTTTCAAGGAAACCACTTTCTAAAAAGAAACCACTTTTCTGCAAACAAACGGGGCCTAAAAGGCTTTCTAATTTTGGAAGCTCTACTATCCCATGCTAGCTATTCTTAATAAATTATACCATAGTATTTAATCTTACTATCATGTATGGTATTCCGCAGTCAGGTTTTTCTTTTTAACATAAAAAAAATATCTTAGTGTAACTAATGTTTTTTTTAGTAGGAAAAAAATTTAACTATGTAGTAATTGATTCAATATGGCACGATCAACTCGATAGGTTCAAAAGTAACCAGGATAATTGATAAAAAAATAGTTTAACTTGAAAAAACTCAAGACAACATCCTTTTAAAAAAAATTGAGACAACAACGTAATGTATTGATCTAGGTAACCTTTTAAATCCGCAACTCGGGTCATAAGACCATGATAACTTTGCATAAAGCAAATCAAAACAAATTATGAAACTTAATTCTCATTCAACCCAATATTAAAAGATGAAATTAAAAAAATAATTAATTAAGAAAATGACAAAATATGTCCCAAGCCAGTTCAAGTTAACCTGTCAAATTCACAACTTGAGTTATGAGGCATGATAACTCTATATAAAATAAATCAAAATAAATTATGAAATCTAATTTTCAATCAACCCAGTGTTGAATGAAGAAATTAAAAGAAAATCAATTTTAAAAAAGGACACAAAAAAACAACCTGATTCAACTCGTGTTAATCAACCAAACCCATGACTCGGGTCATGAGATTGGGATAGCCTCATAGAAAGTAAACTAAAAAAAAAGAAACTTAAGTCACTCTAGGTTAATCTACCAAGCTCATGACTCTAGTCATGAGACTGTGATAACCTCATAGAAAGAAAATCGAACAAGTTTCCAATAAACTCATTGTTGAATGATGAAATTAAAAAAAAAATCTAAAAAAACACAATAAAACGGCATGGGTCTACTCGAGTTAGCTCGCAAAACCCGTGACTCGGGTCATGAGACTAGGATAACCTTATAAAAAATAAAATAAAACAAATGATAAAGTCTAATTCATAATTAACTCAATATTAAAGGATGAAACTGAAAAAATATCAATTAAAAAAAGAGACAAAAAAATTGAGTCAACCAAATTAACCCACCAAACTTATGACATGGAATATGAGACTGAGATAACCACATAGAAAGAAAATTACAACAAATCATGAAATCCAATCTTTAATAAATCAGATTTTGAAAGATAAAATAAAAAAATATTAAAAAAAAGACCATTGTAACGAATAATGTTTTGTAATGATGATTTAAAAAAAAACATAGATTAAAAAACATATTATTGCAATGAATAATATTTTTGTTAGGTAATGCACAATAAAAACACCATATTTTTTTTTGTTTTTTGTTTTTGTTAATGTTAATATAATGATTTTATTAATCACTTGTATTAATTTTTTAGATCTATAATTATAGTCTCTTGTATTAATTACACTCTAGTGTTTAATTTCAGAAACTTATTTATAATTAATTTATACTTGATTAATCACCATAATTTAATTTTTTACCAATAATTCTTAATGTTGTGATCTATTTGGTTTCTAATAAGCTAGTTCAAGTATAAATCATAATTATAATTAAAATAAAATTAGATAAATTAAACAATTTAAATTGTTATTAATTCAATAAACTGATTGTTTATATTTGAAGATCAAGTTATGCAAACCTTGTAATCATGTGGTCATATAACCCACAATTAAGATTGAGATATGATCTCAAAAAGCCAAAAGAGGTCTGATAGTTGTGTGACACAATAGAAACTCGCCTCAAGACACCAACATTATTGAAATAAAGTCGAATGACGTCAAAAGCCAATTAATCTTTGATAAGTCAGATTTAGTTCATCCAAAAACCAAAAAATACAAGAATCTCTCTTACACGTTAAAATGAAAAGTTCACAAGTATTATTCATCAAAGGTGCTGAAATTTAGGCTTTACATGTGTTTAAATAGTTTTGAGAAATTAACTCTAATGAATCTACTCTTGTGAGCTGAATTGACCCACTTACAAAAACTAACCCAAAAACTTTACTAGTAAAGCTTAAATCCTAATCCAAACAAGTCTTGGATCCTAGTTAAAAACAAAGTATTAATTAGGCCCAAATAAGCTTTGAGTTGTAGCTAACAAAATAAAATTAAAGCTTATAAGACTAAGTTTTGTTCTGTTGTGAAAAAAGAAGAAGAAAAGAAAAACATTGTAGGTCTGATACAAGACTTATTTATAACTTATAATGCTGCGCAATAATCCTAGGAATTAAAAGAGAAGTTGTCATCCTTTAGGTTTTCAAGTTAGAACAAGATTTTGATCCCAACCCTGTATTTACCATTCTTTTGGAAGGAAAAAGATGTTATCTTTAATGCTTTTCTTTACCGCCTATTGGTATCCTTCCAATACTAGAAAATACAGTTAAGTTGCTGAATTATTCTCCTTGCACAATAATGAAACTTTGCCACCACATGTGTTTCCTAAGTCAGATTAGATTTCTTTGTTTTCTTTGTTGTGTTTTCTCCTCTTTTGACAAGAAAATAAAATAAAAATAATAAGTCATAATATTTAAAGAAAATAATTAATATTGTCACACATAATAGAAAATCCAAAATTAGTTAGGAATCTACAAAATACATGGAAAAATCACAAAATAAGACTAGCTGAAACTGATACAAAATTGACAACTTTGTTGTCAAAACTTCATGTCCTGTAGAAGGGTGAATGGAGTCCTTCTTGCACATAAATTAAATGTATTAAGATCTTCTCTTGATGCTTTAAAGAATCCCTTAAGTTCAGCCCATGACCGAAACTTACTCAATCAGTCAATTCAATGCTTCTTCTAATATCTTTGCTTTGAATCTTATGATGGATCCATTTGAAATATGTAATGTGTCCTTGATGTTTGTGAGTTGATCTATATTATTAAATGTAGCATCTAGTAATATGTTATGATATTTTAAATATTAAAAAAATTATATGTGATTCAATAATTAGTTTCTTAATATAACTATTATTTTTTTATTTGAAATGTTATGATTTAAATATTTTAGTATATTTTATCAGATTATATTTGCTTAACATGATAATTTTTAGCAATCGACTAAATGACGCACTGTTGTTTTTTCACAGGGACGAGGCAGACCATTTTAAAAGGAAGGAGAGGACACCAGTATTTTGTGGCACTATAATGCCATCATAAAACGGCAAATATAATTTTAATAAGCTGATAGAGAAAAAAATAATATATTTTTTATAATATTTTTTTAAATTTTTTTAATTCATGTGAAAATTGTATAAAATTTGAGCGTGTCCGAGAAGATGCAGTAATATTATTATTATTATTATTATTATTATTATTATGGAAGCATGAAATTAAAATAAGTAATAATCTCTGAAAAATCTCTTCACTAAACTGCTAGTTGAGATAAATGTACAGATTTAATTTGTTTGGACCGCATTGTATTAATTCTCATCATAATAAAAATAAAAAAAATATTTTAGGAATAGTTTAACTAATTAGATTTAATTTGTTTTTTTAATGATCATGAATTTGAGTTTTTTTAAAATTATTGGAGGTTTATTTTAGAATTTATAAAATTAGTTAAGGGATGTATAAGTTGATCTAGATATTTATATTAATAATAAAAAAAATGAAGGATAAAAAAAAGATGAAAATTGCTTATAATAAACTTGAAATTAAAATTGCCGGTTCATTTTAATAAAGGAGTCTGTCCATTTGTCAAACATCAACGAAACATTTCTAGTTTTTTTTTTAATTTTTATGCCATTTGACCCCTGCTCTACCGCCAAGGAAGAAGAAGACGGCTACAATTTTGAGGACATGCCACCTTGGAAATTGTGGGTCCCCAGGTTCAAATGACTCTCTCTCTCTCCCCCGCGTTTGCATTGCCAGGTCATTTTTTAATACCCCATAATAATAATAATAAACCAAACATTAATTTCTGTCCCTCCCTAAAATAAATAAACCAGCAATTAAAAACCAGAGAAAATTAAATTAATACAAGTGATTACTGATTCGTTTCCTGAGAAAAAACAAAGAAAAAAGAGAGAAGAGAGAGAAGTAGCTGCTCTGTCCCAGAATTCATTGGTTTGTTCTTCCCGATTTTCCAAAGGAGAGCCTATTTTCCTTTCCTTTTCTCTCTTTCTTATTTGATAGAAACAACAAATTATTGTTCCTCTCTCTTAAACAACCTTTCTTTTCTCTACCTCTTAACACTCTCTCCCCTTCTTTCTTGATCTGCAACTATTTAGCTCCAGGTTTGCTTATGCACCTGCTCAAATGGATTTTTGCTAAAGATGGACCTGCCTCCTGATTCCAGGTACCCTTTTTTTATTTTCCTCTCGGGGTTCTTGATTTCCTTGTTTCTTGTTTATTGGCCTTTTCTTTCTGTAACCTTCTCGAAGATCATTGGCTTCTCTTTTTTGTTTTTGGATTTCGTTTCTTGTGGAGTTTAAGGTTGTGCCTGTGTCAAAGATTGTTCTTTTGTAGCTGGAAGATTTCCTAATAATTGTTATCTTTTTTGAGTGTTCGTGGTCAATTTTTTAGATCTTCTGTAAATTTCCTAGCTTTAAATGAATGTGGATTAGTTCTTATGTGTATCCTTATGTTTGTGTGAATATTCATTCATTTCCTTTGGGGTTTCAAATTTGCAAAGTCTGGGGATAAAATATTTGACGAATCCATATTTGAATATGATTGCCCTTTATGGGATGTGGTGTTTTTGAATTCTAACGAATGAAGTATGATTCTTTTATATTGGAGCTGAGTTACAACAATGATGTTATGTACTGTTGCAAGTTGTCCAATGCATCTGCTTTGCAGCTGATTTCCTACACTTTGTTTGTTAAATTAGGCCTTAGAAGAAGGAATTGCCTATAAGCAAAGACCAATTGGTATCTGGATTTTGGGGGTTGTTCTCTTTGGTATATTGAATCACCTTTAAGTGTTTTTGAAATCAAGTTTTGAGAGATGACACGGGGAAGGATAAGAGCAAGGCTCCGGCGGAGCCATCTCCACCCATTCTCTTGCTTAAGGCCAAATGCCAACAACAACGAGGGGCCACATCCATTGTCAGGGCCTGGGTTCTCCAGAATTGTTCATTGCAACCGACCTGATAGGCACCTGAAAAAACCCTTGAAATATTGTTCAAATTATATATCTACCACCAAGTATAATATAGTCACATTCTTGCCCAAGGCTCTGTTTGAGCAGTTCCATCGGGTTGCTAATTTCTACTTCCTAGTGGCCGCAGGTCTTTCACTTACAGCTGTTGCCCCATTCTCTCCTGTGAGCATGATTGCACCATTGGCTTTTGTTGTCGGTATTAGTATGTTAAAAGAAGCTCTAGAAGATTGGCATAGGTTTGCGCAGGATATGAAGGTTAATAGTCGGAAAGCTAGTGTTCATAAAGGGGATGGGGTTTTTGGTTATAAGCCATGGCAGAAGATTCAGGTTGGTGATGTGGTGAAAGTGGAAAAAGACCAGTTTTTCCCTGCAGATTTGCTTCTATTGTCAGCAAGTTATGATGATGGGGTATCCTATGTGGAGACTATGAACTTAGATGGTGAGACAAACTTGAAGGTTAAGAGATCGTTGGAGGTAACCTTGCCTTTGGAGGATGATGAGGCTTTCAAGAACTTTACAGGAATAATAAAGTGTGAAGATCCAAACCCCAGTCTTTACACGTTTATTGGTAATTTTGAGTATGAACGACAAGTTTATCCTCTTGATCCTAGTCAGATTCTTCTTAGAGATTCAAAGCTCAGGAATACAGCTTATGTATATGGAGTTGTGATATTCACTGGTTTTGATAGCAAAGTCATGCAGAACTCAACAAAGTCTCCTTCAAAAAGGAGCAAAATAGAGAAAAAAATGGACAAAATTATATACATCCTTCTCAGCCTTCTTTTACTGATTTCATCCATTAGCTCAATTGGCTTTGCTGTGAAGATAAAGCTTCAAATGCCAGACTGGTGGTACATGCAACCCAGGAATCCTGATAATGATAGTCTCTATAACCCTGATCAGCCCAGCAAGTCAGGACTAGCTCATCTCGTCACTGCCCTCATCCTTTATGGGTATTTAATACCCATTTCTCTCTATGTCTCAATTGAGATTGTGAAGGTGTTTCAAGCAAGGTTCATTAACCAAGACATACAGATGTATGATGAAGAATCCGGCAATACTGCTCAAGCACGAACATCAAACTTAAACGAGGAGTTAGGTCAGGTTGACACGATCCTCTCTGATAAGACTGGCACCTTGACCTGTAATCAGATGGATTTTCTGAAATGTTCCATTGCTGGTACTGCATATGGTGTACGTTCAAGTGAAGTTGAACTTGCTGCAGCAAAACAGATGGCTATGGATCTTGAGGAGCAGGATACACAAATAACTAATGGTTCGAGGTATAGAAAAAGTGCACATAATTCATGGGAGGATAGCAGAGGAGGTCCAGAAATTGAACTTGAGAGTGTTATTACTTCTAAAGGTGAAAATGATCAGAAGCCAGCAATAAAGGGATTTAGTTTTGAGGACAACAAGCTCATGAATGGAAATTGGTTGAAAGAGCCCAATACAGAGGTCATTTTGCTATTTTTCAGGATACTAGCAATTTGTCAGACAGCTGTTCCTGAGCTGAATGAAGAGACTGGTATGTTTACTTATGAAGCAGAGTCACCTGATGAAGCGGCCTTTCTTGCTGCGGCAAGAGAATTTGGTTTTGAATTTTGTAAACGAACTCAATCAAGTGTGTTTATTCGTGAAAAATATGCACACCCAGGACAATTGATTGAAAGGTGAGGTTGCAAATTGACAATTCCCTGTTTATATATGCCTTTTTTCCATCACTTTAATAAAAGGTATCTTAACATCTTAAATGTATCCTGGGAATCTTGCAGAGAGTTCAAAATTCTCAATTTGTTGGAATTTACAAGCCAAAGGAAGCGAATGTCTGTCATCGTGCGGGATGAGGATGGTCAAATTCTACTCCTGTGCAAAGGTGCTGATAGGTTAGGCCTGCAACTGTCTCTTACTTGGTCTTTTCTAATCTTTAGCAATCGATTGTTAAAGCATCCAGAACCTTCTCCTGTGGCCTTAATAGGAAATTTAGGGGAAAAAAGAAGTAATTTATTGCATTGTAATGCTTTCTCCTGCTTGAATTATGCAGTATAATATTTGATAGATTATCAAAGAATGGAAGAATGTATGAAACAACCACTGCTAAGCATTTGAATGACTACGGAGAAGTTGGGTTGCGTACATTGGCACTTGCTTATAAAAAGCTTGATGAGTCCGAGTATTCAGCATGGAACAATGAGTTTATCAAAGCCAAAACTTCTATTAGTGCTGACAGAGAAGCAATGCTTGAGCGAGTTGCAGATATGATGGAAAAGGATCTGATTCTTGTTGGTGCTACTGCAGTGGAAGACAAATTGCAAAAAGGGGTACATGATAAGATTGTCTTAGAGACATAATTAAGATGTTCCTTTTTGTTTTGTTTCTGCTTATTTCCATTTTTTTTCTCTCAAGGTGCCCCAGTGCATAGACAAACTTGCACAAGCTGGTCTCAAGATTTGGGTTTTGACAGGGGATAAGATGGAAACTGCAATCAACATAGGGTTTGCCTCTTAAGATTCTACATACAAGTTTCTTTGTAATCTATGTTTACTTTATTTCAGAAGCTATAAATTTCTGCTTGTGCATGATGCAGATTTTCATGTAGTTTACTCCGTCAGGGCATGAAGCAGATCTTCATAACTGTAATGAACTCAGATGCAGTAGCCCAGGAATCAAAGCAGGTGAAATACTAGGTGAAAGAGTACAGCATTTTCCTTTTAGGGACTTGATTTCCTTTCATGCCTGAGATTTTTGCTATTCATCATCACACAGGCTGTGAAAGAGAACATTTTGATGCAAATCACCAATGCCTCTCAAATGGTCAAGCTGGAAAAGGATCCGCATGCTGCATTTGCATTAATTATTGATGGAAAAACCCTATCCTATGCTCTAGAGGATGATATGAAGCATCAGTTCTTAGCGTTGGCTGTTGTCTGTGCATCTGTCATATGCTGTCGTGTATCTCCCAAGCAGAAGGCACTAGTATGGATTTTTTACCTTAATCAGTGGACTTTCTTCCAGATTGTATTTTCTTGTCTTGAATCATCAAACTGACAATGCCTATACAAAGAAATACACATCTCTTTGTTGTATTTTAATTTATTCAATCTGCTGATATAGGTAACAAGATTAGTGAAGGAAGGAACTGGAAAAACCACGTTAGCGATAGGTGATGGTGCAAACGATGTTGGGATGATTCAAGAAGCTGACATTGGAGTTGGTATCAGTGGGGTGGAAGGCATGCAGGTTGGTAACATGTCTAAATGATTCCTTCGGCATGCAGCATCTACAAAATGATATTGCCTTTTTCTCTGAGAAGAAAACTTGGAGACATTCTATGTTTGCTTGCTGTTATTTCCAGCTGTTTCTGGGCAGTATCTGTAACTTTTGTTTTTGCAGTTTCCAAATTTCATGTCTTGCAGATATTGAAATTGGGTTGGACACGTGTGACATAATACTTGTCTTCCATCTTTAGTCTTAAATTGGAACTGAGATCAAAATATTATGCTGAGCTTTTATTTTATTTTCTGCCTTCCAATTTCACCACTTTCTCATAACTTCTTGTGGTTGTCTAGTGAAGAAACAGAGCATCAAGTTTTACTTATACATGCAAGCTTCTTAATATTCCAGTGAAGCTTATGAGTTTTCTAATGGATTTACAGGCTGTGATGGCAAGTGATTTTTCTATTTCCCAGTTTCGTTTTCTTGAAAGACTTTTAGTAGTCCATGGACACTGGTGCTACAAGAGAATTGCTCAGATGGTAATAATCAAGAGACTGTAATAATCAAGAGACTATCTCATATTTCCCTTTATCATTTGTATTTTTGTACCCACTGCACTGACATGTGCGCGCCGCATGCTTAGTTGATCTCTTTTTGTTTGTTTCATTAAATGGGTTCTTTTGCTTTCAGATTTGCTATTTTTTCTACAAAAATATAGCATTCGGCCTTACCCTTTTCTACTTTGAGGCATTCACAGCCTTTTCTGGGCAATCAGTTTACAATGACTGGTACATGCTATTGTTCAATGTCATTCTTACCTCATTGCCTGTCATATCACTTGGAGTTTTCGAACAAGATGTGTCTTCTGAGGTCTGCTTACAGGTTTGTCCCATTAATCACTTGGCTATTTTTATGCAACTTTCCCCATTTACCAGTTATCTCTCTGCCATGATAATAATGTTATTTCTTCATTCTGCAGTTCCCAGCATTGTATCAGCAAGGGCCTAAAAATTTGTTTTTTGATTGGTATAGAATACTTGGGTGGATGGGTAATGGTCTCTATACCTCTCTCGTCATTTTTATCCTCAATATCATGATCTTTTATAACCAAGCATTCCGCGCTGAAGGCCAAACTGCTGATATGGCTGCCATGGGTGCTACTATGTTCTCTTGCATAATCTGTGCTGTAAACTGCCAGATTGCGCTCACAATGAGCCACTTTACATGGATACAACACCTCTTTGTCTGGGGAAGCGTCGCCACTTGGTACTTGTTTCTATTACTTTTTGGGATGTTGCCTCCATATTATTCAGAGGATGCCCACAAAATTTTAGTTGAAGCTCTTGGTCCAGCACCTATCTACTGGTGTACCATCCTCTTGGTAACAGTCGCATGTATTCTGCCCTACCTTGCTCACATATCATTCCAAAGATGTTTCAATCCGATGGATCATCATATCATCCAAGAAATCAAGTACTATAAGAAGGATGTTAAGGATCAACACATGTGGAGAAGGGAACGATCCAAGGCAAGACAAGAAACCAAGATTGGGTTCACAGCAAGGGTAGATGCAAAGATCAGACAACTGAAAGGGAAGCTGCAGAAGAAGTCTTCAACCTTGATCTTGCCAAATCGTATGCCTTCCCCGTGTTAATGAAGTCCATTATTTTTTCTGCTTGCTTTTGGAAAATTTGTAGGGTTTTTTGGCCTTCTGCAGTTGCTTCCATAGCCTTTTTTATTAGTTTCTTAGTAATTCTTTATCCAGTTATAGTGGGTTCGTGCAAGTCCCCAGTTCGTTACACAAAAAGCAATCCGAGTATTGTATGTACACTAACTGTATGATTTGAGAAGATAAACTGCTTGTGACAATAGTTGAGAGATTTAACGCTTTTGCTTCCTCGTCTTCACCCTGTAACTTCAGATATAAAGAATATACCAGTAATTATGCTCTGTGAGTTGCGTAACATTTTTGAATGTGCTATTTACTTTGCATTTTCTTGACATTCTTTCAACTTATATTAGTTTAGCAATGGAGATGGTTCTTCGTCTTGCTGGTTAATAAATTTGTAATTACCACTGACAAATAAGGGAGCAAGAACACGGGGACCATTAATACAGGTGCTCCTTGTCTTGCTCTTCGTCTTCAAAGCTCATACTCTCATAGACATTCTTTACTACTCGAAAGAAAAGACTTGGAACATTTCACTCCTTTACTCACTCTCATACCCTGAAAAGCATGTGGACTGGACTCTCTTGATGACAAAACTTGGGGTTAAAGGTTCATGAAGGCATTCCTGTTTGTTTTTGCGATTTTGTAAGAAAGAAAACCTGCACACATTGTCTCTCCCCGTCTATGATCGGTCCATGAAGGCAAGATGAAGAGTTAAAATCAAAGAGTCCCACTGCGTTCCCATGATGACCTAACTTTTAATAATCAAGTTAAATTTTAATTAATTTGATAATACTATAAAAAATAAAATAATAATAAAATAAAAAAAATATTGTTTTGGACAAAGCTAAGTTAACACGTGAAATTCATGACTTGAACATGAAATATGTCAAGATTTCATATTCATTGTGCATTTCAAATCATGAGGTCAGGATTATTTAATAGAAAAATACTGACAAAAATTAAAAATAAAATTACATAAATTAAGAGACAAATATAAATTAAGATATTTAATAAAGCAATATAAGTTATTTAATTGGTGTGTTTAATGAATTTGTTTATTAAAATCAATTTGTAATAGAAATTGATAAACACATAAAATATATTGAATAAAAAAAAGGAAAAAAAATAATATGTAAGGTTTCATACATTAAAAATATTATAAAAAAAGCTTTTTAAGTTTATAAAAAAAATTAATTTATATGAAATATATATAAAAAAATTACAGATGAATCATATTAACCTCATGAAAAATTAAAAATACTCAATATAATTAAAATATAATCGCTATTTAAAAAAGACTAAATAAGCTAAAAAAATTGACATAGGAGAGGTATTAACTAAAAAAATTTAAAAATATTTTAAAAACATACATTAAAAAAGGTATTAATTCGAAAACAAATACAAAAAAAAAAGCCCAGGCCTGCGCGTTTGGTCCTGCTATTTTTTTCCTTTTTGAAAGGGGTCGACGACACGTTGCCTGCTGTGACAAATAACGTGTCGTTTGCTAGCTTATATTCTGGCCACCACTATGGTGGCTGGAAAATCAGGTTTATGAAAAATCTTTTTTTCAACTCATTTCAACCACAAAACACCTTATAAACACTATTGGAACACCAAAAAACCAACCTATCAACCTTTTAAATCTCAAAATACGGTCCAAAC
The DNA here is from genome assembly GCA_015852605.2 of Populus deltoides. NCBI lineage: Eukaryota > Viridiplantae > Streptophyta > Magnoliopsida > Malpighiales > Salicaceae > Populus > Populus deltoides. The sequence goes on along the minus strand of CM027570.2, from coordinate 33,640,070 downwards.
CACCAAATCAAACCGAAAAAAATATTGCATCCTTGACCTAGATTTGGTTTTTTGGGTTATATTAAGGTTTAAAATAACCAAAATAAGACTCCCTTCATCTAGTAGAACTTGTTGGCACTAATTTTAATATGTTTGGTGGTCGGAACTGTCATTAATGAAGAGCTTTCTCTCTTTTCGTTAGAACCTGACAACTCCTCTCTCTTTTCCTATGAAAAAAAACTGAAAAATAAAAAAAATAAAGTTTGATATCAAAATGTATTTTTTAAAGATTAAAGGAACTGGTCACCTTATAACAAAAAAAGATGAGGGGCTAAAATGTACTTCACAAAATGTTTTGAAAGCGCCCACCTATCTTACTTGTGCTTTTCACTTAAGACCTCTATTTTTCAATTCAACCTCCCTAAAAATAAAAATGCAATTGAATGTTAATTTGGGATAAAAAGAGCTTAATTGTGTAAAGAAAAGTTTTAGGATAAAGTTGAGAATTTTGAAAAACAATCATTGTTTCAATCCACGATGATTTGTGAAAAAGTGAATAGTGATTTTATACATAGTAAAAAACATCACACACTTTACATTTTGTTAACTAGATTGATACCCGTGCTACGCTACAAGTACTTACTATTTTTCTAGTAAAATATTGCCCTCATGACCCTGGTCATCATACTGGAAGTACTATACATAAAAAACTCATGAAGCCCTATCCCTAGGAAATAAAACATTTTTGGTTGACTCGAAAACAAATAGAAAAAAAAATGCAAAAAAATAGTAAGTAAAAGAATGAGGGTTAAAATAATAATAAAAAATTAAATGGAAACAATAAATTTTCATTTTCAGAGTTAAATTGAAAATAATAAAAACATTAAAAAAAGAAAAAAAATCAAAAGAACGAGGACCAAAATAACAATAAAAAAAAAATACACAATTAACTTTGATTGAAGGGTGAAGTTAAAAACAATAAAATTTTTATAAAAGGGTCAAAAAATTAAAATAATAAGGATCAAATTGAAAATACCAATATACATAATAAAAAAAAACTGAACATGTAGAATTTTTCAATGTATTTTTTTTCATAAAAAATATTAAATGTAAATCCAAAAACTTATGAATGCATCTAATTACATAAATTATAATCTATTTTGTAAATAAATTAAAAAAAGCCATCAACTATAAATAAAAACATAATTAGAAAAATTAAATGATAAATATAAATCAAGATATTTAATATTACAATATGGGTCATTTACCTGGTTGTGTTTAATGAATTTATTTATGAAAATTAATTTGTAATAGAAATCAACACACATAAAAATTATTGAATAAAATAAAAGGAAAGAAATTCTATACAAGGTTGCACATATAAAAAACATTGTAAAAATTATTTTAAAAAATACATCTAAAAAATTAGTAATTTTAAAAAATATATATATAAAAAGAAAAGAAAAGAAAGAGGTTAGGCAATGTGGGCTTGGTAAGCCAGGTCAAGCACATGGCCGATAAAGAAAAGCCTTGCGTGGGCCTACAAGTCCAGACTCATGTGCCCTCACCTTTATTTTTTTTCAAGTTAATGAGGCGGATAACACGCCGTCCATAATTGCCTAGAATCCAACCACTATAGTGACCAGAAAAACAAAGCTCTTGTTTTTTCAACATAAAAATCTATTTTCAACCGATTTTTGATCGAAATACCTAGGAAACACCTTTGGAACCTTGTTAAACCAATCCATAGCCTTCAAAACTGCAAAAAATTCCCCAAAACCCATAATTAACCTGAAACAAAAATTTTTTCAAAGCTCATATATGTTTTTTAGGTGTTTTCAAGGTAAAACAAAACACTTAATCTTAACTCCTCTTATCATATGAAATCATTTAACACAGAAATTGACTGTTTTAATGGTTGAAATCATCGCTAACGACAACTTTCCCTCTGTTAGCCGGAATCTAGCGACCCCTCTCCCTCCTTTACCAAAAAAGGACTAAAAAAGATCAAATAAAGTATGATACCAAAATATAATGTTTAAAAATTATAGTGATCGATTACCTAATAGCTTAAAAAGATGGGAGACTAAAATAAACTTTTCAAACATATTGTACTTGTGTTATTCACATAAGCCCTCTTTCTATCAATTCAAACCTTACCCTTCAAAAAATATTCAATTGGGCTTTAATTTGGATTAAAAAAGGCTCAATTGTGTGAAAGCAAAGTTCGAGGATCAAATTGAAATTTTTCAAAAATTTCATTACTAAAATCAACAATAAAATATGAGAGGGTGAATAGTAAATTAGCTACAATAAAAAAGCCACATGATTTATAGTTTTCATAATTCAATTTGACGTGACATAAAACTAATATCGTCAATTTTTTAGATAAAAGACTAGAAATTGCATATGAATTAAAAACTAACAAAAAAAAAAACTTATTAATGATAACTTCTTTATTGAAAATATAAAAAAACCTTCCTTGATAAGAACCAACAAGGCACGGTTAAATACAGAAGTTAAATATAGTTTTTTTAATAAATATCTATTACTTGGAATGTCTTAATTGTTGTCACCCTTTTTATGAAATATGTTATTGAGTTTTTGTAATTGTCGAGGGCAGAAGAAGCTAACGTGGTGTAGATATTGAAATTGCAAATACTTATTCATTTAATTATATAAGGTTGTTAGGTTTCAAGGGGGAAAACTTTTAAATTAAAGTACAATGAAAAGAATATATAACTATACAAGTAAAACCAAAAAGGGAAAACACATAATTGGATTGAGTTTATAGATGGTTGTAGTAAAAATAAGAAATTCATCTCCTTCTAATTATCTAATACAATTAAATAACTTGTGAATATTATCTATCTACATTCACTGTCCACCTCTTCTTTCCTTTTTCAATTTAGTCATTTTTTTTATTTCCCTTCTTCTTTCTTTCAATATTTTTTTCAATTTCATCCTCATATTTTTTTTTAAAATATCTGGGTTGTCTTTGGACCGACCAAGTTAACTAGATCATGTCAGAACAACTTTCACATGGTTTAATTTTGAACCCAAGCTAAGTAAGGAGTCGAATCGAGATGGTTTTATCCTTTCAATTCCACCTTTTTTTTTCTTAGTTTTGTTCTTAGACTTTTTTTATTAGTTGACTAGGTTTTCTTTGGACTACCCAAGTTGATTGATTCATATTGGGAAAACTTCCACAAGGTTTAATTTTAAACCTGGGCAGGCAAGAAGTTGGATCAAGAGGTTTCTTTAGTGGATTTTATCTCTCTCTCTCTCTCTCTTTTTATCAATTCCATTCTCAAACTTTTTTACTAGTCGGTCGATTTGTCTTTAGACTTGCTAAGTCAATTGAGTCATGTCAGGTCAACTTCCACACAATTTAATTTTAAACTCAGGTTAGGTAAGAAGTTGGATAAGAGATTTTCAAGGGTTGACCCACTAGACTAGATTTAATGACAATGGCAAATAGTTCTATATGGCCTCTATATATTTTTTATTACGTTATAAAAAAAATTGATCCGACCAACAGTGTGACGTAGGCCTGTAAACTAGTTTTATCTATAAAATGAAGGGAACCCTCAAATTAGTCCTTAATGTATTTACTATTGGGCACCTAAACATCATACATATAGCGAAAATAATGAAACAAAATTATTTAGGAGTCTAGAGTTGTCTATGGATTTATTATATGAAGATCTGATCTTCTTCAGCTTTGAATAATTCTTTAAATGTTAGGCTGTCACAAAATACAAATTATCTAATTGATAGCCTCCAATAGTAATCCACACAAACTACTAGTGAGAAATTTTCTAAATTCCTATTTAGGAGAGATGGACTGTTAAGCTTGGAGTGCTAGTTCTTTATTCTATGATTTAGTTTTTTGGTCTAACAAACAACAACTTAAAAATAAAAGGCATAGCTTACTATTTATAGGAAAATTTGAAAACCCTATAAATTGATAAAATATCAATTTATCTCTTGAATAATATTCATATATTAATTCAAGACAATTTTATAAATTAACTTAATCAAGTCCTTACTTGATTTTTCTAGGTCTACAATTATAATCCTTGTATATTCTATTTCTTAATTTCTAAAATATATTTTATCAAGTCATACTTAATTAAATCATCCCATTTTAATTTCTAATTAATAGTTCTTAATGTGTGTGACCCATTAGGTTTATAATACATTGGCTCAAATATAAATTATAATTATAATTAAATTTATTAAATAATTTAATTTATTATCAATTTAACAATTGATTAATTTATATTTAAAGATCAGATGCTTCACCTAATAATGTGTTATAATTCTTCAAATATTAAAAAAATCTTCTCATTCCACCTTAGCCAAAGATTTCTCAGTCAATACTATTTAAGAACATATGAAATATTTTTCCTAATTCACCTAGGATGATGAATCTTCTCTTGATCATTCAAGTACCTTTTTATAGTTCATATCATACTCAATGTCTGCCCCTTTATTACCTCGATTAGGATAACATGTAATAAGATCAAAGCATAACATTCTCTATATAAAATATAATACATGTCTAAGGAGTACTTACACAACCATCATGTGAGCCTTTCATAAACATAGATGATCTCTCTATATGGAATTCTCATGTGGGTCAGTTCAGTGTACATGTCTTATGACAAACACCTACATATTAGTTTTAGGTATCTCTTATACCTCATCTTCTAAGAACAACTGCTTCTTTTCATAAATGAAATAGCATAATATATATCGGTCTCTACAATTCTAATAAATATCTAGTATTTAAGAGAGCATTGACTGAGAACTTTTTATGAACAATACTTTGATGCAATAAGAATCTCATAATTTTAACAATTTTATAATCTTATTTGCAAAATATTTCTATCACATGAATTTTATCTTTACTCTAAATTTATAAATCAAATATTAGATTCATTAATCTAATATTATATGAATACTAAAGATAAATTAAGCCTTTATTAATAATAAATATGTATTTAAATGAATATAATAATCCATATGTAACCAACCAATTGGATACAGGGCATATTAAACTAACAATCTCTCACTTTCACTAAAGTAAATCTCTGATGTATCTAATACCATATTGCTCCATATAGCATTAATGCTTCTGCATGGATAATGACTTAGAGAAATTTATAAATTCTTTTTGGTGGGTACTCACTCTATCTTTACATCTTTCATTTCATTGATTTATCAAATCAAATTGAATTTTTAAATACTTGTTTGGATCATTGATTAGACTTTGGTTCATTTGCTTACACAATAGATTCATTGTTATCACAATACAGGGCGATTGGATCAACAATCCTAGGAACCAACCAAGTTTATTGATGAACTTCTTGATTTAAACAACCTTTTTATTTTCTTAAATGTGGAGGTGTCCACTTATTCAATTGTAGAATCATTCGTGCTCTCTTTTTTGGGACTCTTCCAACTAAGAGCATTACCATATAATGTAAAACATATATTGACTGGTTTTTACTATTTTTCCAACATTTCAATGAAAAATCTTAATTCAAACAATTTTAAACTTGTAGTTTATCTTCTCCATTGATGGATCCTATAGCCAAGTATAAGATAAAATTTTCATCATATCTCTCTCAATATGTGTCTTAAAACACATATTTTTGGAGGGAGGTGTTCCATGTCAAATATATAAAAATATTATCTTAGATTCTTTCATGCTAAGCTATTTTAACATCTAGTCTATATGCATGGATTGGGATAATCAAAACAACCTTCTAGATCTATCTCTATAGATTTTTATATCCAATATAAAGGTTGCTTCTCCCAATTTCTTTATGGAGAAATTATTGGACAACAAAAAATTTACTAATTAAAGTAAAGATATATCATTTTTTAACAATAATATGTCATCTATATATAATATTAGGAAAATAACACAACTCTTACTAACTTTTTGTAAACACAAGGTTTATCCATATTTTTGATGAAATCAAATATGTTGATTATACTATCAAAATTGGATATTCCTAATCCTTGAAATTGCATTGTGTATTTGTACATTGCCTTTCATGTTAGTCTTTTTTTAAAAAACCCACTTAGATCCATTGGGTTTTATACCTTCAGGTGGATCAACCAACTTAACTTGGTTGATACATGAAGTCCATAGTTTCAAGTCATTTTTTAGAATAAATATCATATATTACTTTCAAGTAATTGGCAGGCTCATCAATTATGAGCAACATGTCATTCATAGTTTCCATAAGAGGTCCTTATCTAATTGATGCATGACATGTCATACTAAAATTATAAAGATTTTATGTTTCTTATGGTTCAAGCTAAACATCTAATATTTTAGCCTTGAGAATATATTTTATTTGGATATAGTGTTCTAAGAGGTGTAAAGAATCTCATTCTCTTTTAGATAATCATTGAAATATTTGCTCAAATATTACCCACCTCGATTCAATTAAAGTTTCTTAATACTTATTCCAATATATATTTCAATTTTATTGTAGTTTATATTAAACCTGAGCATATTAAATTCAGGTATATACAAACCATTCATATAATTATCGAGTCCATAAAAACATCATTATTATAAAAAGAACAAGCAAAACAAATAACTAGTTCCTACAACTAATACGACAACCCTTGCTTCATTATTGAGTTGTAGGTTCACTTTGCCTTCAACTAGTCTTCTACTTTTCTTTTAGTTCCTACATATAATTGCAAATGTGAAAACCACATTCAATACATAATACCTAAGAATTACAATGCAAAGTAATAAGATAGTTTCCAATTCTAAACATATCTGAAGTAAAAGCTTTTTTGTCGTTATAATTGCAAGATATTCCTTGCAATTCTTCCTCGAATGTCTTTCCTTACCACAATGATGACAAGTGCCTTTGTTTTTCTTGATGCCCTAGTAGATTTGTTTGCTTTAGAGACAACACCTTTATTCTTCTTATCCTTCTCTTAGACATTCTAGAAAACTAACTAGAAGAACTAAGCCTTTTTTCTTCTTAAGAGCCCTTCAACAATCTTAAACATATTAAGCAATTCTAACAATCTATTATCCAACTTGTTCATATGATAATTCATAATGAATTATGAAAAGCTTCGGGTAATGACTCCAAAACCAAGTCAACACTTAACTTATGGTCAATGACAAAACCCAATTGACCTAATTTCTCAATATAGCCAATCATTTACCAAACATGGGTATTCATTGAAGAAATCATCTTATAACGGAATAATTTCTTAGAGATCTCATACCTCTCAGTCCTATTGATCTCATCAAACAATTATTTAAGATGCATAGTCATAGTATAAACATTCATATTCTCATATTATTTTTGAAGTTCAGGTGACATACTAGCTAACACCACATATACAATCTGTTCATCATCATCAACATGGCATTGATGTTCATTTTTAACTTTTTCTTCAGCATCATTGACAATTATATTTGGAATTGGATTTTCTAGAACATACACTCTTTTTTCTTACTTGAGAACAATTCTCACATTTTGATGCCAATCTGATGCGAACCTCTTGATCATATGGTCAAGCAACCCCCAACGAAGATGATATTTCCTTAAGAAAGCTAAAAATTAGATTTGAGAAGTGTAACACAATGAAAACTTGTCCCAAGAAACCAATACTATTGGAATTGAATCAAATAAAGCCACAAGGTCAGTTATACCTTGATAAGTTAGATTTAATTTTTATCCCATCAAAGATAACATGTTGCATCACGCAAAACACAAGTTTATTTTATAAATCCTTGACCACCTGTTTTTCATCATACAAAATGCTTATATAATGCTTCAAATAACTCTAATAAATCCCTATATGTGGACTGATTTGAGTCCACTTATAAAATTGATTCAAATAAGTAATAATAAATCAAAGACTAAAAAGAAAATAATAAAAATCTGAAATTAATATCCTAGATATGTTAGAATAAGATTTGCCATCTCTAAGAAGTCCCAAATAAACTATAAAATCTGAACTTAATGTGGAATTAATTATGAAGTCTTCTTGTTGTGCATGGTTTCCTTGTTTTACATGGATAATTAATGAAGGAAATCTCCCTCATTTATACCTGCCAATTTAGTTTCCTTTCTAAATTAGAAGAATCATTAATTAATCCTTCATAACTTAGGAAATCAAATCTAGCAGCCCCCTAGCATCCTTTATTGATAAATATTCTCCTAAATAATAGAAAAAATACTGAACGAAATTTTCTTGAATTTTAGGAGAATATTTTATTGATTTGATCAACATTTTAATTAACTCAAGCCAACTTTAGACCCCATGTGACCTAAACCTATATTCATTAATAGGGACTAAATCAAACCCAAAATACACTATAAATAAACTTTCTTTGTTGCCCAAAAAATCCCATGTATAGCCTATCCTGATCTGACCAATTTACCTACTAAAAGAATTGAGTTGAACCCATCATCCATAAGAATCCCAATCTAACCGTATGCATCCCTAGGTAAAACCCATCATGAAAAAACCAAGGTTGAACCATATACTAAACCATATCAACAACCAATCTCAAACACATAACAAAATGCTTATTATAAAAAAATCCAAGGTTGAACCTAAACCGTATCATTCATTCTTTCTTCAAGAAGATTCACCCTCAAATCTTGAATATGATTAGTAGTGACTTCATGAGCCTTTTGTTTAAGCCTTCAGAAATCCCTTATTGCTAACACATTTTTCCAACAACATTGTATGGAAGTAGTGATTGATAATAATTTCAAATAAGCACACCGTACTAACCACTTGTATACATATTTTTGAATGATAATCATAGCGGCTCTCCTTCATCTTTTATTCTTTTAGCGTTGTACCTCTTTTCCCATGAAGCTTGAAGTTCACAGAATAATCTTCTACACTTATCAATTTTCCCTTTCAGAATACAAAACGCTTATATAATACTTCAAATAACCCTAATGGATCCTCATATAGGACTGAGTGAGTTCACTTACAAAATTGTCCTAAATAAATAATAATAAACCAAAGACTAAGAAAAAATAATAAAAAAAATAAAAATCCAAAATTAATATCCTAGATATGCTAGAATCAGATTTGTCACCCCTAAGAAGTCCTAAATAAACTAGGAAATTTGATTTGAATATGGAATTAATTTTGAAGTCTTTTTGCCTTATTGTGCTTGATTTCCTTGTTTTACATGAACAATTAATGAAGCCCTCTTTTATACCTGTCAATTTAGTTCTCTTTCTAGCTTAGAAAATTAGATCTAGTAGCCCTCATAACATCCTTTGTTGATTAGAAAACTTACTTCTTTGTTGATAAATATTCTCCTAAATAATAGGGAAAATAATGAACGATATTTTCTTGAATTTTAGGAGAACATTTTGCTAATTTAAGTCCTTGTAGAATTAGAAAATCAACCTCAAACAGATCTGATTTGATCCCAAGATCTTAATTAACCTAAGCCAACTTTGGACCTCAAATGGTCCAAACTCATTCATTAATAGGGACCAAATTAAACCCAAAATACACTCCAAATAAACTTTCTTTACTGCCCAAAAACATTTCATGCATAACTTGTCCTGATCTAGCTGAATTACTCATCAAAAGAATTGGGTCGAACCCATCATCCATAAGAACCTCAATTTGACTGAATGCATCTCTAGGTAAAAACCCATCATGAAAAACCCAAGATTGAACCATATACGAAACAATATCAACAAGCAATCTCAAACACATAACAGAATGCTTACTATAAGGAATCCAAGGTTGAATCTGAACTATATCACAATCCAAGAAATTTGGTCCAAACAATATGTTAGCATGAAATATTATTTATAGGAATATGTTATTACTCATTTTGATTTACCAACCTATTTATATAAGATAAAGAGTATTAGTTTCATGCACATATATTTAAATTTCAAATTTAGATAAGGTCTTTAATTTTTAATTTTGTCTCCAACTATTTTCTTGCAAATTAATAGCTCTCGATATTAATTCAGAAAATCTTGCTTAGATTTTTCTAGTGGGCTAGGATCTCATTTAATTCATCTAACCTTGAGTGACTCAACAAATTAAATTAACTTAAATTAGATAATAACATAGTTTATCAATCACATCTCTATGTGACTCCTAGATCAGTTAGGTGATAACTCTTTATCTAAACATATCTTATATGTTTTACCTAACCTATGCCTCTAACCTCTTTATCTAACCTATTTTGTACCTGGTGAGGCAACAACGGTTGCTGCCTTTCCCACAATAGCAAGCACTAGTAGCTTTAGCACTGCCGTTGGTGGCGTTGCCACCTTTTGTTTTAGAATTCTAGCCAGAATACTAGATTCAAATTATCTAGGCAGATCTAGCCGAAATAGTAGCCATTCGTTTTTTTAAAAAATTTTTTGAAAAATCATGAAGGAAAATTAGTTTTAGGAAAAATAATTTTTACACATAAAATTAATTCGAAATTAACACCAATAACAATTAAAATAAGTAATCAACAACTCTAATTGTCTAATGATGACTCTATTGCCATTGTTAGGTTCTCAAATATCATGCACGCAGTGGAAACAATAAAACAAAATTATTTGGGATTCCTTAGGAACCTATTAGACAGATTTAGAGTTATTTAAGTATTTATTATATGAAGATCTTATCTTTTTTGGCTTTAAATAATTTTTTAAAGGCTAGGTTGTCGTAAACCACAAACCATGCAATCGTTCAGCCTCTAATGGTAATCCATACGAACTACCAGTGAGAAATCTTCTAAATCTCTATTTAGGAGAGAGAGATTGATATGCCTATAAACAACAAGCTCTATATTCTATTACTTATGTAGTTTTTCTATTTAACAACAACTCAAAAATAAGAGGCATAACTTACTATTTATAAGGAAATCTGAAAAACCCTATTAATTAGCAAAATATCAATTTGCTCCCTGAATAATATCAATATATTAATTCAATCAGGTCCTTACTTGATTTTTCCAGGTCTAGAATTATAGTCCCTGTATATTTTAGTCCTTAATTTCTAAAATATATTTTAATCAAATCATACTTAATTAAATCATTCTAGTTTAATTTCTAACTAATAGTTTTTAATGTGTGTGACTTATTAGCTTCCTAATATGTTGGCCCAAATATAAATATAAATATAAATTCTAATTCTAATTCTAATTAAATAGAATTAAATGATTTAATTTATTATCAATTCAATAATTGATTAATTTATATTTGAAGATCATGTGCATCGTCTAGAAACATGTCATGATCCCCTAAATATTAAAAAGATCATTAGTGATTTGACTTAACCTTTTAGTGACCAGTTTCTCAGTGTAATTAATATCCTTTCATCAATAATGTTCTGATTTAACATTAAAGCATGAAGTTTGTCTGTCATTTTAAATCATGTTTGTTCTCTATATAATAGTCTTTGATCGTTTGAATAGTATTTGAAACTCTTTTCAAGTCTCATTTCACCTTATTTGGGGATTTCTCAGTCAATACTACTTAAAAACAAATGAAATGTTTTTTATAATTCAACTAAAATGATGAATCCTTTCTTTATCACTCAAGTACTTTCATATAGTTTATGTTATACCTAATGTTTGCTCATTTTTTACCACAATTAAGATAACATATAACAGAATCAAAAACATATATTCTCTATATAAGATAATTTAGTGATCTCAAGTCTAAGGATCACTTACACAATCGTCATATGAGCCTTTCATAGATATAGGTGCTCTCTCTATATGAAATTCTCATGCGGGTCGGTTCAGTGTGCATATCCTATGACAAACACTTACATATTATTTTTAGGTATCCCTTATACTTCAACTTATAAGAACATTTGCTTTTTTTTTTATAAAGAAAATAACATAATATGTACTTATCTCTACGACTATAATAAATGTTTAGTATTTAAGAGAACATCGACTATGAACATTTTAGAAACAATGCTTTGATACAATAAGAATCTTATAATTATAACAACTTTATAATTTTCTTTACAAAACATTTTTGTCCCATGAACTTTATCTTTACTCTAGATTCATAAATCAAATATTAGATTCATTAATATAACATTATATGAATATTAAAGATAAATTAACTCTTTATTAATAATAAATATATATTTACATAAATAAAATAATATCATGTGTAACCCACCAATTAGCCTTATTCTTATTATTGCTATTTATTTTGTCTGGGATAGTTTTTAGAATTGATATTTTTTCATCCTCCCACAATTTTTTTCCTATCAAATTTGGGCTTTATTTTTTTAATTGCTATTTTTTTTTTACTTTGACAAGTTTATATATTTGATATTTTTTTCGGTTTTATCTTTCAACATTAAATTGGTTGTAAATAAGTGAGTCTCCTAAATCGAATAGGTAGGTCTGATATTTAATGGATTGCGAGTTTGAGAAATTAACTTAAGTTTAGAATATTTATTCGAGTTTGCTTGTTTTTATTTTTTTTTTAACTTATGTTTTTTATTTTATTTTTCAATGTTTATTTGATTTTTGATTGGGCCCTGTTATGTTTTCTTTTATTTGCTTTCTATTGAATTTTTTATAGATTTTGAAAATAATTCTGATTATCTCTTCCTTTAATATTAAGTTGTTTGGTGATTAAAATTTATAATTTTATTCAATTTGCTTTCACTGAGATTATCCTAATTTAGCAAAAAAATCTGTTGTTGTCAATTTTTTTTTCATTATAATTTTTATTTATATTATTAAATCAATTAAACTTATTAAATCTAGTTAAGTCAATAACCTGTGTCAATTTTTTTTTGATTTTTTAGGAATGCGTGCTTCATTTTAATATTCTTTTATGTTGGAAAAAAAATTGGTGGCACAACAGTTAGCGTGAGTCATCAATCTAGTATATGTGTATAGTTAATAAACTCCAAATTTTTTTGACAATAACTACATGTTTATAAAAATTTAATTTTTTAAATTTTAAATAATTTTAATATAATGATATTAAAAATAAAAATTTATTATACTAATATTTTTTAAAAAAAATTAAAAAATAATCATTACAATAATACTATGTACCCTCTACTACCTAAAATGATAATAAGTTTCGCTTTAAATATAAAGAGCAGCGGTGGTCACACCAGAACTAGCATTATCATACCACATACAACTAGCGATCAACAACAATAATAAGAAAAAACAAGAAGAAAAGAGAATGCCTCCTCTCTCTCCCTCTCCATCTTTCTCTTCCTCTCTCAAAACAAAATTAAGGAGAGAGAAAAATTAAAAAAAAAAAGAGAAGAAATTATCCTTTTTTATCCCCCCCCCCCCCCCCCCACCGGTTTTTTTTGTTTGCCTTCCTTCATATCCCAATCTCCCCCCCGATGTTCTATTAGATTTTCCTTACCATCACCGTCACTGTCTCTCTCTCTCTTGATTTGTTTCTTTGTTTAATTAAAATAAAGGAGGATTAGGGTTTCAATAACTGTTATTGTTAACAACAATAAGAGATTAAAGAGAATTTGAACATGGAGCCACGTGTCGGCAACAAGTTTCGTCTCGGTCGCAAGATCGGTAGCGGATCCTTTGGAGAGATCTATCTCGGTATATATTTTTCTTCTTCTTCTTCTTGTTTTTCTTTTTAAAATACTTTTATTAATTCTGTTTTTCTTTTTTGTAAATCATCTATTATTTTGTATTGATTGTTTTTGTTTTACAGGTGCTAATATTCAGACCAACGAAGAGGTTGCAATCAAGCTTGTGAGTTTTATTTTTTAATTAAATTTGGCCTTTTTTTAATTATTTCAGTTAGTGTGGGTTTTTGTAAGATTAATTAATGATGGTAAATTCATTAATCAGTTTTGAGAAATTTGTGGATTTGATATTTTTAGTTCTGATTATTAATTACGTTTTACTCATACATAGGAAAATGTCAAGACAAGGCATCCTCAATTGCTGTATGAATCCAAGTTGTACAAAATGCTGCAGGGAGGAAGTAAGGACCGACCTCTTCCTCTTATGTATCCAGTTCTGTCTTTTTTAAATAAAAAAAGGATTAAATTGGCGCAAAGAGCGCATATAGCCGACCCCAACTGCTTGGATTAAGGGTTTCTTGTTGCTGTGCCTAGTGTTTCTTTTGATTTTTGATATTTAGCTACTTAATTGTAACTTTTGCAGCTGGAATACCGAATGTTAAATGGTTTGGTGTTGAAGGCGACTATAATGTCCTTGTCATGGATTTACTGGGACCTAGTCTTGAGGATCTGTTCAACTTTTGCAGTAGGAAGCTGTCTCTGAAGACTGTACTCATGCTTGCAGATCAGATGGTAGAGTTTTATTTCGCTTCTTCTTCTTTGGTATCGTGTGCTCTACATCGGTCATTTGTACTGAGAGTTTTGATTTTCCTGTCAGATTAATAGAGTTGAATTTGTTCATTCCAAATCCTTTCTTCATCGAGACATCAAACCAGACAACTTTCTGATGGGATTAGGGAGGCGTGCTAATCAGGTCTTGGGTTGGCACCTGTTCTTATGTGGATTTCTTTTTCTTGGTGGTTGTTCTATGCTTGACCCTGATATTTAATATTTAGTTGTGTTTAGGTCTATGCCATTGACTTTGGTCTAGCCAAGAAGTATAGAGACACTTCAACACATCAACACATTCCTTACAGGTTAATCATTTGCAACTTCAAGTAGATTATTTTATTGCATATTATCAATTTATATAGCACTGCAAAAGGTATAAGTTATTGTTCTTCATCTGTTTGACCTAGTTTCTATGGTTTTTTATATCGGATGGTTTATATCGGATGGTTTAGGGGGGCACTTTCTGATGTACGGTGCTGGAAATCAAATTTTACACAAATTGTCATTAATTTATATTTCAAGTTTTTGTAAATTGCAGAGAGAATAAAAATTTGACTGGAACTGCAAGATATGCTAGCATGAACACTCACCTTGGCATTGGTAAAGATTATGACAACATTTCAATTCCTCACCCCCTTTGTGTTTAGGATGTTAACTTGATCGATGCCAGTTATAAAATTAATGTTTCCTGATTGCTTTACTTGTGTATTTTTTTTTCTAGAGCAAAGCCGCAGGGATGATTTAGAATCTCTTGGATATGTTCTTATGTATTTCTTAAGGGGAAGGTGAACAATCCTGTCCCCCAATATTATATCACTTCACCCTTGTTGTATATATGATTTTGTTGTGACCCCATGTGGTTGTAGTCTTCCATGGCAGGGACTGAAAGCTGGTACAAAGAAACAAAAATATGAAAAAATCAGTGAAAAGAAAGTTTCAACTTCTATTGAGGTATGCAGATGTTTCATGATAATGTGTTGATTTGTATTGTAAACATTCATCATATGTAACTGGTTTGAAAGGAGACTGAATTCTCATCAGGCCTTGTGTCGGGGTTATCCTACGGAATTTGCATCCTATTTCCATTACTGTCGGTCACTTCGTTTTGATGATAAACCAGATTACGCTTACCTGAAACGACTCTTTCGCGATCTTTTTATTCGTGAAGGTTCGAATTTTTCTGTTCAATGTTTACTTTAAAATATTGTATAGACCCAAGAACTATGATGGTAATACAAATAATTTTTTGAAACCATCTAACGATTTTCCTAATTAGAGATTTTTTTTCTTGCTTTAGGTTTCCAGTTTGACTATGTTTTTGATTGGACGATTTTGAAATATCAGCAATCACAGATCGCTAATCCTCCTACTCGTACACATGTAAGTGACAGCATTGTTGTTATTGTTCTCTTGGCTTAGAGCCTTTGACTGATCATCTGTATAATCCTGCTTTTTTGTTTGACTTGGTGTATTTATTCATCTACAGGGCCCTGGTGCTGGACCAAGCTCTGGCATTCCTCCTCCTGGTGCTAATAATGCTGATAGGCAGTCAGGTAGACGTGTTGCTGCTTGATGGCGAACAAACTGAAGATTTTGGATTTATCATATGACTCTTTTATTGGGGATTGTTTGATTTTTTATTTATTTATTATTATTATTTTTTTTTTTTGGGGGGGGGGGCGTTATAGGTATTAGATGTTTTCCCACTTGGCTTTTTTATATAGTTTTAATTGGGAATTGGGATCATGTTTTATTCATACTCAGTATAGTTGAGTTTGGTTTCTACTTGTATTTTTTTTTCATTTCTAGGTTTTCTTAGTATATTTGGTGACTGTGGGAGAACCTATCATGTGTTTTATGGGAGTAGAGTTTTGACATTGGATATTTAATTAATTTCTCCCCATCTTTTCTTTTTTATTGTTGGTTTCATTGTCCTCTGTTTTCTCTTCCTCGTCTTCTCCTCACTCAATTTCTTACATCCCATCCTTACTTTTTCATTCGAAGCTTTTCCTTATGATTTTAATTTTGTGCATTCGAATGCATAGGAAAATGTCATTTTGGGTTTTTACTTAACCACAGGTGGGGAAGAAGGGAGACCTGGTTGGCCTTCAATAGATCATGCTCGAAGGAGAAACTCTGGACCTATTGTGAATTCTGGAAATTTATCAAAACAAAAGAGCCCTGTTACAAATGATCTATCTTTATCGAAAGATGCCACGGTATGTTCTGCATTGCTTCTGTTCATGATGGCCTGTATTAATCAAATGCAAATGCCATTCTATTGTAGATAGATGAATAAATCTTCAAATGTAATTGCCAGTATTGCTCTCAGCCTGCATGTTTTTCTTCTATAATTTCTGGATCAAGATTGTTCTTTAGACGAGTATGGACATAAATGCCAGGCATTGCTTATTCTGGAAAGAGTTCATTTGCACCTTTTTTGTTTTCAATTGAATACATTCTGTGGTTGGTAACTCAATTCTGTCAAAATGCATGATTGCTGCATGTTGCCAGGTGTGTGGGTTTTCAGATGTGCCATACTTGTTGAATCATTTCCACCATGTTTGAACAAACAACTGTTCTGCTTACTGTTTAGAAACTTTTCCAGTGTTTTGATGGTCTGTTATTTGATAGTTGATTTAGTGCGTGCTTGGGCCTGTGCAGTTGTCCAGCTCAAATTTTTTGCGATCTATTGTATCATCAAGGAACCCTGTTGTCTCCAGTAGTCGTGGTGCAGCCCTTGGGAACGATTCTGATCCTTCTCGTCCTCGCACAACAGATGCAAGCTTTGCAGCGCTTCAGAATGGGCAAAGAAGTTCAGCTGCTTTATCTTCAGAGCAGAAGCATTCGTCTTCTGGTAGAAATACCAACATAAAGACTTTGGAGTCGACTCTTAAGGGCATTGAGAGTTTGCACGTCAATATAGAAGGAAGGTTACATCATTAACCGATGTCAATCACAAATGCTTCCTGCTGTAAATTTATAATCGGATACTGTTGTTGCATATTGAGTGATGTGTTTTGTCTTGCTAACCTGTGCAGTGCATGGGGACAGTTCTATTTTTGGTAAAAAAAAAAAAAAAAATCTCCAATGTTTGTGGATGTAAAATATATTTTCCTCCGATCGTTTGTAATTGATGCGGTCATAAAATTAGAGCACCAAATAATCGTTGGCATAAACCATGCTTTTCTGCTTGCTTTATAATGTATTTAGACATGTTTGATTGTTGTTTTTTAAAGTGTTTTTTATTTTAAAATATAATAAAATAATATTTTTTATTTATTTTTTAAAAATTATTTTTGATATTAGAAAATATAAGAAGATATTAATTTAAGTAAAGATAAAAAAAATTTAAATTTATTAACTAAAAAGTAGGCTTAGCTAGTCAATGGTTTTCAAATTAAATTATACGGGGTTGAATTTTTTTTTGTAAAAGTACTAGAGGTGACAACAGTTTTTTTTTTTTTTTGGTTTGAATTTTCATCTTTCATTTTCAATCTCTTGTAGAAAATGTAATCGATTATTTTTTTTTTATATATAAAATCAAGCACCAACCTCCGGAAAAGCAGCAAGTATATAAAAAATAAATAAAAACAATTCATCAATCTCAAATTTTAATTAAAAAGAGAAATTTGATGACTGAAACCAAGAATAGGCCGACATGTGTTATGTGAAAAGAAAAGGGGGAGCAATGTGTTCTGTCTGTGCACCCCTTTAGTTGTTGTTTTTTAATTTTAATGGAACAAATCATGTTCAGCAGCAAGGCAGCTCTCCCATTTCGTACTGGTAAGCAGTAAGTTACTTTAGAGGTCTTATTGAGGATTTCAATTTGTGATTTATTCTAGGTATAAATTTAAATGAGAATCCAAATTAAAATGTCCCTTCTTCACGCGTCAAACGACATAAATAACAGGAGAAAGAAATTCTGGTTCTCTTCCTTGTTTCTGCCCCTGGAGAAAGAAAACATGACCAGACCAAACATGAAAGGAAAGAACAGAACATGAGAGGATCTTGTTCTTGAAAGATCAGTTAACCCTTTTGTTTTCTGGGCAAATATGGCTGATGATACATTGTCCTGTGTCAAATACACTAACTAATGAAAGAGAGATGACTCCTCCTTCCACGTGCAACCAGAAATCAAGTTCATCGCCCATCTAATAACAAGAATCGGCATCTTTTTGTCCCACTAAAAGGATTATAGCTTCTGGTTTGAACTAGGAAACAAGCAAATCTGTACAAACTTATCACCTAAAGCATCGTTTGATCATGAAATCAAGTGCATATAGCTTCAAGCAGATTAGCGATCACAGGGCATAAAATTCATGTCCAAAACAGTCCACACCACTCTGTTTAGATCTTGCACATAAAGTGCCAATGGAATTCAAGCAAAGGCATACACAAAACTCAATCCATAGATTTGGCTTCCTTGGAGCACAAAGAAGAAAGTATACTACTTGCGGCAAATAATGGCATTTAAGATTCTCAAAAGAGAAAATACAATACATATGTTTATGTTCATCTCTCATCATTCAAAATAAAACAGCTCACACACTGAAACAATTTCTTCAGAAACGCTTATGAGAGAGAAGGGAGGGAGGGAGAAGTAGTCATCCATCACCTCCATCCAGAGACCACATGGGTGCAAGTGTCCTTGATCCATCTAAAGCTCTTCCTTAAGGACCCTTTCATCTTGCCCTCTATCGCATAGACCTTGTAGTTAGCAACCCTTCTTTTCCTTTGTAGCTCGGGATCATTGAAACTCCAGCTTTTTGAAGATGACCCAAGATTACTTTTCCCTTTCTTCATCTTCCCTTCTTTTCCCGATTGATTTGGCTGTACAGAAACCGCGTAGCTGACACTATAAGACCTCAAATCTTGCATGTTTGTCGGTGCTGCTTTGTCTTCATCGTATCCCTCCATCTCTATCCTCCCTTCCCTGCACGATTTAGATCTGAAATGCTCCATCGGAAAGAGGAAAAAAATAAAATTACATGCACACAAATTGACAGATTCAAGAATTGAGATTAGGCGTTGGAGACGAGAGCAAGAAATGGAGAAAGTATTTTTGCTTTGCTTAACGGTGGTGGGGCTATATGAGTAGTATCATTTATGACCGACAAGGCGACTAATCGCTTGGAGTAATCAGATTTAAAAAAAAAAAAAAACAATAAATCAAATGTTATAATAAATACCTAGCTAACTTAGAAACTTTTAGCATTGTGGTCAAACAATGCTTTCTAAAATTTTTATTTTTATAAAAAAAATTTAAATTAATATTTTATTATTATTTTGATGGGTTAACATTAAAATTTTTAAAAATATTATTTTGATGTATTAAAAAAAACAATATTTATCACATTTCCGTTATCCACTCTTCACTATAAATAATCAAAATTTTATTTTTAAAATAAAAAAATACGAGCATTGTCAATGTTTTTTTAATATCAAGAAAAATTTTAATTTGTTTATTTAAGCATCAATAAATATTATTTTTTTTGTTAATATAATAAAAAATTAAGAGAATGTTTGGGATATAGATATGATGATGTGTTTTTTTTTTTAATATACAACTTATTTAATGTATAAAAAATTTATCATCAAAAACAAGTTTTTCTTGCTTTTTAAGTGGTCCCATCAAAAAGAGCAAACCACATTTACCATTTTTTTTTTTTAATTTAGAGCACACTCTAAATCAAAAAATTGAGATATAGATGTAGATTAAAAAATTTGATCTCGGGAGGAGCCATTCAATATTTTATTTATTTAATTATATGTCAATAATTTTTTTAAGTGGCAATTTTAATTATATTAAAACAAAATAATTTTCTATCATAATTTCTTTTTTTTTTATCTGGCCTTTTTTTCTCACAAAAAATACAATTTTTTTTTATTATATGTTCTTTATTCAATAAAAATACAAAGGCATTAAGAAAAATATATAAAAATTGAAAAAATTTAAGGATAAAAAATGAATATCTCTAATGAGAACCCTTTCATCTTTTTAATAAGTCACTCTTTTTTTTTTAATTCAAATGCAACGAGATAAAAAGTTAATTCGATCTAAAAAGTTAAAGATAATGTTGTTTTGAATTGACCCTTGTTAACCTGAGTAACTCACCAAACCCACAACTTGTGTTATAGATTTGGTTGAGTTTAATAATTTTTTTAGAATTTATTTTGTATTTAATAATACAATATAAAAATAGATATGCACATGAAAATGACTAAATAATGTTTTTTTGAAAAAATTCATAGGTTTTATAATTTTATTTGAAAATAAAGTAAAATTTAACGATATTTAATCAGATAATATCTAAAAAAATATTTTAAATTAATTTTTTTAATGAGAAAACATGAATGGCAAAACCTGCACTGTGCCTAATTATAAAAGAGAAAAACAAAAAGGCACAGTGCAGGCGTTATAGTAGAACAGGCGTTATATATATATATATTTATATATATATATATATATATATATATATATATATATATATATATACGAGGAGGTTGGTTCATGTCATTATATTATATATAGTCCTTGATTTGAAGTTGTACTAATTGTCATATCTTCTTCTGATGAAGTTAGGGGGAGATGATGGATGGTATCATTTGCATGGTCTTAGTTGGACAACACAGTCAAAAATCAACCATAACGAAGATAAAGACACCGTCTTTTGTTGCCGTGCCGCACTTTTAAAAATCTTCATTTTTTTAATGTTTTTTTTATATATATACTGAGGTTAAAAATAAATTTTAAAAAATAAAAAAATTATTTTAATTTATTTTTAAATAAAAAATATTTTAAAAAACAACCGTTACTATAATACCAAACACTACCAAAGATAAGTGCTTACAACATTCATAATTTGATGTTTTAGCTCGAATGATTATTCAGATGACTTATTAGTTATAAAACATATTAACAATTAAAAAAAAACACATGAAAGATGTGTTAATATAATATGTTTTGTAATTAGTTGGTTACAAATAACATTATTATATTCATGTAAATATATATTTATTATTAATTTTCATAACTCATTTTTATGTTATTCCCTCAAATTTATCATTTTCTCTTTTAAAATAAAAATAATAAAATAATAGCTAGAATACTAACGATTTGGCAAAAACAAGCTGAAGAGGATTTCAAATGTATAGAAAAATTAAGCTGCAATTTTAGATGGAATAAAGAGTTTAATTTTATCCTATTGTACCAAAGACTGGAAAAATAATGTAGATTTAAGGTCAAATTAAATGATTATTTGACAAATCTGCATAAACATTAAGCTTAGGGACATAATTAGAGTTTTAATAGGTCAATTTGATTTAATCATGAGCCAAATTAAAAGTTTCATTATGTTTAAAAATTAATTTGGGTTAAATTAAAGGATTTAATTAAGTGCAAGGACTTAATTACACTTTAAATGGGTCAAATTAATTTTATTATGGACTTAATTGGTGAAAAATTAAGCTTAGGAGCCCAATTTGAGCTTAATTAAAAAGATTAGAATTTTAGAGGACCAAACTTCATTTTTACAAAGTCAATTGATTGAAATTAGGGGCAAAATTATAAGAAAATCAAAGTTTTGGGTTAATTAGGGGTTGAATTGAAGAAATTCACAACCAATGATCTTTTTGAAAAATGCGTCAAATTTTAGGGACTCAATTGATTAAAATTATGGGTGAAATTGAAGAGAATTGAAAGTTTAATGGTTAATTAAGAGTTAATTTGCATAAATCCAAGACCAAAGACCAAAATAAAAAAAGACGTTGAAATTTGAGGTCGATGTTGAAGTTTGGCGAGGGTGAGATTACATTAAATCAAAAGTTTGGGGTCAATTAGGGATGCTATTAAAAGAAATCAAAAGCTGAGAGACTAAATTGAACTTTGGTCAAATCCCTAAATTAAAACGGCGTTGTTTTGAAAACAAAAAAAACTAGACAACGCATTATCTGGTTACTTTTCATCTTCTTTTTTTGCTCAAAAAAGCTGCTTGGATGGCTACTTTTCAGGGTCATTTATTGCTTCATCTCTCAACCAAACTAAACAAACCATACACAACTCTGATGGTCTAATATTGTACTACACCCCAACGTAAATCTTGCCAGCTGATTGCCTTTAAAGTCGCAATGGTGCTACCCCAAAATGGCCAACCCAACCAACCTTTCTGCAACAATTTTTTTCAGGCCACGATGACAACTTTGAACCAACGGCTGTGGATTGATTGCTAGGTTTAGGGACTAATTCCCACACACCATTCTTTTCAAATTGATTTAGCTCATCTTACATGGCTAAAATCTAATTTGCATCATTTTCGGCTTTTAGAAAGGATTTTGGTTCTATATGTAAAACAAATACACAATGCTTACTAGTGTTTCTAAGAGATGCTTTAGTCTTAGTACCTTCAAAGGGATTACCAATAATTAACTTGGGAGGATGAGAGCTAACATATCGAATCTCTTTTGGTGGTACAAAAGAGTTACTTACCATTAGGGGTGATCATTTTCGGTTCGGTTCAGTTTTTACTTATAAAAACAACCAAAGTAAAATTTTGTAAAATATAAAAAATGAAACTGAACCGAAATAGGTTCAAACCGACAGGTTTCGATTAGGTTCGGTTATTTTATATTAAAAGCCAAAACTCAATCGACCAATTTTGGTGTGGTTTGGTTCGGTTATTTTATATAAAAACCAAAAATTATATTGTTTGTTGGGGTTTTTTTTGGGACCTTCTAATGGGCTTGGTTTCGATTTGATTCGATTTTTTATTTTTTCGGTTCGCTTCAGTTTTTGGGTTTCAGGCTTGTGAAACCCAAACTGAACCGAATCGAATATTTTTAAAAAATATTCTAATTGGTTTAATCGGTTTTGTTCATGGTTCGGTTTTTTAGTTATTTTTTTGGTTTAATCGATTTTTCAGTTTTTTTACTCACGCCTACTTACCATCTCTTATTGATTGCTTGAGCTTGGTTGGTCTTTGTCCATTTTTTCAATGTTAGCCTTCATGAGGGTCTTATCATTAAAACTCAAATGTTGAACAGTTTTATTGATGTCATCTAAAATCTCAAAAAATTTAACATTTTGAGTTTCCTTAAAGGTGACGTGCATTGATTCCTCAAGATAAAAAGTTATATTATTATATATATATATACTCTATAAGCATTGCTAGAGAAGGAATAACGAAGAACAACACTTGCACCAAATCTTGAATCAAACTTATCCAAAGTATCTTTAGTGTTAAGAATAAAACATCTTGAACCAACAACTTTGAGATATGAGTTGTTGGTTTTCCTATCTCTCCAAAGCTTATAAAGAGTCTTTTTCAACTCTGGTCTCAAGATAACATGATTTAAAACATAGTAAGATACTTTGAATAAAATTCATTTCCACAACCCTATTTTGTTAACATAGTTCTTGCCATTTTTTAGAGAGACTGATTTTTCCTTTCCATAACCCTGTTTTGTTAGGGAGTTCTAGGTGTTGAAAACTCATGGTGGTATCATTTTTCTTTATAAAACATTTCAAACAAATCAATTATAAATTCATCATCGTGATCGCTCTTATGTTTATAATCAAATTATCTTTTTTATTTTCAACCTTCTTTACAAGCTTTACAAATTCATAAATAATTTTATTTTTTAATTTAAAAAACAAAACCTATGTATATCTAGTACAGTCATCAAAAATTATAAACACATATTTGTTACCATATATACTTCTAGTTTTAGTTGGTCCAAATAGATCTATGTGTAGCAATTCTAAAGGTCTTTCGTTCAAAATGTGGTTTTTGCTCTTAAAAAATATTTTACTTGTTTATCCACTTGCCATACATCACATAATTTTTCATTTTTGAATACAAAATAAGGTAGACCTCTAACTAGTTCGTTTTTGACAAGTTTTAAAAGGATGTCCATGCTCATATGACCTAGTATTCTATGCCAAAGAAAACTATCATTAATGCTAGCAACAAGACAACTTTCTATACTCTTGCATATATTAGTCTTAATCTTATAGATATTTCTTTTTCTATTTTCAATAAATATAACTTTGTCATTTTCAAGGATTAAGTAATATGCATGGTCAAACATAATTTTCTAGTCTTTATTACACAATTGACTAATACTTAGCAAATTATGTTTTCGACTATTTACAAGAAACACCTTTTCAATTGAGGGAGATGAATTACCTCCAATATTACCAACTCCAATAATTTTTCTTTTTGAGTTATCTTCAAATATGACTTTTCTACCATGATCTTGGTAATGTTTAAGAACAATAAATTATCTCTAGTCACGTGTCTTAAGTAAGCACTATCTAAGAATCACTCTCCATATTCTCTTGATGCCTACACACACAAAATCAAGATGAGGTTTTTGATACCTATAACTTCTTAGGTCATTTATGGTTAGTGGTGGTTCCTTTTAGAACCCAAGTCATATTACTAACATTGCTCTTCTTCATGGGACATGCATAAATCAAGTGACCAGTGTTTTTGCAATAATTGCATGTTTGGTTTGTGTCATATGATTGTTTGTTTAACTTTAACAAAATAGTTGTTTAAATACTTTTTATTTTTCTTGGGCTGATAGCTTAAGCCTCTTTTGTTGAAAACACATCTTTAAGTGGCAAGCATGATTTATAAGATCTTAGAACCTTGAGTGAATTTAGCTAGTATAGTGTTCAACTTATTTTCCTTTAAAGCCTTATTTTTTTCTTCAAGTTGGTTTATCTTATAGCAATCATTAACTACAATGCATGCTTTCTTTTCTAATGTATCTTCTCAACAAGTACACATGTATGACTCTTTTTGAGTAAGCTATAATTAGAACCTAACCTTTTGAATTCATCATGTAATATCTCAAAAGTATTATATAATTCATTATAAGAAAGGTTAGATTCATCATCCAAAAAAAGTATCTTATTATCGCTCTCAATTGTCATGAAACACATGATTGCAACATGTTCATCATCACTTGGGTTAGAATCCGAGTCATCACTCCATATTACTTTCATTGCTCGTTTGTGATGATGGTTCTTCTTCTTGTTTTAAAAAAGCAGGTAATCAACCTTTATATGTCCTGTCTTGTTACACTTATAGTATTTAAGTGTTTCCTTACAAGATTATTCCTTTTTTCCATCCTTCATGAAGTTTGAGAATTTTATATCCATTTTGTTTCTTTCTTAGGAAACTTTAGAATTATCTAGTGATTACAACAATATCATCATTAACTTCTTCATCGTCATCATCATTATCAACAAGGTGTATGGTTTTGAATTCCAAATTCTTCTTTGACTTCTCTTCTAGTTCATGCTTTTCCATGTTGATTTCATAAGTCATTAACGAATTGATGAGCTCTTCTAATGAAAGTTTGGTAAGGTCTTTAGCTTCTCAGATTATTGTTACCTTTGCTTCCTGAATCTTTGGCAATAACATAAGAATTTTACTCGTGATATCGGTATTACTATAAGCTATACCAAGAGCATCCAAACTATTAGTTATAGTTGTCATTCTAGTAAAGATACTAGTTATTGATTTATTTGGAAGCATTTTGAATGACTTATATTGGTACTTATATTGGTGCACAAGTATGTCTATTTTGGATTCTTTAACTTGATTAGGATCTTCATGAATTATTTATAAAGCATGTCATATATCTTTAGTATTTTTACAAGATATTTTATTGAACTTACTCTTACTCAATGTACAATACAAAGTGTTCATTGCTTTAAAAGTAATTTTTTACCACCATCGATATACTCACCCTTAGCCTTAGAAATCATTATACAATCTTTAATTTTAGTGGGCTTATGAGGTCCATTTTCAATGGATAGTCATAAATTATAATCAATAGATTGAAAATATATAATCATCCTAACTTTCTAATAGACATAGTCATTACCATCAAAAGATGATTGAAAATATATAATCATCCTAGCTTTCTAATATGCATAGTCATTACCATCAAAGAAAGGTGACCTAAAGATGGATGATCCTTCATTTTGTAAATTAAAACTAGTGGTTATCATTCTATTCAAAATCTAATTAAACTTGTATAAATGAGAACTAGACTCTAATATCAATTATTGTTCTAGGATTAAGGCAATAACAACACCTAAGAAGGGGTGAATTAGGTGTTCCATTAATAATAAAAAATATTATAATTAATTCAATTAAACTTCTTAAAGTAAAAAGTATAGGGATAGAAATCACAAACTCAATTTTTAATATTGTTTGACAAGCCTACATTCACACCTCAAGTACCAAACCGATCTTGAGTATTATATTCTTTACTAATCCAAGCTAAAGATTACAATATCCTTAATGAATCCTCACCAAGTCTTTTTTCACCACTTGAAAAAATACACTCCTCAAGATTTTTCACCTTAGTGATGTATCTCACTAATAACTAATAATTTTTTAATTAAACTCTTGAAAGATTACAATTGTTGGAAATGTAACAACACTTTCTCAAAGAGGATATCATATAATTTAAAGTTCTAGTCTTTCTATATCTCACAAGATAATACTTAAAGAATTGAAAAGTGTTTAAGTGTTGTGAGAATGAGAATATATACTCTTGTGCAAGATTATAAAGGTTTTAATGCGCATATATGAGTATAATTAGAGATTAATGATTCTGAAGTGTTTTTTTTCTCTTAAGATAACTTGCATATGGTATATGTTTTGATTATCTAAGTAATTCTGCAATTAGACAAACTATATATATATATATATATATATAGAGAGAGAGAGAGAGAGAGAGAGAGCAAAAATAGTTGTTTTATAGTTGTTATTGTTCTTCTGATAGATAAAATGATCGAGTAGTTCATATTGTTCAGGAAAATCAGTTGATCGATTCATGCAAAATACTAGTTTTGACAATTTTAAACCCGGTAAAACTTAAACTGACAAATCTAGATTTTATCAAATGATGTATTAGTTCTATAATGCATGCAATGTGTAGTGTATGTGTTAATTTTAATTGTAATACCAAGTAAGATATAAAAGTATATACATTTATAACTAAAATAAATACTTAAAAACTAAGTCTTCATTTACTTTATATTTTGGACTTGATTGATTTCTTTATTTAATTCTTCATGCTTGTTGATGTGATTTTCATATAAATCTGTTTAGATTTATTTTCAACAAAGCATATCATTAATATATTTTTTATTTAATTGTTATTATTAAAATATTAATATGTGACCCAAAAATCAAATGAAGAGACAGCCAAATGTTAGATCCTTGGTTTGCCTAGTTTCTGTAGATATTTTCAAGAATGCAACTATTAAGTATTGACAACTAATTATACAGACATAGCAATACCAAAACCAACAATAAATGAAGAATGCCTACATCAGAAAGTTAATTACTTAATTACAAGTACAGTTACATTCGGACCTTTTTTTTTAGTCTTCTCGAGTGAACTTGGTCTTTCAAGCATAGCAATACCTAGCCTTTTAATTTAATTTAATTTTAATTTAGTTTTCAATTAATATCCTCTCTCTTTTTTAATTGGTTAGTTTAACTATTTTTAAATAGTAATTAATCTTTTAGATAGTTCTTAAAATTTCATAATACTTTGAAGAGATTATTGTAATTTGATTTAATTTTTTAAATTTTTGATAATTAAGTTATATTTGTATGATGCATTTATAATAATAGAAATCAAATTTGATAAACAACCAGATAAAACCTTCAAGATAAATAGATAAAAATGTATAGAAAAAAAAAGGACAAATGAAGTAAAAAATTTGCATGCATATTATCTTCTGCTTCTTATAATAAGCTTTAGCTAAAAATTATATTCATAATGCTTTTTTTTTCCCTCTCTCTTATAGTATAAATTAACTTAAAATCTGGTCTGCAATAATGTAGCGTGGGAATACTAACTAGTTATTATTACTAAAAAGAAGCATGATTTTCAAGGATTTTTTTCGCAGTTGATTTTACTTCTTTTAATTCCATATACAATATGTAGATATTGTATCACTACACAAAAAAAAAAAACAACATTTTTTTAGTTTATATTAATTATGTAACTTGCCTAATGTTGAGGATATTTTCTTCAAATTGATTTTTTTTAATGATTAAATGCAAGGTTACAGTTTAAACTTTGGTTTTTTTAATAAAAAAATACATTATTAAACAAATTATTCTTTTATAATTGATGATTTTTTCTTTTACAAAAATATTTTTTTAGCAAAACCATGTTTTTTTGAATTAAAAATAAAGACAATTAAAATATTATTTTTTGCAAAAACTTCAATAATTTAAAATAATCAGAATGTTTTTTTTTTTTTATATATATATATATATATATATATATATTCAATCTAAAATACATTCCTTATTAATGCATTTCTTTTTTTAAAAAAATATCTTTTAAATAAAAAACCTTATCATTATATGAAAAGCAAGTTTAATTAAAAAAAATGAAAATCATGACCGAAGTAATCAAAGAAAAAAGAATAATTAATATGAGAAAATTATTTAAAAAATTATAATTAAAACATAACATAATATAAATTTTATTTTCATAGATTATTCATGACCAAAAATTTAAAATAAATATGAATAGTAAATTTATATATAATAGCTAACCAAAGGATTGATAATACTATTAAAAAATATTACAATTTTATTTGAAAATAAAATCCAAATTGATTGTTATTCTAGAACAACATCTTAAATATAATTTTAATTAATTTATTATAATTAAGATTTAATTAAACATTTAAAAAAAAAACTCATGGCATAGATGGCCAAGCATCTAACCCAACAAAAAGAAGGTCAGATGCGTGTTTTTGTACAAGGGTAGGGGCAGCTATGCACATCTACCTAGATTCATGTTTAATAGGATAGCTGACATAGCGTTGGTGTTTGACAGTATGATAGTGGTTGTTTTTCAAATAACTTTTCGTGTCGAAATACATGCCAATGATATTTTTTTTATTTTTTAAAAATCATTTTTGATATCAGCACATCAAAACGATTCAAAAAGTATAAACCGCACTCAATTTTAGTTAAAAAAATTAAAACTTGGTTAAACGCAGAGCCAAACAGCTTCTAAGAAAATAGGATACGCAACTCCTTGTCTATTTGGAAAATGAAGTATGTCTGTCAATAAAGATTTCAATTACATGATTGGTCAAAGATTTGAGGATTCACTTCCTGGATACAAAAATATTATTTTCAATTCTTTTCCATAAAACACCTAAAAAAAACACCTTCAAAACCTCTAAAAAAAAAACTCATTTCTAACTCTACATCACCATTTAATTCTAACTCTACATCACCATTTAATCAATAAAAAAAACCTAAAATTAACTTGAATAAAAAAAAATACCTCAACACTCCTCTGGTCAATTAAACCGGATTGAGACCGTGATTGGTTTATATGTTGTGAAATATAGTCAACCAACCATTTTATCTCACCGTTCTTTTTTTCGGTCAATTCTCTCTCTTTAAAAACAGTGGACTGAAACATAAATAAAATAAGATTTTAACTACAACAAAATCTTAAAACCAAAATGATTAAAAAGAAAAGGAAGAAAATGGTGCAGAACATGTAGAAAAACACATCATTCAAACAAGGCTTTAAAATAACAAGGCGACCTGACAATCCTTTCATAACAAGTGGAACCTGTAATAATGGAGGACCCACGTGAGATTAAACTGTCAGAGATGTCTCTGAACATAAAATTTAACGACCCTTACAGGAATGAAAAGAAATCAATACGTTAAATAGTACAAGCAAAATAAGATGCCATTTTCCTCGACCATCACAAAAAAATCTCATCAAAGGAGATCGGCCACATTCGATGGCAGCTCCTCGACGACCACATTATAGAACTTCTGGATATCAAACAGCATTCTGTCATCATCACTTGTCACAAAGTTAATAGCAACACCCTTTCTTCCAAACCGTCCACTTCGTCCAATACGGTGAAGATAGTTTTCAGGTTGAGTCGGCAGATCATAATTTATGACAAGGGAAACTTGCTGAACATCAATACCTCGAGCCAACAGATCGGTTGTGATGAGAACACGAGAAGAGCCGGACCTGAATTCTCGCATAATGATATCACGAGTGTTCTGGTCCATATCTCCATGAGTAGCTGAGACTGTGTGATCACGGCCTCGCATCTTGTCTGTCAGCCAGTCAACCTTGCGCCGGGTGTTAACAAAAATGACACTCTGAGTGATGGCTAGGGTCTCATATAGATCACATAGTGTTTCGAGCTTCCACTCCTCCTTATCGACATTAACATAAAATTGCTTGATACCTTCAAGAGTAAGCTCATCACGCTTAACCAAGATCCTCACAGGCTTGTTCATGAACTTCCTTGTGATCTCAAGAGCTTCAGGTGGCATAGTAGCGGAGAACACACCAACTTGAACTTTTGATGGCAGCAACTGGAAAATATCATAGATCTGACAGCCAGGAAAAAAAATTATTAGAAAAAGAAATTCAAAAAACAAAAAGAGCCAACTAAGAGCTCTCAAGTCTCTGAACAGGCAATGCAAAGAAACTTGGAAGCCAGTATGGATGCAAACCTGATCCTTAAAACCACGTGAAAGCATTTCATCAGCCTCATCCAAGACAAACATTTTAATGTAATCTTGACGAAGTGACTGCCTTCTCAACATGTCAAACACACGACCAGGTGTGCCAACAACAACATGAACACCAGCTTGAAGAATGCGTTGGTCCTCACGAACGCTTGTGCCACCAACACAAGCATGAACTTTGACACCAAGATAATCACCAAGTGCTCGCATGACCTTTTCAATCTGTTGTGCTAGTTCCCTGGTGGGAGCCAGGACCAATGCTTGACATTGCACCAGACCATAATCAAGCTGCTGGAGAATGCCAGAACAGAAAGTTGCTGTCTTCCCAGTTCCAGATTGTGCCTGCTGAATCACATCAAGGCCTTTACAAAATGGAACAATTCCTCTTTGCTGGATTGCAGATGGCTTCTCAAAACCTTGAAAGAAAAATTACAATGCATCAATCAGAACAAGAAAGAAAGAGATGGAACCAAACAGAATCTAAACATAGTAAACGAAGGGTAAGAAGTTCTCCAATAAGCAAACGGTAATCATAGGTCAAATATCATGATTCCAACAGACCTGGATTTTTAAAATGCAAAACAAAAGAACCTAAAGAATAGGGTAGCTACTGCAACTAGAACAGTCATACCTTAACATCAACTGATTAAGATGCCAAATGAATGAACATGTGAAGATATGAAGCCAGTCAATACCTACCATAGGCATAGATGCCCCTCAGAAGGTTCTCTTGCAATCCCATTGAATCAAAGGTTTCAAAAACCTCCTCATACATTGTGAAGAAATCTTGCCCATCATTTGCAAGCCTGCATCATTGTCAACACATACATGAAAGTCAATTATATATTCCAATCAGAATAACTATTGCTATACAGCCAGAGTTTCAAATAAGGAACTTACAGATCATTCATTTTGGCATCATATTGCTTAGCATCATATTGCGATCCTTCTGGTGCCAGACCTGCCATGACTGCGCAGAGGAAACCAATTGTCACTTGTGGATTAAGGTTAATGACATGATGCTGAACAGGTAAAACATATCCTGCTGACAGCACCTATCAGATGCTTCCATCAGATGAGTAAAAAGGAAACAATTGAGAGCATTCAATCCATAGCATGAAGTTGAGGTGGGGGCACAACCATATTAGAAAGCAAAAATATTCATTAATATCACCACTAAAGATAATGAATATTTCACTTGTGGATTAAGGATAATGACATGCATGCAGAACAAGTAAATCATATCCTGCTGACAGCACCTATCAGATGCTTCCATAATTGTAGATGAGTAAAAAGGAAACAATGGAGAGCATTCAAGCATAGCATGAAGTTATTGAGGTGGGGGCACAACCATATTGAAAAGCAAAAATATTTGTTAATATCACCATTAAAGATAATGAATATTTCACTTGTCACAGAAGAGCCAAACTTGCAAACCAAACAAAAAAAGGAGTACAAGCATTAAACTTCTGTTTTTAATGTCTGGAGGAGACATGCAAGGGGCAAACAACAAACTGATATTTTGGACAAAAATCCTTACAATCAGACACTGTTTCACCCGCCCCTCCAAAAAATCAGATTAAGGCAAGAGTCCAGAAGGGCTTCAACTTTTGTTAGATAGGCATGTCAATACAGCAAAGACACAAGCTCTATAATAAGTTGAATTCACATGTTTGGAAGAGAATTCAATTCATTTTGTTTCTTATATTACTCTCATTAACTTCATCTTATTTCTTCAATGTTAAAAGAGAGAAAGAGAGAGAGAGAGGTGTGTGTGTGTGTGTTTTGAGAAAGTTTTAATATTAAATTTCTCCACTTTGGAATTATAAATTAGAATTGTAAATTAGAGAGGTTGATCTGTTTATTTTTGTAGCATTTTTAAATATTAAATTCCATTTGAAATTCAATTCTTAACACTCAAAATGATTCCAAACATGAGATTTTATTAAAACCTCTAAATTGCATTCAATGCAGAGGGTTACAAACATGATGTAATGCGTTTTTTGGGACCAATTATCTACTGAAGTTGAATTCAACTATAGTGTTTTGACTTGAATTTAATTGATAAATAAGTTGAGTTCACATGATTGGAAGGGATAAAATTCAATTCATTTTGTTTCATATATTACTCTCACCACCTTTATCTTATTTCTTCGAAGTTTATTTTTTTTTAAAAGAGCTAGATGGGTATTTTGAGAAAGTTAATTTTAACATTAAATTTCTCTACTTTAAATTTGTAAATTGATTAAACTCTGATTTACTTTTGTAGTATTTTTAGAGATTAAATTTCATTTGAAATTCAATTCTTAACACTCAAAAGGGTTTTAAACATGAGATTTTATTAAAACTTCCGAATTGAATTCAATTTATAAAGTTACAAACATGCAGCAAGGCATCATTATAAATCATACGTGTGGTATTAAAAACTGTGATAAAAAGTATACGAACACACTGAAACACTAAACTTCAATGATACAAAGCTCTGAATCTATTTCCAAACTAAAAAAAAAAAAAGAATACTTTATGTTGAACTTATTTCCAACAAGATCAGACCCAGATTAAAAACAACTGTAATTTCCAGTTAAACAGACCCTAAAAGCTCCCAAAAAAAATATAACGAAAAGGGTCAAAACTTCACCAGCAAAAGAACAAACAGATCAATACCAGATCTCAAAAAGAAAATCCCAGATAGCCTAGCTAAAAAATATACAAAAAATCGACCAATCAAAACACCCATGACAGCAGGCAATACATGCCAGCATCACAGACACACACAAAAGTAGCTATACTTTTTGCATAGAGAAAGAAAGGGAAATACCTGGTAGTAAGCGAGTGATTGATAGCTAGAAAGAAAAGTGGAGAGATTGTACGAAGTTGAAGTATGTTGTGAGATATCAGAAATCCCAAACTCCTCGGATCTGCGCCGTGGAGTTTGAAAGAGGCTTTGTTCACGTGTCTGCGTGATTATTTATAGGTCGGTATAGTGTGCTGTTAGGTTAAGGTTACCCTTATTTACAAACCCTTTCTGCTTCAATTTTTTGTCTTTCCACTTTTGCCCCTTTCTCTTTCTCTTTTTATTTTTATTACTATTCCTATAACAAATACTCTTACGAGTGACCAGACAGCTTTTGGAACCATGGACGATTACAAGTCTTTTTAAGCATGAAATATAATATGGTATATGTTATTTTTTTAAGTTTTTTTATTTAAAATATATTAAAATAAATTTTTTAATTTTTAAAATTTATTTTTAATATGAATATATCTAAAAAATTTAAAATAAAACTAAAATAAAAAATTCAAAAACTTTTAAACGCGTAATTAAACTATAATGTCAAACATGACATATGTATGTTCTCTAATTTAAAACATTTTAAAAATTGGATGCATTAAAATTATATATTAATTTTAAAATTCAATCTACAAATTAAAGAATCTTACGTATAACAATAAACTATGACACAAAACATATAATTGATGAATAAAAATAAATTTATCTTGTTTTCTTTAATATAAGATAGATTTAATAAAACCTTAAATAAGATAAAATAAACTTCTCTAACTATGTTAAATCAGTACAAAATCACTTGGTGAGATTATTTTAAAACATTTAAAATAAACTAATAAAATAAAAGGCAAAAGAATACGAAAATAATAGTATATATAGTATGTTATTTCATGTGATATTTATTAGTCTAAGCCTAGATCATAAAGTGATTTAAAATTATTTAGATTAACCCTATATGTAAAACCTTAAAAAAATTTATATATATATTTTTCAATTTGATATGAGTTAAAGAATTTTTATTGGAGAATTAACTTCTAGAATTTATTTAGTAGTTTCGATACAATAATCCATCTATCTATTGAAAATACCAATTTTATAATAATTTTTGTACTTAAATGCTTTTAAAAAAATTTCAATTTGATCTAACTAGATGAGTTAAAGAACCTTAACTTGAGGATTAACTTGTAGAATTTATTTAATAATTTCGATGGAATAATCCATTTATCTATTAAAACTATCAATTTGATAATATTTTCCTTTAATTCTTTTGGAATATTTCAAATTTAAAGATGTTCAATTGAAGCAATTTGATATTCTTCACCATTAAAATCTTGAAAAATATCATAATCAAATGAATATAAATGCATAGAGGATGAAGGGCTATTCCCGTGTGAGGATTTTTATCTATACAAAGATCTATATAATCTAAACATGATAATATAGAACTTGATACAGTCCTAAACCATAATAATAGTCGAACCTTATAAAAAATAAACAGTAAAAATCAAGAAGGTATACCTATTGTCTGGATAACCATACAAGACCACTAAAACTCCTCTCTATAGCTACAAATAGTTGATCAATGGATGCATACTAACTAACCAATGTCTAGAGGTATACAATGTCTAGAGAAAGACTTGATATTTTTATTAAGATTTTGATAAGTTTGAGAAACTAATACAATCAGCGAAGAATTCGTTTTGCCTTAATAGTTACATTGAACATATATTATTACATAACTAGTTGGATTGTTTGGACTTGAAATATCTTGAATTTGTGATATCATGGTTGATGTTTCTTGAATTATTATTCTAAATTAACATGTGCAGACTTTAAATGTTTTGAGTGTGTGATATCATGACTAACACTTCTTGAATTATTGTTCTAAATTTACATGTGCGAACTTGAAATGTTTTGAATATGTAACATCATGGTTGACACTCTTTGAATTATTAAAGAGTTATATTCATATAACCAATCCTTGATTAGAAGTTCCTTAACTCATCTAATTAGATATGTTGTAACTCAATTTTGACCCCCATTCAATTTTTTTTTATCTACTTTGTTTTAAAATATAAAAAATACAAAAATTTCCAAGAAAAATGCTTTTTTACACAATTCTACAATTCTTGGTCATTTTGTGATTTTCAACATTTCCATTTATCATTTTCATATTAGGGGATTTTTAAAGATTGAAATATTGAAAAATTCAAAAGAAGTGGAACCATAAAAAACAACAAC
The DNA here is from genome assembly GCA_015852605.2 of Populus deltoides. Lineage (NCBI taxonomy): Eukaryota > Viridiplantae > Streptophyta > Magnoliopsida > Malpighiales > Salicaceae > Populus > Populus deltoides. The sequence continues at coordinate 33,604,109 of CM027570.2, read as the reverse complement.
GATATTTTTCTTTGTTATAACAATAATAGAATATAAAAACCCTTCAATTTGCTTTCTCGTGTTTTTTTTCTCTCATCAAAACAAGCCAAAAAAGACACCATTTCAAGCTATTTTTCATGTTGCAGACTTCGTACAAAAACATAGTCCCTTGTACCCTTTGTTAGTATTGTAAAACCAAGTCAAAATGTTTTCTTTCCATCCCATTTTTTTTGTTGCAAACTATGTACAATCTATCATAAAAACACACCCCCTAGATACCGTTTGTTAGTTCTATAAAATCAAGCTGAAATGCACCGTCTTCATACTATTTTTCTCACTATAGACCTTATGATTTATTTTTCTCACTATAGATATTGTGATGCAAACCATGTAGATATAAAGATCTAGAAACTTACAGTCAAACTGATCTTTCCCAATAAAGCTAAATTAATATTTGTGATTGAGCTTTATATAATGATAACCTATATCAAGGCACCAAGACTATAGATATTGAACCCCCACCTAATGCTTATGAAGAGAAGTAAATGAGAAGTATAGAAGACGTTACGAAGCCTGGTTAATTCTTTGATAAGTCAAGATGAATGTCACAAAAATAATTGATCTTTGATAAGTTCTTGAAAAAATCCTATACGAAACCAAAAGTAAGAACAAACTCTCTCACATAATTTTTTTTTCTAAATAATCAATCTATCTCTTATTAATTTTTTAAAATCTAAATACAAGCTAAATAACATTATTTATACTAGGTAAAAATGTTTTAAATGATGTTGAAAAAATAATAAAAGAGTTCTAAATAAAATAGAAAAAAAATATCATATATCAACTAGAAAACTAATACAATTACCGCACAATAGCTTATAGACCTTATTGCAAGGTCTTTTCAATGTCCAATTGACATGAAATTCTAACCTAATATAAAACAAGATTTCTGAAAACTTATGGTAAAATTTTAGTCAAATCCAATGATTAGATTAAAAGTTAATCTTGATTTCATGAAACTATGCATGACAAAAAAAAAATAAGCTCAATCTGCATATAAGTAGGAAAATAAGTTGAATTTGGAAGTCTCGTAGGAAATAAGGCCAAAATATCATGAATTAACCCATGTGTCTATTTAACCTTTTTAGCTCTTGACATTGTAATATACCCAATTGACACATGTAATGGATCCTTTGGTGTTGTTTGGATCATATTATCCTCTCTCTCTCTTCAAAAGAATTCATCAACGAATTGTTGCCTACATCAAATAAAGAGAGATCCAAAACACTGAAAGTAGCAGTAACATCATACTCACATGGTAGATCCACCTTATATGCATTATCATTAATTCTTTTAAGGAATTGGAATGATTTATCTCCTTTCAGCATCAACTTAGATTTTCTTTGTTCAAGAAATTTTTTTTTTCATCAATGCACCTAAACTCAACTATTTGGCTAAAAAATAACCCTATTTCACCCTTTATTAGCTTTGAATGCAAATTGTTTTTTTTTTATTTGTTACCTCACATTCTCATAGAGAGTTTTTACTACCTGTGTTTTTTTATTGCTATTAAAACTAACCATGTTATCAATAGGTAACAGAAACAAATTTAGAGTCAAAAGATTAAAGTCATAAAAAATTTCAAAAAATAATAATCAGTAGTACACACACTTCTATTATAAGCAAATTTAATAAATAACAGACAATCTTCCTAATTTTTCAAAAAAAATTGAATAATAGTTCTTAACAATATAGTTAATGTCCTACTATCTGTTTTAGTTTGACCATTTGTTTATGGATGACAGGTAGTAGAAAATAATAATTTTATTTTTAATTTTCCTATAAAACCTTCCAAAAGTAATTAAGAAATTTAACATAACTATTAAATACAATGCTTCTAAGTACCCCATGAAGCCAAACTATCTCCCTAAAGAATAAGTTTGTTATGTTAGTTGCATCATCAGTTTTATGACAAGATAAAAGATGTGTCATCTTAGAAAACATATCCATAACTATAAAAATAGAATCTCTATCCTTTTTTTACCTAAGCAAACCTAGCATAAAGTAATAGATATATCAACTCAAAGTTCCTTAGACATTAGCAAAGAAGTATATAAACCATAAGGTAAAACTCTAGACTTAGCTTGTCTACATGCTATACATCTATCACAAATTATTTGCATATCACTTTTCATCTTAGGCCAATAAAAGTACTCATATAAAACATCTAAAGTCTTAATAACCTCAAATTGTCCCATCAATTCGCCCCTACGAGCATAATGAACTATCAATTCAAACATAGAACAATTAGGCACACCTAATCTTTTTCTTTAAATAAATATTCATAACCTTATAAAACTTATCAAAAACCGAATGTTCACATGCAACATATACTTGACCAAAATCAGTATCCTTAACATATAAATCTTTTACATATTCAAATCCTAATAATTTAGTATTTAAGTTGAAAGAAGTACATATATTCACGATAGTGCATAAACCATTATATTTTTCTTACCTTATTTGTACTTAATTGCATATGGGAAACTTTCAATGAACTCTATCTACTTGACATGATGATAGTTCAACTTTTCTTGGCCTTTAAGATGTTTCAATGACTTATGATCGGTATGGAACACAAATTTCTTAGGCCACAAGTAATGTTGTCAACTTTTCAAAGTTCTTACCAAAGCGTAAAGCTCCTTATCATAAGTAGGATAATTCAATATTGAACCATTAAGATTTTCGCTAAAATAAGTTATAGGTCTTTTTTCTTGCAATAAAATAACTTCAATATCTAGTTTTGAGACATCACATTCAATCTCAAAAGTTTTTGTAAAATTAGACAATGATAACAATGGAGCCGAAATTAACTTTGCCTTTAATAAACTAAAAGCTTGCACTTGTTCTTTACCTCATTTAAAATCCATAGATTTCTTAACTATCTCAGTTAAAGGTGCAACTAGAATACTTAAACCATTAACAAATCTCTTATAAAAACTAGTTAAACCATAAAAACATATTTCCTCGGTTATTGACTTAGGTGTAGGATATTTTGGATAGCCCTAATCTTTTTATCATTCATCTCAATATATTTTTCATTAACAATATATCCAAGAAATACAATCTTTTCCATGCAAAAGTTACACTTTTTCAAATTAGCATATAAATATTCTTTTCGCAAAACAATTAATACTTTCCTTAAATGTTATTCATGCTCCTCTAAATTCTTACTATAAATCAAAATATTATCAAAATGAACTCCAACAAACTTACCTATAAAGTGGCAGAAAACATGGTTTATTAATCTTATAAGAGTACTAGGTGTATTAGTAAGTCTAAAAGGCATAACTAACCACTCCTATAAACCATATTTAGTTTTAAAAGCAGTTTTTCATTTATCTCTTTCTTTCATTCTTATTTGATATAACCATTTTTCAAATCAATATTAGAAAACATACAAGACCCATGCAATTCATCTAACATATCATTAATTCTAGTAATTAGGTGTTTATATTTTACCATAATATCATTGATAACTTGACAATCAACACACATCCTCCAACTCCCATTTTTTTTTTTTTGATACTAACAACACTAGAACTGCACATGAACTCATATTCTCACTTATATACCCTTGTATCATCAGTTCTTCCACTTGCCTTTAAATTTCCTTGTGTCATCGAGATTACTTTTATAAACTAACTGGTTAGGTATGGATGCTCTAGGTGTAAGATCAATTAGGTGCTCAATTCCCCTTATAGATGGCAACCCATTAGGAGTCTCACAAGAAAGATACCCTTAAAATCTTGTAATAAAAAAATACAAACACTAGAAATATAAAGATCAAGGTCATTAGTGTTAAAATATGTCTTCTTATACATAAGTAAAATTATAGGTATGTTAGAAAAATAAGCACTCTTAATCTCACTCTCTATGCATAAAAATTAACATGTTTCTTATTTTTTTTTCATACCCTTTTCTACTCTCACCATTCCTTTCTTCTCTCATCTTTCAGCTGAATCCACCCCAATTCCTATTTTAATTGAATCTAACCCTTTTCTTTATTGGCTTATTTTATTTTCACTCTTCATCACATCCTCACATGGTTGATCTTTTTTTTTCGACTTTGCTTTCTCCTTTCAATTTTAAATAGTCTTAACACATTTGTTAAGGGAAAAAAGTATTATTATGAATGTCATACACTTGTCTAGATGATAAGGTACAAGCGTGAATGTCTTTCCGTCATTCTCAAGAGAATACATGTTCTTAAGCCCATCATGTTTGACTTGTTTTGGTCAAATTATCTAGGTCTCCTCAGCAATAAATAAGTAGCATGCATAGACACAACATCACACGACATCTCATCCTTATATTTTTTTTTTAAAAAAAGCTATTTAGTAACTCTTACTTCTCCATGATTATTCAACCATTGAAGTTTATAAGGCTTTTCATGTTTAATAATGTCCAGATTTAATTTTCTAACAAGTGTAGTATTAGCAACATTGACATAATTTTCACTATCAATAATCACACAACATACCTTATTATTTATGTGAAATCTACTATGAAATATGTTCTCCCTTTATTACTCTACATTATTCTCCTCAATCTGAACATTAAGTGTTATCATAATCACCAAAGCCTCCCTATCAACTAGATACTTTTCAAGTGGTGACATCTCATCTTTCTTAAATTTTTCACTTTTAGATTCAATCCCCTCATGCTATTGCTCCTTCATAATTATAATCCTTTTGTTTGGACATCATGAAACTATATGTCTACTCCCCAAACATTTGAAACACTTAATATCAAGGTTATGATTAGATGAGATCTCGACTTTATCTTTTATTTTAGTGGCCGAATCTTTCTCTCAAGCCTTAGATGTTTTAGCTTTATTGCCTACAATATTCGGCTTTGATTTGGCAACCCCCTAACTCATATAATTTAGCCTATAAACCATAAAAGGACTCGAACTACCTTCTTAACATGCACTACTACTGAAATTTTGACGGAGTCTCTCTTATACCGGAAGGTCCCAAATTATCGACATTTAACATATTTACACTTCTAATAACCCGAATCTCCTAACTCAATTACGATCAAATCATCCTAAGTCTCAATCCACAAACATCATCATACATATCAACCACAATATTTGTGTTATATATTATATAACAAATATCATTATGGATTGATAAAAAAATATAAATACGCATACATGGAACATGATTATATAAACTACAGAGTTAAGTTCATCTAATCAAGTTTAAATATTAATTATACAAATTAAGTTATACAAATGCTTCCATGTTTACAAGCTACAAGGGTATGCTCCCTAGAACCTAAATTACAAAAAGTGAATATAAGTTAGGATCTACTCTTGTCGTGCATGCGATGGTCCTGAAACAAAATATATATTATTGAAACATGAATATCACAATAAATATAACAACACAAATATCTAACAATTTAAAAGGGCAACATGCATTCATATGTTGTTCACTTCTCCCTTCTGGTTTTCATTAGAAACTCCTTCTCATTCAACTACTAAATTTTTTTTCCTCTTCCATTATTAGCCTCTATTCAAGATTTCATAAGATCAACCATGATTATTTCCGCTTAACACATTACCGACACCAATTTCACTGGTATCATCATCACACCATAGGAGTCGATGCAAGGTGATCCCCTTACCCGAGATCCTAACATACACTAAATGTATATTAGCTAATACATGGTGATCCCCTTACCCGGGATCATAACATATACTAAATGTATGCTAGCCAATACATGTTGATCCCTTTACTCGGGATCCTAACATGCACTTAAATGTATGCTAGTCAAAACATAGTGATCCCCTTACTCGAGATCCTAACATACACTAAATGTATGCTAGTCCATGCACTATATCACACTTCTCATATTTCTTTTGTCAGCGATAATTTCATCACTTGGCAATTCACACAACAACCTTTCACCTTGAATACACATATATTCAGATAATTATCCAAAATATCGACATCATTACGCAAACTTTCCTCCTTTCACATAATATCCAACATTCGTTAATTCACATTTCACATCAATAACATATTAAATCATGGAGTTTAACTAGAAAGTATAGGTGCAGATCACCTACCTGCAGTAAAAGTTCTACTCGTGCTCCCCTGCTGCTACCGCTGCACAATGCCCTTGGTCCCTCCTGGTAATCACATGCATAATCTTATAAGTTATCCTCATTCAAGGATTTCATAATAACCATATTAACAGCCAATACAGGTCTTTCTTTCAATCATTCATTTTTTTTATATTTTACATTCTCTCATTTCATTTATTAATATCATCATTCTTTATCCAACCATGGTTATCGTTCTTTTCTTTATATTTGAACTGTTACTGTTTTGAATCGTTACTGTCTTGATTTTTTACTATATTGAATTGTTATTGTTTTTGTTTTTAAATCGTTACTGTCTTGGACTATTACTGTCTTGAACCGTTACTGTATTGAACTGTTACTGTTTTGTTTTTGGACTGTTACTGTTTTGTTTTTAGACTGTTACTGTATTGAACTGTTAATGTTTTGAACCTTTACTGTATTGAACCATTATTGTTTTGAACTTGCTGTATTGAACCGTTACTGTTTTGTTTTTAAACCATTACTGTCTTCAAAGGTCGCATTCCGACCTCTCTTTAGATTTTCAACTATATCTGGAGTTCAAGAACTTCATTTTAAGAGAGATTGATCTCGTTGAAAAGGTCAGATGTGAAGCTACATGTTCTCTAAAGAAATGAGAACCCAGTTATGCCCCTAAGATAGTCAAAATTACTCATTAACTAATCAGTCCTGCTGCCCTACAAAGTCAGCCACGACTCAGTCTCGGTTGGTGACCCACAATTAGGGTTCTACAACTCCAAATTGAGCAAGACCAATTTTCTTAGTTAGCTAACATCCAAAACTACAATTTCTATGTGGGAACTTGATCCCAATTCCCTCATCCTCCTTCCTAAAATCTTACTTAAAGTCAGAAGACGAGCCTGTTTAGATTCGTCACCCCCTTCCATTCACACATAACATTCACAAACTACATTTTTTGGGTAAATTATCATGGTTTCACGCCTCCAATCACATACCACACATGAATTAGCTTAATTTTAACAACTAATATTTTTTCCACAATTCAAGTTAAGAACCATAATCTATAATTCAACATCAAGACATCAATTCATAATCGAATTTGAAATGAATTATAAGATCATGTTTAGAACACCTTACTCGATAAGAATTAAGGTTTCGATCTTTAAACAGTTGAAGATTTTCAACTCCCTCTTTCCTTTTTTGTAATGATAGCCGACCCTCCTCCTTCTCTTCTTGTTCAAATTTTCTTGTTAATCCCTTGCCCACAAGTGTTTACTCCATCTATAAACCCTTACTCTTGGATGGGTTCTTGAAATTTTGGTGTTTCTCTCATGATTTTGCAAGAATGGATACAAAAACTCCCTTTTTTTTCCTTTTGGTTGCTGCAGATTTTTGGTGAGGAGAGGAGTATTTATACTCTATAATTTCTCTTATTTGTACTTATGCCTCATTTCCTTTAAGTGTATTATTTTTGCCCTCACATCTTTTTATTTTCTTCTTATAATCAAGCTATACCGCTTTTCATTTCTTATAACTCCACCCTAGAACTTTTAGTTTAGCTTATTTTTCTTAATTTTTATCCAATCCTCAACATTCCGAGTTAATTTATAATGTCTCGAAATATTTTGCCCCGAAATTAATATCCTAAAAATTTCTGAATTCCTATTTTATTTAACCTTGTGCATGAATTTCTTCCCTTTATTTCCATTTAGTTAGCTTGCAATTTACGCAACCTTATTTTCCCAGGGTTTATATAAACTATTGGAAAAAAATAGTAATAAGATCATACCTAGGTTTAGCACGGTCACACCCAGGAACTAGGGTTTGACAGGGGATGTCATACCCGAGAAACTTGGGTCTGGCAAGGGCGCCAGACGTAAGTTACTTAGGTCTGGAAAGGGATGCCATACCCGAGGAACATGGGTCTGATAGGGGCGTCAAACCCAAGGAACTAGGGTGTGGCACGGCCAAACCCTAGGAGCTAGGGCCTGCCAAGGACGCTAGATCTAAGTTACTTGGGTCTAGAAGGGGATGACATGCCTAAGAAATGAGTTTTATTATTATTATTATTCTTATTTATACAATTATTAATAAATTTTTTAAATAATATTATTACTATTGGAAAAAAATACTAATAAAGTTACACATGGGTTTGGCACGGCCACACCCAAGAAACTTGGGTCTGGCAGGGGCGTCAGACTTAAGTTACTTGGGTTTGAAAGAGGATGTCATACCTAAGGAACTTAGATCTAGTAGTGGTGACGGACCCAAGGCTCTTGGGTCTGCCATGACTGTCAAACCCAAGGAACTTAAAATATTCTCTATACTCTTAATATTTTTTTAACATTAAAAAAAAATATATTGACCCGCAGCGAAGCACAATCTAATATACTAGTACCAACTATATCCAATCCATAAAAAAACACACCTTGAATCTTGTTTCACACATAAGACATAAATAACTAGCTAACATGGAATATATGGAAGATTGGACGACCAAGATTGTTGTTAAAGAATAAAGAGCCATAATCTTACAAAGAGAAGGAGTTTTAGGTCCTTTATTGAGATCTATAAAAGGAAGCCAGATTTAGAGAGGATGGATAGATGAAGGCACAAGAAAATAAGGCTAAAAAATAAATAAAGAATATACACTAAGAAAGACTTGATTTGAAAGAGGTAGTCTAATCTAGTCAAACTAGAATACTGTTTGGTTTTTAGCTTGCTGGAAAGTTAAGATGTAGACATAAAAATTTTATGAAGAGTTCAAAACCCCTTTTTGCCATTTTAAAGTTCAAAACATGGTAGAAATGGAGAAGTTTAAATATGTTCAAAAGCTCATTGCGGTCTAAACCTTGTTTCGGTTTCTATCCTATATTCGGAGTTATATAAATCTAAATACAGCAAGTTTAGGTTATTTGAAAGATAAGAATTAGATATAAAATTTTAGTGAACCCAAATCTATAATGTGTTGTTTTGAGGCTTTAAATCTAGAAACAAGAGTATCCTTTTTTTATAGCAACAACATGCTTAAAGTGATCAAGAATTATTTGACATAACTATTTACAATACAATTGTTTGTACCTGACCTTATAAATAAATAATAAATGACATGACATAAGAAAAACATTTAATATTAAAGTTATTGATTAAATTTAAGATCTTGAAACCAAGCGAGTATATTTATTCAAACTAAAATATTTGATTTTAAATGAAAGAAAAAGAGTAAAAAGAGATTAAACCTTTCAACCTGTAACAAATACTCAATCAATTTCCCAACAATAGAACCAAACAACAATTCAAATTTTGCAACATGAAATAAAAAATCAAAAAAGAATTCATATAACTAAAAAATGATCATACTGAGATTCAATTTAGATTATCTCGTAGAAAACTAAGACTTCTCATCCTAAGTTGATTTTGCAACCCAAGATCTACCACCGACATCTCAAGATAATGTTGTTACACATATTCCATATAAAAAATTTACAAATACTATAATAAAGATAGAATTTAAAAAATTATATATTGAAATAACCTTAGTCATTAATGATACATACAAAGTCAAAACAATCGTCATATTAGACTCTAAAGCTGATCAAAATTATATTTAAGAAAGATTATTGCCAATAAAATTTTATGAAAAAACAACATAAACCCTAAATGGCTCTTGTGGTAAAAGACTTCAAATTATCTAAAATAGATATATGCAATCAAAAGGGTTTATTTTAAAAATATATTTATGCTCATTAGAGACATGATTCAACAAGTCATTTTAGAAATCCTCATTTTAACTCAAATGTATCCTTTCAAGGTAGATAGTCAAAGAATTAGAATAAAAATATTTGACTAAGAGATAATCTTGAGATTTGTTATGACCCCAAGACCAATATAAACAAACATATTTTTTAAATAAATTAATTTACGAAAATATTTTTATAATACAAAAATATATTTACATTCATTAAATCAAGAAGTATATATACTATAAAAAAATAGAAAAAGATACTAAAATCTTACAAAATCATGAGAAAATTAAAAAATATCAAGAATTATTTTTAAAAAGCATTTGTTAAGGCCTACCTAATGGATTTTGGAACAAAAAAAGGCATAAGTTTAATTACCCTACAAAAAAGATTTTGATGGAAGAAAAATTCGAACAAAATCAAGTTCAACTTGAATGAATCAAGAACAACTCAAGTATTGTAAAAAGAAAATCGATGAATTACTTAAAAAAAGTTAGGTCAGCTTAGTCCTATGCAACCTTTAATGTTCAAAACCAAATAGAAATAGAACAAGGGAACCAAGACTTGTCATAAATTACAAACCTCTCAATAAGGTATTTCAATTTATCAGATATTCAATACCTAATAAACAAGATTTAATCAAAAGACTTTACAACACTTTTTTTTCTTTCAAAATTTAACATGCATTCATGATTTTGGCAAAGTTAAATAGACAAAAAAGATCGATATAAAACAACATTTATTGTTCAATTTGGACATTATGAATAGAATGTGACGTCTTTTAGACTAAAATTGTTCTTTGAAATTTCAAATAAAATAATGAATGACATCCTTAATCCTTATTATAAATTTTGTAATAATATACATAAATGACATATTAATATTTTCAAAATCAATTATTAAACACTTTAATTATTTACAAAAATTCTTTTTATAATTAAACAAAATGATTAGTTATTTTAGCATCAAAGATGAAATCATGTCTAATAAAGATAAGATTTTTAGGATATGAGATACATCAAAGATTAATAACTCCTATCAGTAGATCAATCGAATTCGCTGATAAATCTCCAAATGAAATCAATGATAAAACTCAACTCCAAAGGCTTCTTGGATGCCTCAACAATGTTATAAAGTTTTTCCCTAATCTTAGATCAATATGTCAACCCTTATACAAACATCTTAAGAAGAATCCTCTTGTGTGGACCTTTCAAATGACTCAAATTGTTAGATCTCTTAAAAATAGAGTTAAAAGCCTCCTACATTTAGGAATTCCTTACTCAAATGCCTTTCTCATTATAGAAATTTATAGAAATTGATGCCTCTAATATTGGTTACATAGGTATTCTCAAGACAAAAAGACCCAGGACCTTGAATAAATAGTAAGATATCATTCTATTATCTAATTAGGTCCCTAAGTAAACTACTCCACTATATATAAAATAAAAAAGAGGTTTTGTCAATTGTTTTATATATTTTCTCTTTTTAAAATGATTTATTTCTCAAAAGATTTCTTTTATGAATAGACTATTAGTCCATAAAAATATAAAAGAATGTTTAAAGTACTGTTTTAAAATAAATATTTGCTAGATTGAAAGCCATCCTCGAAATTGAATATATAAAAGAAGAAACTAGTTTATTACCATAATTTCTTTCCATATAATTTAAGAACAAAATAAGTACCATTGTAAAGAAATCAAAAGAGTTTTATGCTCTTACCTCGTAAAAAACACTTCAAATTGCAACTTTTAATAATCAAGAAATTTCAAGAAGGGTTAGACTTCCATATGTAGGGCTAGCTTTTACATCTGCCAATCACTCTTCTATCCTTTCAAAATCATCTTGTTTAGAAACACCGTCAAAAAATTATTACTAGGCCTTTCAAAAACCCTTACCAATTCAACCTCGAAGGACACCTTCAACTCTTAATTTCCCTCGAACTCCAATAAAAAAACATGCTAATCATTATAAATCAAGAAATTAGTTTCTTTATATCTGCCTAATAAAATGAAAACACTGTAATGAGTTTTGGAAAGATTAGTCTTCACATATTTTCTCCTCATTTTCACTTTTTCCTATAATATCTATAAAAAATTAGACAATTTTATAAGTTTATTTTAATGGATACAAATTTTATTGAAATAACTTATAATCAAGACAAAAATAACTCATCGATGATTGCTTTTTCAAAAAATAAAATTTTAAAAGTTTTTAACTTTTTAATACTAGAATTAAAATCCTTAAATTTTTTAAAAAAATTTCCAAAATTATCAACCCAAAGAATTCAATTATCTTAATTACCAGCAAGCTTAGTACAACGCCTTTTTTCATTTATGGTTTATTGTTTTTATATAAAAATTGCTCAAACATGCACCTTGTATGGTTTATAAATCATTGGTGGATTTATTTTTCACATGTTACTAAAATCATTCCTCAATTTTTTAAAAAGGATTAGAATTATTGAAACAAAAAAAGACCTTTAAAACCAATTCCTCATTCTCTACATTTCGTATCAACCATTTTAGTCCCATAGATCTTATGCTAGGACTGTCATTGTTCATGATAAAAATTAAGTCATAAGCTACTCTCTAGCCTCAGAAAGAGATATTAAAGTTAGTGCCTATTTGAAAGTGTGGTAGGTGGTTGTTATTCAAAATATGTTTTTGCTTGGAAATGTATTAAAATAATGATTTTACATTAAAAAATTATTTTAGACATCAGCACATTAAAACAATCTAAAAAACACATAAAAAATTAATTTAAAGCTAAAAAAATCAAATCTTTTTAGAAACATGGTCCAATCGCAATCCCAAACACACCTTAAATGGTGAGCCAAGTTTCGAACAAAGTCAAGCATGTTGTAACCACTTGGTTACAATCTCTACATTCACGTTTGATCTCTGTTAGTGAATATATCATGTAGCCAATCGATTGGCTATACATTGCATTTATTTTATTTATGTAAAACATATTTATTATTAATAAAGAATTTATTTATCTGTAATATTCATTTATATTTGATTAATGAATCTAGAGTAAAGATAGAATACATGTGACAAAAATATTTTGCAAAAGAAATTATAAAGTTGTTATAATTATGAGATTTATATTAGATCAAAGCATTGTTCCTAAATGTTCATGTTCAATGTTCTATTAAGATTGAACATTAATTAGAGTTATTGAAACTAGTGCATATTATGTTCCTTCATAAAATGAGGCGATTGCTCTCATAAAATGTGGTATGAGGGATACCTGAAACTAAAATACAGGTGCTTGTCAGATGACATGCATACTAAACTAGCCCCCAAGAAAAATCCATATGAAGAGATCACTCATGTCTATGAAAAAGACTCTTGTGATAGTTATGTAAGTGATCCTTAGACTTGAGATCACTAAGTTATTTTTATACAGGGAATATTATGTTTTGATCCTAACCATATATTGTCCTAATCAAGGGTAACAAACATACATATATTAGGTGTAGCATAAACTATATAAAGGTATTTGAGTAATCAATAGAAAATTCATCACCCTAAAAGGATTAGAGAAAATGTTTTATTTGTTCTCAAGTAGTATTAATTGTGAAATCTTTGGCAAATATGAAATAAGTTTTGAAAAGAATTTCAAAATTTTATTCAAATAATTAATGACTATAATGTTGAAAACTAACATGGTTTGACAAAACAGACATATTTTATGCTATAATATCTAAATTAGAACATTATTGATTAATGGATAATAATTACACTGAGAAACTAGTCACTGAAAGATTAATTCAAACCATTTATGACTTTTCTAATATTTGGAGGATCATGACAGGTTGTTAGACATTGTACTTGATCTTCAAATATAAATAAATCAATTATTGAATTGATAATAAATTAAATTATTTAATTTATTTAATCTTATTTTATTTAGGATTATGATTTATATTTTGGCCAACTTATTAGGAAACCTAATGACCACACATATAAGAACCATTAGTTAGAAATTAAAATGGGATGATTAATCAAGTATAACTTGATTGTAAATAAATTTTAGAAATTAAGGAATAGAATGTAATTAATACAGGGTATTACAATTCTAAACCTAGAAACAATTAAGTAAGGACTTGATTGAATAAATTTATAAAATTAGCGTAAAAAAATATATGTAATATTATTTAAGGGGTAAATTGATATTTTGTTATTTATAGGGTTTTTTAGGTTTCTCTATAAATAGAATGTTATGCCTCTTATTTCTAAAAAAATAGAATGGTGAGAAAGTACAAAACATAAACGTCTAAAACACAAAAGAAAATATCTAACGCTCTAAGGTATACAAATATCTCTCTCCTAAAAGGGTTTATGAAATTTCTCATTGGTGGTTCGTGTGGATTATCGTCAAAGGCCAAACACTTAGACGACTTGTGGTTTGGGACAATTCAACCTTGAAGTAAATATTCAAAGTAAAAAATAGCATATGATCTTCAAAAGAAATATCACCCATGATGTCATGAATTCAAAAGATTTCAAGTCTGTACATGAGTAGTAATTCAATAAGTGTAAGCTATAATGTTACGCATTCAAAATACTTCAAGTCCAAACAATTCGACTACTGTAAATAGGCAAATCGAGCTATTCTCTTGATGTATTAGTTTCTCAAGCTTATTAAAAGTTTAATTAAAAATTTTGAAATGGTTGGATTTGAAGTTGATTTGTGATGATTAGACCGTCCCGACAACATTTGAGTGGTTGGTTTGAACAATAATTAATACTAAAAATTTTAATATGAGGGTTTGAAATTCAAATCATAAAAATAATGTGGTGAAGCTTTATAGATATAAAAGAGTAAACTTAATAGACCTACAGAGCATGAAAACAAATTGAGTAGAGGAATAGTACAAATTCACAAAGGCTAAAATAGAATAAAAAAGTCGCTCATGGTCAACTTGTAAAACAAATGACATTTATTCACTTATTTTTGGTAAGATCTTTATTTATATATATATATATAAGTTTTTTTGTACTATGTATCTCTCAATACGCATGCTTTGGCAATAAAACATTTTTTTGGATAAAAATTATTTTTGTAATGTTAAATTAAATCTTATAAAAACTTGATTACATAAAATTAAACTTGAATATATTTAAATCAAGTTTGCATTGTATTGAATTCATTTTGCTTCAAACTGATACTGTAGAAAAAACCCTACAACATCAAATCTCACCATTCATATCAAAATTATTAAATTGTTGTTATTATCAAAATTATAAAAAAAATATAGGTACTAAAATCCTTTGGGCTAACAAATCTTTGTGTAAAGTTAAATGAGATTTGAAAAGAATTTTAAATTTTATTCAAGAAATCAATGAGTATGTGGTTAAAAACAAACATAATTTAACAAAATACACACACTTCATACTCTAATATCTAAATTGAAATATTATTAATGAAATGATAATAATTACACCAAGAAACTTATCACTAAAAAGTTAAATTAAATCACATATAACTTTTCTAATATTTGAAGAATTATGACACGTTACTAAACGGTGTACTTGATTTTCAAAAATAAATAAATTAATTTATTGAATTGATAATAAATGAGATAATCAAGTTTAACTTGATTGTAAATAAGTTTTAGAAATTGAGAACCAACATATGATTTAATACAAGGGATTACAATTCTAGACCTAAAAAAAATTAAGTAGGGACTTGATTGCATAAATTTCTAAAAAATAATTTAGAAATAATATATGTGATATTTTTTAGAAAAAAAAAATGATATTTCATCATTTATAAAATTACTATATTTTCTTCTATAAATAAAATATTATACCTTGTTTTTTTCTATACATATCGGATGTTGTTATAATGAGATTATGTGTGTTTGGGAGTGTGGTTTCGATTGCTTTTCAAAGTGTTTTTCACTTAGAAATGCATCAAAATAATGTTTTTTTTTAATTTTTTAAAAATTATTTTTGATATCATCACATCAAAACAATCCAAAAACACTAAAATATATTAATTAAAAAAATTTAAATTTGTTTGGAATGCGGGTTGGACCGTGTTCCCAAACAGTCCCGACCAACATATGATTTAATACAGGGGATTACAATTTTAGACCTAAAAAAAATTAAGTAGGGACTTGATTGCATAAATTTCTAAAAAATAATTTAGAAATAATATATGTGATATTTTTTAGAAAAAAAAATGATATTTCATCATTTATAAAATTACTAGATTTTCTTCTATAGATAAAATATTATACCTCGTTTTTTTCTATACATATCGGATGTTGTTATAATGAGATTATGTGTGTTTGAGAGTGTGGTTTCGATTGCTTTTCAAAGTGTTTTTCACTTACAAATGCATCAAAATAATTTTTTTTATTTTTTAAAAATTATTTTTAATATCATCGCATCAAAACAATCCAAAAACACTAAAATATATTAATTAAAAAAATTCAAATTTTTTTAGAACGCGGGTTGGACCTCGTTCCCAAACAGTCCCACCTCAAAACATATACGTGTACACCTCAAAACATGATGTTTTTCCTGAGTCTCCTAAGGTTTCTCTAGGGTTTTCACACACACGCACACACAATTTGATTAATTCTTTTTATGTCCCATTTTTAAGTAAATTCTCACTTAATTGTAAAACCTGTTTTCGTTGAATTTAAACTTGGGAATATTAAATTTCATTATACTACATTTCATCATAATTCTTTTATTATTTATTTATTCCATTTGGTGTTAATTGCTTTTTATTTATTGGATATTTTTCATAATTCATTTTTTTAAAACCCATTCATAAATCTTTTATTTTATTTTCTTCCATCTAACATCTTCTTTATAAGGTAAATATGTAACTTAATCAAGTGTAATAGTTTTTCCCTCATTAATTTCATAACTTTTTCCCAGGGATTTACAGTTGTTAATACTTTTTATACTAGAAAAATAATTTAAATTGTGTAGAGATTGATCTAATGTGACCCAATCAACTTGGTATGTTTAAAGATCAACTTGTATGACTGTTAAAAGATAATTTTTCTAAAAAAATTCAAGATGAAATATATTTTTTAAATATTAAGATGACAATATATTGGATCGATTTAAGTTAACCTTTCAAATTTACAACCATTGACACGAGATTATGATAAACCCATAAAAAGTAAATCAAAACAAACTATGAAGCCTAATTTTTAATTAATCTAATATTGAATGATAAAATTAAAAATAAATCAATTAAAAAATAATAATAAGAAAAATGATCAAAGTCAACTTGGATCACCATGTCAAACCCATGAATAGGGTCATGAGACATTAATAACCTCATAGAAAGCAAATCAAATCAAATTATGAAACTCAATTTTCAATCAAATTTAATGTTGAGGGATTAAGTTGAAAAATAATTAATTAAAAAAAAATAAAAAAATCTAGTTCAACTCGGGTTAACACGTAAAACCCGTGACTCAAATTAAGAGATTGAGATAATCTTATAAAAGCAAATCGAAAAAACAACTCGAGTCAATTTAGGTTAATATACCAAACCCATGACTCAGGTCATGAGGCTTAAATACCCTTTTAAAAAAAAATTAAAATATATTTTGAAGCATAATTTTCAATCAACCCAAAATTAAATGATGAAACTGAATTTGTTTTAAAAAAGAACTAAAAAATGGCTCAAGCCAATTTAGGTTAAGCTGTTAAACCTGTGTTTTGGCTCACGAAATAAAGACTCACTAGACCTGTGACCTGAGTTAAAAAGCTGAGATAACTATATAAAAAGCAAATCGAAATGAATTATAAAGTCTATTCCTAACTTCATTAAAATAAAAAAATAGATTTAAAAATAACAACAAAAGAAAAACATTATTGAAATGAGCAATGTTTGATGAGGTAATAAATGGTAAAAACATAATCTTTTTAAGTGTTTTTTTTCAATTTAATAATTAATATATATATGTTTAATTCTTATTTTATAACTTACCCGTTTATAATTCCATGTTATTTCTCAATTGATTTTTCTTTTATTCTTTTAAAATAGCATAACTAAGGAGAATTATGTAAGCTAGAAAAGTTTATTTTGGATAGAAGGCACATTGTTTTTCAAAAAGAAAAATAAATTGAGATTTGGAAGAAAAATTAATTAAGAGTTCATATTTTTATGTTCAAAAAGTGTTTTTAAAAAAATTATTATTTTTTTATTTTAAATTAATTTTTTTTATAATTTTAGATTATATACTAATATCAAAAATAAATTTTAAAAAATAAAAAAATTATTATTTTAATATATTTTAAAAAACAACATTTAAAAAATCAATTTTCACAGTAGCTCAAACGTTACCTCAATTATTTTCATGATTCCACTGTTCCAGCGACCAGTCAATAATTTCTGACTCCTCAGTTATAATAAACACAAATTAAAAAATGAGACGATAAAAAACAAAAAAAGGCACGATTTGTATTCAGCCAGGCAGCCAGCCATTCCAAGAAAGAAAGAAAAACCTGAAAAAGAAGTTGGCGTTAGCTCCAGCAGTAGTCATGGCGTATGCTTCTCACCTAATCAATCACTCAAAGAAGGTATTGTTTTTTTCTTTTCGGTAATAATAGTAATCGTAATTGGATTTCTGGACTATCATTATTATTATTTCTTTGTATAAAATTTATTGCACGCATCCTCTGTTTCTCTTAAATTTTCGACTTCTGGATTCAGTTTTTATTTTTTAATTTAATTTTGTGGTTTGGACAGTTAAGAAATGTGGTTTCCAGCTTAATGCGGCATGATCACGTCAGTTTGGCTCGTTGGTTGTCAAATGATTCTCACCTCTCTGCTGGTAAATAATCTCCAGCCCATCCCATGCCTGGCATCTAATGTTCATGGTTATTCGCCTTAGATATGTGGTTTGGTGACTTTGAATGCAAATTTTTTATCTGCTTATTAACTGCAGACTGTTATTGGTTCTAAGACAAATTTGTTATTGCCAGATGCATGGAAGGTTATGGGAAAAAGGAGGTATTCAAGCACTGCTAATCACGCTGTAAGTAGTCCTCTATCTCACAATCATCATGTTTGCTGTGTAATACTTGACTGGAGCCCTTTCTGCTGCAGTTTCCACACTACCTCCCTTGTCTTGGTCAATTATTTCTTCCTACTTTTTTTTTTAACATCTAGGTTGCTTTAATTAAAGTTAATCTCACTTTGCAAACAGTTACAGATGTTTGTCTCGATGTTTAGGTAACGTCATTTGGTGCATCTAGGAAAGATGTTTCTAGGATGATAATGAAAGTTGGAAACCCAATTTCTGGACCACTATTATCAAAGGATTTTTCTTGGTATGTATTGCTTAGGTTTGTCCCTCCCTGGTCCAACTTTCTCTTGATGATTCCTTTTACCTGATTCTCTTCTTTTCCATTATCAGTTCACAGGTACACTGGAAGAGAGGATTTTCATCTGATTCAGGTAGAGTTTGTGCCTTCATTTTTTATTTCTTTGTTTGAATTGCTGATCTAGCTTTCTTATTACAATTCGCATCCATAGCTTGATGATCTCCTTTTGTTTTTCTGAACTCTTATTCTGGATTACGAATTTTGTCTTATATGCGTTGTGGTTTCTTGCCACCATTTAAGCCCAGCTTGAATTGTTGACTATTATGCAAGTGGCATTGCATAACATGATTGAAATCTATTCAACGCTTAAAATTTAGAATCAAAATACTTTTTCTCTCGTGCGAAACTGTGACATGTGCCTTGCGTTGGGTTATCCTCTGTTGAAATTCTTCTTTTACTGCATTGCCAAGAGTAGGGGAAAATGCTATGTATGTGGTTCATCTGTAGTTGCTCTTAGATAATAATGGTTATTGAATATTTGTGGAGGAAGTTTGTTAGGAGTGGAAAATAAAATTCAGATGTGGAGAAATAGTGTAAAAATTTTGTGTGGCTCAATGTGGAAGTTGGTATGTCTGTTTATTTAATTTTATTTTAAACAACATGAATTTATTGAAGAAACAAAATGCTCTCATTTCCTAGACTTGAACTGGAGACTATAAAGGAACATGAATAAATTTACTTTTACTTCTTTGTGCGTGAAAGTTAAATGCCTCAAAATCTCGTACTCTGAAATATGGGTTAAGACGGAAATTGCTTTTCTGACAGAGCTTCTCTAAGGGTTATTAAATAGTCATCATGTGTTTCTAGCTTAACTGACTTTAAGGTTATTTTTTAAATTTGTTCAGGTCTTCCTCCCTACCAAGAGATTGGAATGCCTTCACTCTCACCCACGATGACAGAGGCATGCAGCTTTCTTCATCTTATAGGAAAACAATGGAGGCTTGGTCTGCTAAGTGATTCTTTCCGAAATTTCAGGGTAACATAGCAAGGTGGTTGAAGAAGGAGGGTGACAAAATTTCACCCGGTGAAGTTCTCTGTGAAGTTGAAACTGTAGGGTCCCGCACAGTTTGTTTTCAATTCTAGCTGTGTTGCTTGTCATGGAATATTGATGCTTTCCCTTTACATAATATTTTAAGGATAAAGCAACTGTTGAGATGGAATGCATGGAAGAAGGTTATCTTGCAAAGATATTAAAGGGAGATGGGTCAAAAGAAATTAAACTTGGCGAGGTACTGACTTTATCTGGCAGTAGGCAAAGTTGTGCGCTTATATCTTCTTCTTTCTTTTTTATGTGTCTGTAGTTTTTCCTTCCCTTCTCTGGGAGTATGGTGCTTATTTATGAAAATAAGCAGACTGCACACATTTTGGCTGTCTGTTGCCCACCTTTCAGATTCTACAATTCTCTTGTTAAAATTAGACATTTTAGTTTCAGATTCAGGTCTCTGGTGCTTGTAATATGACTATGTATTGCCAATAACATTCTTTTCACTATATTATATATAGGTAATTGCTATTACTGTTGAAGATGGGGAAGACATTGCAAAATTTAAGGATTACAGTCCTTCAACATCAGGAAGTGGTGATACTTCTGCTAAAGAGGCATCTTCTCATGCCCCACCTGAGAAGGAGGAGGTTGAAAAACCAGCTAGTCCACCAGAACCGAAGGTTTCCAATCCCAGTGCAGCTCCCAATGGAGATCGCATTTTTTCCAGTCCTCTTGCAAGAAAATTGGCTGAAGATCATAATGTTAGTAATTTGAAGTGATATAACTAGAATTTTTAGTTCAGTGATGGCAAGACATTTATTGATCTTGATCCACTTTCAACCGACACTTATTGATGCACTTTCTTTATCATGAACATAGGTACCGCTCTCAAGCATCAAAGGAACGGGTCCTGATGGCCATATTGTGAAGGCTGATATCGAATATTACTTGGGTATGATAATTATACTTTGTATGCTTGATGAGATTGGTCTTAGTGGCTACATGTTATATGCTGCTGTTTATTGTGTGATATGAATGGTGCTTTCCCCTGTTCTAGTCAAAATATACACGCCTCAGTGAAGAACTAGCTATTTAATCCGTGCTTTGCCGTGGGTTGATTTTTTTTTTCTTCAAAAAAAGTATATATGTAGACCCTTACAACGTGTTTTTATATATAAAAAAATCCTAAGTAGAATTCGAAAAGTTTATGCATACATCTAATTAAATAAATCAAGAACTATTTATGCAACAAAAAAAATTATGAAGCCCGATCCTTATCCAGTTGAAGTTTACTAGCCAAACTCTTGACCTGGGTTATGACTTAACTAGGTTTAACAATTCTATATATATATATATATATATATATATATATATATATATATTTTAATCTAAATAGACATCTATTAAATTAAGAACCAATCAAATATCAAGGCAATTGGAAAAAAAAATCAAAATGAAACAAATTACGTTGCCCAAATAATAATCAACCAAATATTAAATGATGAAATTGAAAAACAAATAAGCAAGAAATTTTTTTTTAAAATCCAATTATAATGGATAAAAATTAAAAAGAAAAGAAAAGAAAAAAGGCCTTGTCCCTCGAGCTAGGAAGGCTCAGAGCTCTTGAGCCTCCAAAACAAGGCCTGAGCGCGCGGGCCTAGAGCAACCCACACACCTGGGCCTTATTTTTAAAATTTTTCTTAAGGGGTGGGTGACAGGTCGTCCACTCCTTAATTCATTGAAAAAATCATCAAGGTAGACAACGCATTGCCTACCCTGCTCAAAGTCTAGCGACTTTTGGTTGCTAGAAAATCGGGCTAGTATGTGTCAGACCAAGAAAAAATCATTTTCAACCATATTTCGACCTGAAAAAAAAAACCCCAAATACCTTGTAAAATATATCTATAGCCTGTAACAACTCAAAAATTAGCTCCAAAACTCACAATCAACCCAAAATTCAAATTCTTTTCGGGTTCGGATCTATCATTTTATGAAATTTTAAAGGAAAAAAAACACCTTAAATAAACTCTTCCCATAAAAAAGAACCTATTAACACCGAAATAACCCGTTTTAGTGGTCATAATCAACCAAAACTCTCTCACTACCACCAGAATCCGGCCACTTTATCTCTCCTCTCTTAAACCAGGAACCAAAAAATAAAGAAAACAAAGTTTGTATCTAAAATTGAATTTCATAAATTGCTAGGAACTAAAAGTATATAATTTGAAAAGTTGGAGGAGCAATATGTATGTTTAGCCACAAGTTTAGAAAAGCTATATTTTGTTGTTGCCTTTTCATTTTAGTTCTCTATCTTTTGATTCTTGCTCTTCCTTAATAAATGTGCTTTAATTGACCATCAATTTGGGTCTTAAGGGTGTAATTAGAAAAAAAAAGAAGAGGGACTAAAAAAAACACCGTGGCAATCTAGAATGATTTGTCTCTGGTTGAACAATGGCATGAGGAATAATATTTTCCCCATGTCTTTTAGAGTATTTCTTAATTTTCCATGGTTAATGAAGAATTTCCCCCATTTTGTAGCTTCACGAGGAGAGGAAGTTCCAGCAACAAAGCCGGTGATGAAGGATACCCCAGTTCCTACTTTAGATTACGTGGACATCCCTCATTCTCAAATAAGAAAGGTAATATTTGGAACCACAACTTTTAGCCAAAAGCCATGGGTAAGGATTAAGGAATATTTTGGCAAGCAACAGTATTTCAATGGTCTGCTCTCTTTGTCAATAAAACTTCTGTTAGATGTCGAGGTTTGGAAATGCATACTCGAAGTTTTCTTTGTTCCAAGCTGATATCCTAACTTGCTGAAAAATCACAGTTAACCTTTCTGTTTTAAATGTGATCATGTCTTTTTCACCAGCAATTTGTTGCCAGTTTGATGTTCGTATCACATTGAGCTTGTATGAGATTTCTTTAACTTTGAATTTGTTTCTTGGTCATTTCTGCGTGAAAGTTACTCATGAAGTCAAATTATCTAATTCAGTGTTGATACCATTTACATCTCACACAGTTTTTTTCCGTCTACCACATATCATCAATATCAAAGTTTGTCTTGAGGCTAAATCCTGGCATCATTTTGACAGGTGACAGCTTCAAACTTGTTATTCTCAAAGCAAACTATTCCACATTATTATTTAACAGTGGATACATGTGTTGACAAACTTATGAGGTTAGTGCTAGTTTCTGCCATCTTTTAAATGCATCATGATGTTCTATGATTTCTAAAAATTCTTTTGCACACAGTTTGCGGAGCCAACTGAATTTGTTACAAGAAGCTTCAGGTGGGAAGCGAATATCTTTAAATGATCTTGTAATCAAGGTATATTTCATCACATTTGGTATAGATGCGCTTACTATATTGCTTGGAAAAATGACAGGTGACCACATTCCAGAAATTTTACATTAAAAATCTGTCATAATCTAGATGGAGCCATATTCTCGTTGGATTAAGTAACTTTATTTCTTAGAGTGAGCTCTTTTGGCTATATTAGTATGAAGAAGATTGTCAACTGTGGAAAAGGGAGTCTTTTAGTGTGGTTTTCCTTTTAAAAAGTTCAATTCATCTTTGACAGTGGAACTCTGCTACTAAAACTGATGGATGGCTTTGGTCCTTGTATTGGCTGGCCTGTTGACAGGACACAATTTATTAAAACTACGAGGCACCAACACTTCACATTGGAGATTATCCTGAAATTCTTCAAAGTGAAAAACAGCATCAATGTTTTTCCCCTTCTGAACTATCTCCTTGGCACATGCTGTTATCATTGTGGACTTTAAAATCTTAATTGGTTGTGCCTGTTTTGAAATTTTTGTTAGAGAATAATTCCATGTCACTGTAACTACAGGCTGCTGCTTTGGCTCTGAGGAAAGTTCCCCAGTGCAATAGTTCATGGACTGATAACTATATCCGCCAGTAAGAACTGGCTAATATACTCTTTAAGATTGATGATTAATCTGTGATACCTCATTTAATATGACATTTCGTTTTTCTTCTAATTCAGGTATAATAATGTTAATATCAATGTAGCAGTACAGACAGATAATGGACTATATGTCCCAGTTATTAAGGTGCGTAATTGTCTAAAGTCGTTTCTGTTTTGCAAAAAGTTTCATGATTTTGTTCTAGGTATCGGGCATGTGACCAGAACTTATGCTGTAAAATCTGCAGGACGCAGACAAGAAAGGCCTGTCCAAGATTTCTGATGACGTGAAGAATTTGGCCCAAAAAGCTAAAGAGAATAGCTTGAAACCAGAAGATTATGAGGTCAGGATTTTGGTTCAGTTTGCTAGTGGATGGTTATCGCACATGAACTGCTTATGAATGTGTGTTTTTCCTTTTTCAGAGAGGCACATTTACTGTTTCCAACCTGGGAGGGCCCTTTGGCATCAGACAATTTTGTGCAATCATTAATCCTCCTCAATCAGGCATTCTAGCGGTTGGCTCTGGTAAGATAGGCACTTAATTACTACTTCCAGACCAAATTATAGGCATTTAATTACAACTTCCAGACCAAATTCACTGACGTTTTCCTTGAGCAGCTGAGAAGAGGGTCATCCCTGGTTCGGGTCACGATGATTTCAAATTCGCTTCCTTCATGTCAGTGACGCTAAGCTGTGATCATCGTGTTATAGATGGTATGTACTTCTGTTGACTTCTTTAGTCATACAAACATCTTTAGCATTATTCAACATCATCTTTGAGAATTATGATGATATAACCTTGTTGATTCCACTGGTCCTGTTCAGGTGCAATCGGTGCTGAATGGCTAAAAGCTTTCAAAGGCTACATTGAGAATCCCGAGTCAATGTTGCTGTAGATCACTCGGTGGCTGCTCTCATCATTTCTTTCAGTAGTCATCTCTGTTTTGGCTGTGATTAACACCAGAGGTACTTGATGTAATCCCAATTGTCATTGCCGAGTTCTATTTGTTTGGCGTTTATGTATCACCAGGAAACTCTTTATAGCAACAACATTTGGTGGAATAACCGAATAAGTGGGGCATTGAGGCTTGAACTGCAAACCCAATTTTTCCCTCGCAGAGGGTAATAACCCCCTTTTTGTGGGTAATGCACAAGACCTCCCCCCCACTTCAAATTTAACATTTAAATAGATGAATGATTCAATGATCTAGCTGGTGCTACTCACGTTCCTCGTTGAACGAAGCTCGATCCTGTGGATGGACATATAGTAAACGAGCATGACTGGTTTTCTGTGTTCCTTTTCTTCTAACCCGGGAGCTGATGACAGTATGCTGTTGCCCTGCATTTCCTTTCAGGTTCTGACTCCTTGTAATTCTGATAACACATGGCTTTGCACGGCGTTCTCTTAACCCATTCAAGGTGAAATGTCTTCGAGAATCCAGTTTGACAACGCTTCGTTATGATAATCATGGATTTGGACGAGCTCATGTCAGCATCAAGTGAAATTTCCATGTTTCCAGTTTAGAAATCGTAATTTGCTTCTCCCCAAGTCTGGAGAAGAGATTTTCCCATCAGGACGTCACCAACTTGTAATTCCCATGGAAATGAATGCTTTCATGTTTACTCCAATTATTTTAGCTGGGATATTATCCATCTGAACCTTGTGCACAAACAAATCAGTTTCGCTTAGGAACTTACAAAGCATCCATGTTATACAAACTAGTAGATGTAAAGCTCTCGTTCCATAAGAAGCCATCATTTCCACGGGGAAGCAAGCTCCCCTGCTTCGCAAGGTTAAGCATTCTTTTAAAAAAATTAATTAATTTTTTTTATTTCAAATTAATTTTTTTTTAGTATTTTCAAATCATTTTAATTTTAATTTTAATATGTTAAAAATAATTTTTTTAAAATAAAAAAAATATTATTTTAATAAAAAAACTTTAAAAATCAACCATAAACACAATTTCAAATATCCCTTTAAAGTGTCCTCTCCTTTCTTCAGAGCAGTAACGGACAGAAGCCCTTCAAAACTCTGGTTATGATTTATGTAAGAAGCAGCTACTCGTTACTCCTACATGTGCAGCACTGTATTGTGTGAAAGAGATGGCGACTCATTCCACACACTACCTGTTCACATTTCTTACAAAATTCCTGATTGTTTTACGTTTTTATTTCTTATCATGATGCATTCCTAGAGAACATCACGGCGGGTTGCCCATTGTTAGCCTAACATGCATGCATCAGCAATGGGATCCTGATTCCATTCACAATTGATGAAAAGCATGTCAATTATGGAGCACAATCCATGCATATAGCAATTGATCCAGATACAAGTTGCAATGAAAGCTACAGCAGACTGCTGAAAAGAAACAAAGTCTCCAGGGAAGATTGATGCAGAGATCCATTTGCCCCCCACACACAACACAAAATAATTATCCATGGGAATATTACCACCTCTATAGCCTGCAGGGAAAATTGATGCAGAGAATAACGAAAGAAACAACAAGCCTCTACCAGAAATTATCAACATCATGATCAATTTTGGTGGAGCCATATGGTTTTAATACAACCTTCCTGACATACAGCATTTCAAAATCCAAACCATCACCACAAAGCAAGGCAATAAGAGCATTCTTATCCAAACTATATCTCTGTTCATGTCAAAGTCACATTGTCACAAAGCATTCAATGATTTTGCAGATATTACCAGGATTTTGCCGATATTACCAGACCACATTCTTTTTAGGGTGAATAAACAGGGAGATATTACACGGGGAAAGAACAGTTTTGGTGCTCACAGTTTAAGGATGCTTCCTCTTTAGTCGCTGTAGTATGGATTTTGGTACAATGAAATCCTTATTTCCATCAATAGTAGATTAGTGAGGGAAGAAAAGTATTACATTATCTATCAGGTCACTGATACATGAACAAATGATGAAGGCATGATTCAATCTTCCAGGGTTTCCCACACAATAAGCAGACATTGAATACATCTAGCTTCAGGTTGATAGCTTAAATAACAACAACTAGAACAGAATGAGATTGATAAGACATTTAACCAGAATCCACATCCAGAAACCCAAGCAATTCTTAGCGGAGAAGCTGACACAAATTCAAACACCAACAATCAAACGAAGGAGCAAATCTGTCAATATTCCTCAAATCCATGGATAAACTAATCACATTTCTTTCCAGAACCCAATCATACAATCATCAGAGTCAACAATGCTAGCACACTTAAGAACTTGAATCCAGATTCTAGCTTAGTTTAGCGAGAAAGGATGAAGAGGATTCTTTAATGGCAAATTGGAGATAGCTGGAGTAGCAACAATTTGGAAAATTAGAACACCAAAAGAATAGGTAGGGCTCAGCCATCATGTCATCATTCGACGCTATTTCTAATGCTTTCAGATGAAACTAATTACCGCTGTAAATAAAAAAAAAATAAGTGCAAATACCATGTTGATAGAGGAAACAAGAAAAATCATCCTCCTCGTTATCTAAATCTCATCCGGCAGAAAAGCCACCATTCTGTTCAATCCACAAGAGACAATGTGACTGAGGAATTGCGAAGTATCTAAAACAGTAACAGCCAATCATTCCATAGATACAAGAAAGATAGCATGATATTCATCTTCGAACCAGTTGCATCAGTGTCATTCTTCAGCATGCTTATGCTAACAAATTACTTTGAATTTTTTGATTCCAACAAGTCTTTTTTGATCATTGTAATCACTAACAACAGATTCATTATAAAAAATGAAACAAATACAACTCAATAATAATAATAAAAAAACTAAAAACTCACTTTTTTATCATTTTTTTCAATTTGGTCTCTCTCTCTCTCTCTCTCTCACTCTTTCCTTCAAATCATTGCATACCTCTTCAACGCCTGCTTCCCAGCCACCACCGCACCAGCCGCCAACCCACCAAGCGCACCTGCCACCGCCGCCGACCTAACCCCCCTGGCCGCCCTACAAACCGCCCCAGTTCCAAGCCCAGCAGCCACGCTACTCCACACATCGTCCCTATCGGTGATCGCTACGATGCCACTCTCCATCCCGGCGTAAATCAAACCCACAACTCCGACCCGGTTACCCCAGACCCGACCTGAATGACCGGAGGAGTTGAGGATCCTGTTGACCTTAAGCTTGAGGGTATCGGTGGGCTCGAAGGATCGGAAAGCGGAGAAGAATCCGGCGGCGCCGCCAGCAATGGAAGCGGAGAGGTAGGCGGAGCCGGTGTAGAAGGTAAGGTTTTCGCCCCAAGAGCGGCGTTGGTGGAGGGATTCCTCGGTAAAGAGATATTCGGGCGAGGTGGGGAGATGGTAGAGTGTCTGGGAGGGTAAGTGGAGATCCTGATAGGGGTTGTAGAGACGGGTACCCGGTTTGGGTTGATTCGGGTCCGAGTTATTATCGGAGGAAGACATTAGTATAATTTGTATCAAAAGATCGAAGCTTTAACAATTGAGAGAGAGAGAGAGTTCTGGGGAAACTTTGTTTGTGATTCTTGTGTGTGCGTGACCTTTTAAAGTATAATATGAAATTTATTTTAGGGATTATTACAAATTAGTCCTCTTCATAATGTGTTTTACAATTTAGCCCCTCTAAGCCCAATAAAATCTCACAATACTTTCCCCAACCTTCCATCCTTCTTCGATATCTCAAATGGGAAGATAGGCCGAATTATTTACACACACACACATATATATACATATATAAAGAAATCTTACTATATTTATATTAAAATCAAAACTTAACATATTTCTAGCTAATATCATGTAAGTATATTTACTTTGATATTATTTATATAAAAAATAAATCATCTAGTTAATTAAAAACAATAATTATTCATTATTCGTTTTCAAGTAAACTAGTAAAATTCTATCTTTGTGATATTATAAATAAGTTATTTAATAACTAAAAAAAAATGAGTCATATATACACAATTTATTTTTAAAATTTATTTATATTTTTATATGTTATTTATCATTTTTTTACCTATCACATCTTATATATTTTTTATTGTTTTATTTACAACTTTCTTATACCTATCATTTTATTTACATTCTTTTCTAGTTTATATTTTTGATATTATTATAAATTTGTTAGGATTAAGTTTATGATAAAATAAGTTTATTATCTATTTTTTTATTTTGTTTTATTAACAGTTCTTAAAGAAATTCAAAAAATATATATTTTAATGTATTTAATATCTTTTAAAAAAATTTTAATTCAAAAATTTATTTTTTTAACACGTTAATTTTAAAATCATTGTTTAATTTTTTTGTCAAGTCAAAATTAACATTGTTTTTTCATAAACTATATAAAAAAATATGTTTTATTAAAAATTTTTAAAAAAATTTAAAATAAAAAAATAACAAAAATCTAAAAAATATATTTTTGATGTATTTTAATTATTTTTAATGTCTTTTCAAAAGGAATTTAATTCAAAAATTTGTTCTTAAGACATTCAACTTTTAATAAGTTTATTTTAAAATTATTGTTTATTTTTTTAGATGTTGTTTATTTTTTAAATTATTAAAATAAAAAAATATTTTAAAAAAAACCAAAATAATTTTAAATTATTTAGTCACCAGGTTTCTCGGAAACGAAGCAATATTAAAAGGAAGAAAAACCATCATTTTACCTATAAATAGGTCAGGGGGAGATATCAGGGGAGCAGCAGGCACACACTGTCCAGCACTCACTTTTTGAAAAAAGAAAGGAATAAAAAACACCCTCTCTCCAATAATAAGATTCCAACAGAAAAAAGACACCACAAAAAACCTGACCTCTCTTTGCAGAAAAGGGAGAAGGAAAAACCAGAGGGACCCTTGCTCTCCCACCCAAGGAAAATTAGCAGTCAGCTCTTCAACATCCAGCACTGTGATATCTCCTCTGCATCAACCTTCAGCCACGGTGACTAGCTTCACCAGCATCTCTTTTCAGTCATCTTGGCTAGCTTCATCCTCCTTCCAGTAACAGAGACTGCTTTCCATCAGTAGCTTCCTTTCAGTAGCAGTAATAGAGATTGCTTCTCCTCAGACTGTGACCAACAACTTCACCCTCTTTCCAGCAGCAAGAGTTTCTTCTCAGTCACAAAAAACTTCTGGTTCCAACCATGAGCAGCAGTTTACTCTTCCAGCAGTAAGAGGCTCTCCCTTCCAGTCAAAGCAGCAGCAGTAATACCTACTCCACACCAGCAGCTCCTCACCATGGTCAGTCTCCACCCCAGCACCAGATCCTCCAAGATCAGCCACCGTGGGTAGTTTTGCTACCAGTCACCTCACACAGCAACCGTGAACTCCAACAACACAGTCACCTGCTGCGGCAACATCTCTTTCTTTGCACCGTGAGAACCACCATCTCCCACCGTACTAACCTCCACACCAGGAAGCTTCTCTCAACTCCACCGTGAGCTTCAGTCCTGATAGCAGTCCTTGGATACAACCAGTGAGCAGACTTCACCAGTGGCAATAGTGCAGCCTGTACGTGGTGTTCCTCTGTCAAGTATGTCAAAATATTTACTCTTATATTATTCATCATAGTCGTTTGTTACACACACACACACACCTAAAGTTAAAGTTAAAGTTCAAGGATTTCAGCATTCTTGTCTGGTAAAAATCTCCGATAAAATATAAAAAAAAATAGTAAGAATAAATATCCACACATCATTTTAGATGGTGTTTTTTAAAGAAACAAGAATAAATATTTGATTTTATAGGTTTGAATAGAATTTAAAATTTATAAATGGTTTATTTCAATGAGATAATAATCCCACTATTTTTTTAACTAGTCGGAGAAATCAGCAATAAGGAGTTCAAATATAGCTTTATCTAGGGTTCCTATTTGAGTTTTGTAGGCGTTAGCTATCATTATCATTTGTTAGAGGGTATTTAGGATGTTACCTTTCAACAAAAGACAATGACAGCTAACACCTACAAAACCCAAACAGGAACCCCAAATAAGGCTATAACTAAACTTCTTATTGTTGGTTTCTCCGGCTAGTGAAAGGATGGTAAGATTACTATCTCACTAAAACAGACCATTTACAAATTCTAAATTATATCCAAACCTATAAAGACCAAACACTCATCCTTGATTCTTTAGGAAACACCATCCAAGATACTGTGTCAACACTTATTCTTATCATTTCCTTACATTTTATCGGAGATCCTTCCCATCTGAAAGACAAGAATACTGAACTCCATTTTAACTTTAGGTGTAAAAAGCTCAGTGACTTTTAGTGGTACAAAAATACTTTCCTTACTCATGCTATGCTTAGAGAAGACTTAAACCAACCCTTTTAAAAAGAAAAATTCCTTGCAGATTTGCCAATTCTCTTAGGAGAAAAAGTCCGAAACAAAATTAAAAATACCCTTACATCCAAAACCATTCCATATGACTAGCTTACATATGGTGAACTTGTTAGCTTCACCCAAAAGGAAGGTCTCAAGATCTACCAAGATCTTAAACTTCAAAAACATCTGAACTGAGAAATGAAACGTACCAGACAAGAACTTGGTTGTTTCTGTCACCAGTTTGACCTTCCCACCAAAAAACCCTATTGTAGTGGTAATTGCTCCTAACCCAGAAATTATCCAAACCATAGCAAATCTCCTTATAAAAAATCAGCCCATAAATATTGGAAACAATTTTACTCCAAACCCAAGCAAACATATTACAAAAAACCTTACAAGAAGTTTACCAAAACCCATAAAACTTCCCCTCCTAAGCCCAAACAGAAATTTAACCTTAAAACCATTACTTGTTACAAATATGGACAGAAAGGACATACGTCCTGTTTCTGTAAAATTAATACCAAACTACATGAACTCCAATTAGATGACGACATTATCAACCAATTACAAAATTTCTACATTGAAACCTCAGACACTGATCCCAATTCTTCAAACATTTCTAAAGTAGAATTCCAAATAAATGTATTAGCAACTTCCGGTTCTAGTTCAGACACTTCAACAAACTCCAAACAAATTAGTGTCTTAACCAGAGATCAAGAGTTTATCCTCGAGGCTATCAAAAGACTTGATGATCCTCAATTACAAGAAACTTATCTAGATAAATTGTTGAATAACTTCAATAAAACATAAGCACCCCATTCTAATCCCCAAAACCATTTTGTCTTACCTACAACTAGTACCAATACCTATGACCTTATAAAAATCCTCAGTTGAAAGAAGTCCAAAACCTCAGCTACCATCCTCGAATTACAATATAAGATAAAAACCCTCAAATCTGAGTTACAAACCCTAAAAGAAGCTCAATAAAAAGACTAAGCCATCCTACAACACCTTCTATCCAAAATAAAAAGTCAGTTTGATACTGAGTCTGAATCAGAAGATCAAACCAATAAGTCTTATGCATCGCATCATGCACTTACAAACATTAAAACACATTCCTGATGATTTCTTAAATGTTTTAACTCAAATATCTTCAAAAAAGTATCTAATCAAAATTACCTTAGTCTTTTCAGACGATTTCAAATTAGACACTATCGCCTTATTTGATACAGGAGCAGATTTAAATTGTATAAAAAAAGGAGTAGTTCCAAAATGATTTTTACAAACTACCTCTGAAAAACTCTTTGTTACTAACAATTCTAAACTTCATATTGCAGGCAAAACCCAAACCTTTGTTTTTAACAAAGGCATTTCTTTTAAAATATTTTTTGTTGTTATAAAAGGCATCAATCATACTATCATTTTAGGCACTCTATTCATTGACATGATCACACCATATAAAACACATTATGACTGTATCTCTTCCAAAATAAATCATAATAAACTCGTTTTTCCATTTTTAGAAAAATCCAAAACTACAAATATAAATTTGATCAAAGCATGTTATATCCATACTCATCATATTAATGCATTGATTCATGGAAAACTGTTTCATTTACAAGATTTAAAAAACCATGTTTTGTTTTGTTGTAGTGAAAAACAATTACAAAATCCAAATTTACAAAAGAAAATTGTTGATTTCCAGAGTAAGATTGAACAAGTAATCTGTTCAGACTTACCCAATGCTTTCTGGAAAAGAAAATAACACATTGTTGATCTTCCTTATGAAGATACTTTTTTCGAGAAACTTATACTTACAAAAGCAAGACCTATACAAATGAATACTGATTTGGAACAACATTGCCGACTTGAGATCCAGGATCTAGAGTCTAAAGGTCTGACCCAAAAATCCAGATCACCATGGTCATGTGCAGCCTTTTTATGTGAATAAAAACTCTGAAATTGAAAGGCGCACACCAAGACTAGTTCTCAATTACAAACCATTAAATTCAGCTTTAAAATGGATTAGGTATCCTATTCCAAAAAAAAAAGATTTCTTACAAAAACTGCATTCTGCTTTTATATTTTTTAAATTTGATATGAAGTCCGGATTTTGACAAATCCAAATTGATCTCAAAGATCGTTACAAAACTACATTTACTGTTCCTTTTGGCTAGTATGAGTGGAATGTTATGCCTTTTGGCTTAAAAAATACCCCTTCAGAATTCCAGCGCATCATGAATGATATTTTTAATGTACATTCCAAATTTGCATTGTTTACATTGATGATGTACTCATTTTCTCTTATTCTATTAATTAACATTTCAAACATCTCCATACATTTTTTCATACTGTGAAACAAAATGGATTAGTTGTTTCCAAATAAAAAATTTCTCTCTTTCAAACTCGTGTTTGTTTCCTAGAACATTATATTTGTCAAGGTACTGTAACACCAATAGAGAGATCTTTATCTTTTACAACCAAATTTCCTGATAAGATTACTGATAAAACCCAACTACAAGGTTTCTAGGTAGCCTTAATTATGTTCTTGACAACTTTCCGAACATTAGTCGTCTCACCAAACCTCTACATGACAGGTTAAAAACTAATCCTAGTCCGTGGTTTGATACTCATACAAACCTTGTCTGCCAAATTAAAAAACAAGTACAGA
The DNA here is from genome assembly GCA_015852605.2 of Populus deltoides. Classification (NCBI taxonomy): domain Eukaryota; kingdom Viridiplantae; phylum Streptophyta; class Magnoliopsida; order Malpighiales; family Salicaceae; genus Populus; species Populus deltoides. Next base: position 33,569,982 of record CM027570.2, on the reverse strand, counting down.
CCATCCCACTTCTCCATTTAGCTAACCCTTTAGCTCCTAAAATAGTCTAGACTACTGCCTTAGATTTAGGTTACGGGGGGATCCTGAAAAACAAGTCCAAAACAATAAAGAGCAAATCCTTCAGTATACATCTACTCATTGAAATGATTGTCAAAAGAATTACTCCACTGTAAAAAAAGAGATTCTTTCAATTGTTCTCTATATTACAAAATTTCAAAGTGATTTATTAAACTAAAATTTTTTTTTATGTGTTGATTGCAAATCTGCAAAAGAATTTCTCAAAAAAGATGTTCAAAATTTAGCTTTAAAACTGATTTTTACCCATTGGCAAGCTATTTTAAGCATTTTTTATTTTGACATTGAATACATTAAAGGAGATTCAAATTTCATTCTTGACTTCCTAACCCGAGAATTCCTTCAAAAGAGGTCATATTGCCTCCAAAGACTTGAAAAAAGATAAGGGGAAAGCCCTATAAATCCAACCTATAAAACCAGACAGCCTAAAACCCTCTCCAAAATTCATAGCTTCAGCCATCTTATCTGTAAAACCAATCAAATCCTGGTATGAAGTAGTAGTAGAAGAAGACAAAGAAGCTACAAAATCCCAAATACATACATACAAAATCCAACATTGGGTTGATACCCTTTTAAAATCACCAGAATTACTTCTGGCATTACGAAAAGTCTTTCAACAAGCCTTCAAGAGCCAAGAGTCACAAACATGTAGTATTTCTAAAACCCTTTCAAAACCACATGCAGGGTTTACCTCCCCAAATCCCTTGCTTGCTTTACAAAGTCAAAAAACACATATTTCCAAATCAAAATCACAATATATTTTTATAACTCACTTTCAAAACATTTTAACTATGGAAGAAGGTTTTTACCATGAAAATCCTTCCATCGCTACTTCCAAACTTTTTTCCTCCAAACTAGCACTACAAACCTTGGGATATCACAAAACCCCAATCCTATTATTCTACCATTTTTGAAATAACCCCTCCACAACATGCATCCAAACCACCCTGAACCTGCATACTCTACATGCATCATCCACAACATCATCCATCATTCAGACTGACAATAACCCCTCCACAAACCAATTCCTTTTCCTATACACCTCCGTACATCATTCCAAAACATCAGCCTTTCCTATACATACTGAGACTACTAACAGGCCTGGTTCAATGCTTTTTTCCTCCAAAACTCCAAACACAGCCATTCCTAGCTTTTTTACTTTCATAATTCCATGACTACTACAAAGCTTCCACTCTGGTTCCTTCAATGATAGGATTACTTTGGTTGCCAAATTGACTTCCTTAAGGACCACCCCTTGGTTGAAAATAGTTGCCTCTATTTTTAGGAAAATTTTCAACGTCCTCCTTTCGAACGAAAGTTTTCTTCCTTTTTGATTTTCTGTACAAAATTCTTTGTTCTATGGGTATGTTCATGGTTCTTCAATTACAATCTCCAGCAAGGGCATCCAGTTCTTGTCCGAAAATTCAAAATTAAATGGTGGGATTCCTTTGCAGCAGAGTGTAAAAGTTCAAAACTAGCTATAACAGAATGGTTACAAAAGAATCAATCCATCCATATTATATACCACCATCCTCAGTCCAAATTTCTGGCTCGTAAAGCCCATACTGTAGCTCTCCTTACCTCTGCAAAATCTGAGGAAGAATACCTCAATATTATGCAAGGCATCATACAAAGTCAATAACCCAAAATAGTGCTATCTAAATCCAGCTCTTCCAGTTCATCATCTCCAGTATATTCCCTTGGAAATGATAACGAAGATGACTGCTTTGGCATCCTGCCACCCATTACAAAGCATTGAAGACCCAACAAAATTATCGGCAAAAAATGACATACAAACTTTCGATTCTAAAGGTGTTATCCACTCACAAAAGGTGTCTCCCACTTAGATAGAAAGAAAAATCATCTTTCGGTGCAAACAGTATAAAAAATAATAATTTTAGGCTCACCTGTTTTGAGCTCATTTTCAATATCTTTTAGACTCAACTGTTTTGAGTCCCTTTTTACTTTTGTTGGCCCATGGTTTTAGGCTTTATTTATAAACATTACCTGATACTACAAACAGACAAATCAATTATCGGTGAAAAGAAGACAACAAAAGGAAAACCCCACAAAAAACATGGGCAATTTCCAACTTGTCATCTCTTGATCATGGAAAGCAATAACAAATGGCTTCAGGAGGAATCTTCAGGCTTTCTAAAAAGGCATTTTGGCCTCTTCTATGGTAACTTGGCTGTAAAAAGAGATCCCTCAATCCTTAGAAAACAAATTTTTTCAGATTCAATTCTTCTAAAAACAAAACACTGTATCAATTTACATTTCCCTTGAAAACACTGTTTTAAATTGTAATCCATCTCTCAAAAAATATCTCCTGTATTGAAGCAATACAAAATTTCAAGGTTCATTTATTTAAACCTTCTCGTTTTTACATATGTATGTTTACATTTCTTTAAATATTCTGCAAAATTAAGTATGCTCTATGTTTGATCAAGGATCCTGAAATTGTTGGTCTAGCCATGTTCATTCGCATAAGAAATTTGTTTCTTTTTCCAAACTCAGTATATCGGCTGGAAACCTGTGACCAGATCTAAAGATTATTCTCAGGTGTAACAACGCCACGTACTGCGTTGATTCATTCTTCACGTACTATGTAACAATTCTAATTCTTTATATATATATATATATATATATATATATATATATATATATATATAATCCTTTTTGAATCTATTTATTTAGTGTAATCCCAGTGGCCTCTGATTTCAAATAAATTAAAAAAGGATTACACCAAATAAAACAAAATTTTACTATAGATAGATAAAGTAGTACGTGGCGTTGTTACACCTGATACAGGTTTTGAATACAAAGTAGGGAATAAAATGATACAGTTTGTAAGTACAGAGGAATAATATAATTCGTCTGGAGAGAAACTTGTTATGGTTGTAACCAGTTTTGCCTCTTCAAGTGGAATGAAGCCTCCTTATATAGAGGAGGATAGTCTGTCTTTTGTAGACGTGGGGAACACCTTTTATAAGTGGGTGATGCCTTTTGAAAGTGGGAGACACCATTTGTAAGTGGAGGACCCCTGCACCGAAAGTATTTTTGACATTTTCTGCCGACACTTTTATTTTAGTGCCTTTTGATAGGTGGCAGAATGCCATAGCAATTATCTTCATTGTCTTCTTTAAGGAAAATGGCAGGAGATGTCGAGTCAGATGAGCTGGATTGGGGCAAGACTGTTTTGGGGTCTTGGCTTTGTATAATGCCTTGCACTATTTGGAGGTATTCTTCCTCAGTTTTAGCGGAGGCAAGGAGAGCTGCTATTTGAGCCTTTCGGGCTAGAAATTTGGATTGAGGATGGTGATCAATGATGGGAGTTGTTTGATTCTTTTATAACCATTCTGTAACAGCTAATTTGAAACTTTTTGATTCAGCTGTAAAAGAATCCAACCATTTGATTTTGAATTTACAGACAAGGACTGGATGTCTATTTTGGAGGTTGTAATTATAGAACCATGAACACATCCATGAAATAAAGAATTTTCTATAGAAAATTAAAAGGGAGGAAAACTTTCTTTCGAAAGGGGTAGGTTGAAAATTGTTTTTGAAATGAAGGTAACCATTTTCAACCAGAGGATGGTTTTTGAGAAAGTCAACATGACAACCAAAGTAATCCCACCATCGGAGAAACCAAATTGGGAGTTTTATAGATGTCATGGAATGATGAAAGTAAAAAAGCCAGGAATGGCTATGGTTTGTATTTTGGAGTAGTTTTTCTGATAATCATTTAAATGAGCAGATGTATATTGGAGGATTTGTTCTTTGTTGTTTTAGACTTGTTTAAGAATCCCTCTGTAACCCAAGTCTGAGGCATCAGTCTCAACTACCTTATGAGCTAATGGGTTAGCTAAAAGGAGAAGTGGAATAGTTTGAACTTGCCATTTGATATGTCGGACTATGCTGGTATGAAGGTCAGACCATTAGACCGGGTCTTTCTTTAACCTATCATGTAAAGGTTTGGCAAGATGACTAATGTTTGGATAGTAATCAAGGACATAGTTAAGACTTCCTAAAAACCTTTGTAATTGGGTTTTGTTTGTGATCTTATCAGGGAATTTGTTTGTAAAGGATAATGATCGCTCTATAGGTGTTACAGTACCTTGGCAGATATAATCGCCTAGGAAATGGACAAGAGTTTGAAATAGAGAAATCTCGGATTTGAAAACAACTAATCCATTTTGTTGAACAACATGAAAGAATATATGTAGATGCTTAAAATGTTGATCTATTGAGTTGGAAAAAATGAGAACATCATTAATATAAACAATACATAATTTGGAATGTCATTGAAGATGTCATTCATAATGCGTTGGAATTTAGAAGGTGGTTTTTTCAATCCAAAAGGCATGACATTCCATTCGTATTGGCCGAAAGGAACTGTAAATGCAGTTTTGTATTGATCCCTAGGATCATTATGGATTTGCCAAAATCTGGATTTCATATCAAATTTGGAAAATATAAATGCAGAATGTAATTTTTGTAACAAATCTTTTTTGTTTGGGATTGGATATCAAATCCATTTTAAAGCAGAATTTAAGGGTTTGTAGTTGATCACAAATCTTGGTGTGCCTCTTTCAATATCAGAGTTTTTATTCACAGAGAAGGCTGCACACGACCATGGTGATCTGGACTTTTGAATAAGACCTTTAGACTCCATATCTAGGATTTCAAGTCTGCAATGCTGTTTGAGATCAACCTTCATTTGAATAGGTCTTGCCTTTATAGGTATATGTTTTTTCGGAAAAAGTATGTTCATAAGCAAGATCAACAACATGTTGTTTTCTTTTCCAGAAGGCATTGGGTAAGTCTGAACAGATTTGTTGTTCAATCTTACTTTGTAAATCAGTGATTCTCTTTTGTAAAACCGAGTTTTGTAATTATTTATTGATACGACAAAATGAAACATGGTTTTGTAAATCATGTAAATGGAATTGCTTTCCATGAATTAAAGCATTAATATGATAGGTACGTATAAAGCATGCTTTAATTAGATTTAAATTTCTAGTCTTAGATTTTTCTAAGAATGAGAAAACAAGTTTAATGTTATTGATCTTGGAGGTAATACAATCATGATGTGCTTTGTATAGAGTGATCATGTCGATGAATGGGGTGCCGAGAATGATGGTATGATTAATATCTTTTGTAACGATAAAGAATGTTTTAAGAGAAATTCCTTTGTTGAAAACAGAGGCTTGGGTTTTGCCTGCAATATGCAATTTTGAATTGTTAGCAGCATAGAGTTTTTCAGAGGTGGTTTGTAAAAATTGTTTTGGACCTACGCCTTTTTGGATGCAGTTTAAATCTGCACCTGTGTCAAATAAGGCGATAGTGTCGAGTTTGAAATCATCTAAAAAGACTAAGGTAATTTTGATCAAATATTTTTTGGAAGATATTTGGGTCAACACATTCAAGAAATCATCAGGAATATCCTCAATGTTTGAAAAGTGCATGACGTAATGCAGACTCATCAGTTTGGTCTTCTGGTTTAGACTCGTGTCAGACTGGGTCGCAATTTTGGATAGAAGATCTTGTAAGATGGCAAAGTTTTTCTATTGAGCGTGTTTTAGGGTTTGTAACTCAGATTTGAAGGTTTTGATCTCAAAATATAATTCTGGGATGGTAACTGAGGTTTTGGATTTCTTCTTGTTAAGGATCTTTGTAAGGTCGTGGATATTGGTACTAGTGGAGGGTAATACAGAGCGGTTTGAAGGGTTAGATGGAGGTGTTCTTGTTTGTTGAAATCTTTCAACAGTTTATCTAAATATGTTTTTTGGAGCTAAGGATCATCAAGTCTTTTGATGGCCTCAAAGATGAATTCTTGGTCTTGGGTTAAGACGCTAATTTGTTTGGAATTTGTAGAGGTATCTGAAGTAGCGCTGGAAGTTGCTATTTCATCAATTTGAAATTATTCTTTAGAAGTATCTGAAGGAGAGGGATGTGTATCTATGGTTTTAATATATAGGTTTTGTATTTGGTTGATAGTTTCTTTATCTATTTGAAGCTCATGGAGTTTGGTATTGATTTTGTAAAAACAGGACGTATGTCCTTTCTGGTTGCATTTGTAAGAGGTAATCTTTTTGAAGTCAAATTTTGGTTTGGGCTTTGACTGGAAAGGCTTATGGGCTTTGGTAGATTTCTTGTAGGGCTTTTTGTAGTATGTCTGTTCTGGTTTGGAGTAAAACTGGTTTCGGTATTTATGGGCTGATCGTTTGTAAGGAGGTTTGTGACTTGAATAGTTTTTGGGTTTTGAGCAGTTTCCACTGTAGGAGAATTTTTTATTAGAAAGGTCAAACTGGTGACAGAAACTACCAAGTTCTTGTCTGGTACGTTTCATTTCCCACTTCAAGTGTTTTTAGAGTTTGAGATCCTGACAGATCTTAAGACCTTTTTTTTTTTGGTGAAGCTCACAAGTTCACCGTATGTAAGTTGGTCATATGGTATGGTTTTGGTTGTAAAGGCAGCTTTGATTTTGTTTCTGACCTTTTCTCCTAAGAGAATAGGTAAGCCTGCAATGAATTTTTCTTTCCAAAAAGACTGGTTTGAATCTTCTCTAAGCATAACACGGGTAAGGAAGGTGTTTTTGTAATCGATTTTGAATATAAGAGCAACAAGAATAGATCCTTCAAGCATATGGTAATTATGGGTCTTGATTTGTAATAACATGCTTTGTAAAATGTTTTTATCTTTGAGGGATATAGTAAGGTTTGAATAGCAGTCAAAAGATACTGGACCACTACAGAGGCTAGACTTAATGGAATTTAGGAGTGATTCTTGGAAGTTGTGGAATCTAGCATCTCGGAGTATATCTAGAATGGAGGTATTTAAGCCTTCTTTTGTAAGTAGTTTTATTTCGACTTGAACTAGACCGAAATGAATGTATTTGTAGTTTCTGGCTAGGTGTTTTTGTAGTGATTTTTTTGGAGAGGAGTTGGATAGTCTCAAAAGGTTTTGTAAGCTAAATATCTCTTTCTTTACTTTTAATTGTAAAATCTGTTTTGAAAATGTCATATTTGGATTTTTGATAAATCTGTGTTTGATTGGATTTTTTATAAATCTGTGTTTGAGAAATCTTTGGAATTTTCCAATCATCAATATTTTTTGTAAAATCCTCAATTGTTATTTCTTCACTTTGTACAATCATTTTATTCTCAGAGGTGTCAGATGTAAAAGAAGCCAAAATAGAAGTAGATCTATAGAAAACGAAATCCATAGTTTAAAGAGAGACTAGAAAACATGCTGTAAGTTATATGGACTTACTGCCCTAGTCACTCAACAAGACTTACACCATTCAGTAGCATTCACCTATTAACCAAGGGTCTCTCTTCTCTATTGGGTTTCTTCAATTTAAAGTACTATTACTACCCAGATCCTAGTAGGATGTGATACCAAATAGATTAAAAAAGGATCACACTAAATAAAACAAATGATTTTACTATAAATAGATAAAGCAGTACGTGGCTTTGTTACACCTAAGAATGATCTATAGATCGGGTCACAGGTTTCTAGTCGATATATTGAGTTTTTGGGAAGAAAAAACAGAAAGGAAAACCGATAAATTTCTGATGTGAATGAACAAGGCAAGACTAACAATGTCAGGATCCTTGATCAAACACAGAGCATACTTAATTTGCAATTATTTAAAGAAATGGATATAAACATATAATGATTCAAAAGTTTAAGGAAATAAACCTTGAAATTTGTATTGATACAAAGCAGGGGATAATTTACAGGAGATACGAGTTACAGTTTTGGAATTGATACAGGTTTTGAATACAAAGCAGGGAATAAAATGATACATTTTGTGAGTACAGAGGAATAATATGATTCGTCTAGAGAGAAACTTGTTGTGGTTGTAACAAGTTCTGCCTCTTCAAGTGGAATGAAGCCCCTTTTTATAGAGAAGGATAGTCTGCCTTTTGTAGAGGTGAGGAACACCTTTTGTAAGTGGGTGATGCCTTTTGAAAGTGGGAGACACCCTTTGTAAGTGTAGGGCCCCTACACCGAAAGTATTTTTGACATTTTCAAAACTAATCTCCAAAATATTTTGACCATGGAAGAAGGATTTTATCATGAAACCCCTTGTATTGTAGCTTCTACACTTTTCCCTCCAAATTGGCACTACAAACCATAAGATCTGTGCAAACCTTAATCCTATTATGCCACCATACTTGACATCAACAATTCGGTTAAATTCAAACACTTCAAACTGCATCCAAATCACCCTGAACCTGCATATTAGATTATCCATCCTTCAGATTGGGAACATCCTTTACATAAACCAATCTCTTTTCCTATGCATCTCTGCACATCCTTCAAAGAATTCAGTACATCATATACATACTGGGATTACCAACAGACATGGTTTAATGCCTTTTATCTCCAAAATACAAACCATAGCCATTCCTGGCTTTTTTACTTTCATCATTCCATGACATCTACAAAACTCCCAATTTGGTTTCTACGATGGTGGGATTACTTTGGTTGTCATGTTGACTTTCTCAAAAACCATCCTCTAGTTGAAAATGGTTACCTTCATTTTAAAAACAATTTTCAACCTACCCTTTTCGAAAGAAAGTTTTCCTCCTTTTTAATTTTTTATAGAAAATTCTTTGTTCCATGGATGTGTTCATGGTTCTATGATTACAACCTCCAAAATAGACATCCAGTCTTTGTCCATAAATTCAAAATCAAATGGTTGGATTCTTTTGCAGCTAAATGAAAAGGTTCCAAATTAGCTGTTACAAAATGGTTATAAAAGAATCAAACAACTCCCATCATTGATCACCATCCTCAATCCAAATTTCTAGCCTGAAAGGCTCAAACAACAGCTCTCCTTGCCTCCGCTAAAACTGAGGAAGAATATCTCCAAATAGTGCAAGGCATTATACAAAACGAAGACCCCAAAACAGTCTTGTCCCAATCCAGCTCATCTGACTCGACATCTCCTGCCATTTCCCTTGGAGAAGACAATGAAGATAATTGCTATGGCATTCTGCCGCCTATTAAAAGGCACTAAAAAAAAAGTGTCGGCAGAAAATGTCAAAAATACTTTCGGTGCAGGGGTCCTCCACTTACAAAAGGTGTCTCCCACTTTCAAAAGGCGTCACCTACTTACAAAAAGTGTTCCCCACGTCTATAAAAGGCAGACTATTCTCCTCTATATAAGGAGGCTTCATTCCACTTGAAGAGGCAGAACTGGTTACAACCACAACAAGTTTTTCTCCAGACGAATCATATTATTCCTCTGTACTCACAAACTGTATCATTTTATTCCCTGCTTTGTATTCAAAACCTGTATCAATTCCAAAACTGTAACCCATATCTCCTGTAAATTATCCTCTGCTTCGTATCAATAGAAATTTCAAGGTTTATTTCCTTAAACTTTTGAATCTTTACATGTTTATATCCATTTCTTTAAATAATTGCAAATTAAGTATGCTCTGTGTTTGATCAAGGATCCTAACATTGCTGGTCTTGCCTTATTCATTCACATCAGAAATTTATCCATTTTCCTTTCTGTTATTTCTTCCCCAAAACTCAGTATATCAGCTGGAAACCTGTGACCTGATCTATAAATCATTCTCAGGTGTAACAAAGCCACGTACTGCTTTATGTATTTATAGTAAAATCCTTTGTTTTATTTAGTGTGATCCTTTTTTAATCCATTTGGTATAACATCCTACTAGGATCTGGGTAGTAATAGTACTTTAGATTGAAGAAACCCAATAGAGAAAAGAGACCCTTGGTTAATAGGTGAAGCTACTGAATGGTGTAGTCCTGTTGAGTGACTAGGGCAGTAAATCCATATAACTTACAGCATGTTTTCTAGTCTATCTCTTCAAACTATGGATTCTGTTTTCTATAGATCTACTTTTATTTTGGCTTCTTTTACATCTGACACCTCTGAGAATTAGAGGATTGTACAAAGTGAAGAAATAACAATTAGGATTTTACAAAAAATATTGATGATTGGAAAATTCCAAAGATTTCTCAAACACAGATTTATCAAAAATCCAAATATGACATTTTCAAAACAGATTTTAGAATCAAAACTGAAGAAAGAGGTATTCAGCTTACAAAACCTTTTGAGACTATCAAACTCCTCTACCAAAAATCACTACAAAAACACCTAGCCATAAACTACAAATACATTCATGTCGGTCTAGTTCAAGTTGACATAAAACCACTTACAAAAGAAGGCTTAAATACATCCATTTTAACTGTACTCCGAGATGCTAGATTCCACAACTTCCAAGACTCACTCCTAAGTTTCATTGAGTCTAACCCCTGCAGTGGTCCAGTATCTTTTGACTGCTATTCAAACCTTACTATATCCCTCAAAGACAAAAACGTCTTACAAAGCATGTTATTACAAATCAAGACCCATAATTACCATATGCTTGAATGATCTATTCCCGTTGCTCTTATATTCAAAATCCACTACAAAAACACTTTCCTTACCCGTGTCATGCTTAGAGAAGATTCAAACCACTTTTTTTAGAAAAAAATAAATTCCGTGTAGGCTTACCTATTCTTTTACGAGAAAAGGTCAGAAACAAAATCAAAGCTGCCTTTACAACCAAAACCATACCATATGACCAACTTACATATGATGAACTTGTGAGCTTCACCCAAAAAAGAAGGTCTTAAGATCTGTTAGGATCTCAAACTCCAAAACACTTGAAGTGGGAAATGAAACGTACCACACAAGAACTTGGTAGTTTCTGTCATTAGTTTGACCTTTCTATTAAAAAACTATCCTGTAGTGGAAACTACTCAAAACCCAAAAACTATTTAAGTCACAAACCTCCTTACAAACGATCAACCCATAAATACCAAAAATAGTTTTACTCCAAACCATAACACATATACTACAAAAAGCCCTACAAGAAATCTACCAAAGCCCATAAGCCTTTCCATTTAAAGCTCAAACCAAAATTTGACCTAAAAAACATTACGAGTTACAAATGCAACCAGAAAGGACATACGTCCCATTTTCGCAAAATAAATACAAAACTCCATGAGCTTCAAATAGATGAAAAACCATTAACTAGATACAAAACCTATATATTGAAACCACATATATAGACCCCTCTCCTTCAAACACTTCTGAAGAAGAATTCCAAATTGATGAAATAGCAATTTCCAGTGCTACTTCAGATACCTCTACGAATTTCAAACAAATTAGCGTCCTAACCTAAGACCAAGAATTCATCCTTGAGGTCATCAAAAGACTTGATGATCCTCAGCTCCAAAAAACCTATTTAGATAAACTTTTGAAAGATTTCAACAAACCAGAACACCTCTATCTAGCCCTCCAAACCGCTTTGTATTACCCTCCATTAGTATCAATATCTACGACTTTACAAAGATCCTTAACAAGAAGAAATCCAATACCTCAGTTACCATCCCAGAATTACATTCTGAGATCAAAATCCTCAAATTTGAGTTACAAACCCTAAAACACGCTGAACAGAAAGACTTTGTCATCTTACAAGATCTTCTATCCAAAATTGCGACCCAGTCTGACACTGAGTCTTAATCGGAAGACCAAACTGATAAGTCTGCATTACGCCATGCACTTTTCAAACATTGAGCATATTCCTGATGATTTCTTGAATGTGTTGACCCAAATATCTTCCAAAAAATATTTGATCAAAATTACCTTAGTCTTTTCAGACAATTTCAAACTCGACACTATTGTCTTATTTAACACAGGTGCAAATTTAAACTGCATCAAAAAACAATTTTTACAAACTACCTCTGGAAAACTCTTTGCTGCTAACAATTCAAAATTGCATATTGCAGGGAAAACCCAAGCCTCTGTTTTCAACAAAGGAATTTCTCTTTTAAAACATTCTTTGTCGTTACAAAAGATATTAATCATACCATCATTCTCGGGACCCCATTCATCGACATGATCACTCCATACAAAGCACATCATGATTGTATTACCTCCAAGATTAATAACATTAAACTTGTTTTCTCATTCTTAGAAAAATCTAAGACTAGAAATTTAAATTTAATTAAAGCATGCTTTATACATACCTATCATATTAATGCTTTTATTCATGGAAAGCAATTCAATTTACATGATTTACAAAACCATGTTTTATTTTGTCGTATCAATAAATAATTACAAAACTTGGTTTTACAAAAGAGAATCACTGATTTAGAAAGTAAGATTGAACAACAAATCTGTTCAGACTTACCCAATGCCTTCTAGAGAAGAAAACATGTTGTTGATCTTCCCTATGAAGATACATTTTCAGAAAAACATATACCTACAAAGGCAAGACCTATTCAAATGAATGCTGACCTCAAACAGCATTGCAGACTTGAAATCCTAGATCTCGAGTCTAAAGGTCTTATTCAAAAGTCCAGATCACCATGGTCGTGTGCAACCTTCTATGTGAATAAAAAATTTGATATTGAAAGAGGCACACCAAAACTTGTGATCAACTACAAACCCTTAAATTCTTTTTTAAAATGGATTCGATATCCAATCCTAAAAAAAAAATATTTGTTACAAAAATTACATTCTGCATTTATATTTTCCAAATTTGATATGAAATTCGGATTTTGGCAAATCCATATTGATCTTAGGGATTGATACAAAACTGCATTTACAGTTCCTTTCACCCAATACAAATGGAATGTCATGCCTTTTAGATTGAAAAATACACATTCTGAATTCCAACGCATTATGAATGACATCTTCAATGCACATTCCAAATTCTGTATTGTTTACATTGATGATATTCTCATTTTTTCCAACTCAATAAATCATCATTTTAAGCATCTATATATATTCTTTCATACTGCTCAACAAAATGGATTACTTGTTTGATCTATAGGTGTTACAGTACCAACATAGTCTGACAAATCAAACAACAGGTTCAAACTATTTCACTTCTCCATTTAGCTAACCCATTAGCTCCTAAGGTAGTCAAGACTGATGCTTCAGACTTGGGTTACAGAGAGATTCTTAAACAAGTCCGAAACAACAAAGAACAAATCCTCCAATATACATCTGCTCATTGGAATGATTGTCAGAAAAACTACTCCACTATATAAAAAAAAGATTCTTTCAATTGTTATTTGTATTACAAAATTCCAAAGTGATTTATTAAACAAAAAAAATTCCTTCTTTGTGTTGATTGTAAATCTGCAAAAGAAGTTTTACAAAAAGATGTCCAAAATCTTGCTTCAAAACAGATTTTTGCCCGATGACAAGCTATTTTAAGTATTTTTTATTACGACATTGCTTACATTAAAGGAGATTCAAATTCAATCCCTGATTTCCTAACCTGCGAATTCCTTCAAAACAGATTCTGATGCCTCCAAAGGCCAAATCCAAAGATAAGGGGAAAACTCCCCAAACTCAACCTACAAAACCAGAAAGCCCACAACCTCCTCCAAAACTCATGTCTTCAGCCATCCTAACTGTCAAACCTATTAAATCTTGGTATGAGGTCGTCGTTGAAGAAGAAGACATTACAAAACCAACACAGGTACAACCGGACTTAGTCGAACACTGGGTTGCTACCCTTTCCAAATCTCTAGAATTGCTTCTGGCACTACAAAAGGTCTCCCAACAGGCCTCTAGTGACCAAGGGTCACAATTAGGTAGTATTTCCAAATCAATTTCAAAACCACAAGCAGGTTTACCTTCTAAAAAACCCCTACTTACTTTACAAACCCTACAACAAAACTTTTCCAAATCCAAATCAAAATACATTTTCAAAACTAATTTCCAAAATATTTTGACCATGGAAGAAGGATTTTATCATAAAAACTCTTCTATTATATCTTGTACACTTTTCCCTCCAAATTGGCACTACAAACCATAAGATCTATGCAAACCTCAATCCTATTATGCCACCATACTTGACATCAACAATTCGGTTAAATTCAAACACTTCAAACTGCATCCAAATCACCCTGAACCTGCATATTAGATTATCCATCCTTCAGATTGGGAACATCCTTTACATAAACCAATCTCTTTCCCTATGCATCTCTGCACATCCTTCAAAGAATTCAGTACATCATATACATACTGGGATTACCAACAGGCATGGTTTAATGCCTTTTATCTCCAAAATACAAACCATAGCCATTCCTGGCTTTTTTACTTTCATCATTCCATGACATCTACAAAACTCCCAATTTGGTTTCTACGATGGTGGGATTACTTTGGTTGTCATGTTGACTTTCTCAAAGACCATCCTCTGGTTGAAAATGGTTACCTTCATTTCAAAAACAATTTTCAACCTACCCCTTGTGAAAGAAAGTTTCCTCCCTTTTCATTTTTTGTAGAAAATTCTTTGTTCCATGGGTGTGTTCATGGTTCTATGATTACAACCTCCAAAATAGACATCCAGTCCTTGTCTGTAAATTCAAAATCAAATGATTGGATTCTTTTGCAGCTGAATCAAAAAGTTTCAAATTAGTTGTTACAGAATGGTTATAAAAGAATCAAACAGCTCCCATCATTGATCACCATCCTCAATCCAAATTTCTAGCCCGAAAGGCTCAAACAGCAGCTCTCCTTGCCTCCCCTAAAACTGAGGAAGAATACCTCCAAATAGTGTAAGGCATTATACAAAGCCAAGACCCCAAAACAGTCTTGTCCCAATCCAACTCATCTGACTTGACATCTCTTGCCATTTCTCTTGGAGAAGACGATGAAGATAATTGCTATGACATTCTGCCCCCTATCAAAAGGCACTAAAAAAAAATGTTGACAGAAAATGTCAAAAATATTTTCGGTACAGGGGTCCTCCACTTACAAAAGGTGTCTTCAACTTTCAAAAGACGTCACCGACTTACAAAAGGTGTTCCCCATGTTAACAAAAGGCAGACTATCCTCCTCTATATAAAAAGGCTTCATTCCATTTGAAAAGGCAGAACTGGTTACAACCACAACAAGTTTCTCTCTAGACGAATCATATTATTCCTCTGTACTCACAAACTGTATCATTTTATTCCCTGCTTTGTATTCAAAACCTGTATCAATTCCAAAACTGTAACTCGTATCTCCTGTCATAACCCAATTCTGGGTTATTCCTAAAAATTCACTTTTTTTCAAAATAAAAATCAAAAAAATAAAATAAACGCTGGCAACATGGAGAAAGCAAGCCGGGAAATCAAGCTGTAATTTTTGGAGAAAATTCAAGGACTAATTGTACCCCATTATGCCCAAGAATGGAGAAAAAATGCAAATTCAAGGTCTAACCCTACCTCTTTTTGTGTGCCTCTTTGAACCCTCACCTCTCGTCTAGTGCATTTCTCAATCCTACCTCTTGTCGACCGCGCTTTTCAGCCCTTGTTCCCCTTCGAGTTCTATCTCTTTTCGAACGCTTTTTTGAGCTCCCATCTCTTGAATAGTGCGTCTTCAAGCCCTACCATGTGGTCTCTTCAAGACATTTTATTTTTTTCACCTAGTAGGTCACCCATCACAATTAAACCTCTTTGAAAACTCTTTTCTTCTTCCATTTGGGCCGGTTGCCCATTACAATGAAACTATTTTCGAGAAATTTTCGCATTTCTCACCGCTTTCAAAATCTTTCATTTGGATCAGTTGCCCATTACAATGAAACTATTTTTGAGAAATCCTCGCATTTCTCACCACCTCCAAAAATGTTTCATCTGGGCAGGTCGCCCATTACAACAAGATCACTTTGAAAAATCTTTACATTTTTCATAACGTTGAAAAATCTTTGCATTTTTCACAACTTTGAAAAATCTTCGTGTTTTTCATCTGGGCAGGTCGCCCATTACAACAAGACCACTTTGAAAAATCTTTATATTTTTCACAACGTTGAAAAATCTTTGTATTTTTCGCAACTTTGAAAAATCTTCGTGTTTTTCACCTGGGCAGATCGCCTATTACAACAAGATCACTTTAAAAAATCTCTGTATTTTTCACCTCTTTGAAAAATCTTTGCATTTTTCACCCGGGTAGGTCGCCCATTACAATAGGACCCTCTCAAAAAAAATTTTAATTTTCTCTGGGTAGGTCACCCATGACAATTCGACCACTTTAAAATCTCTAAATTTTCAAAAGAAAAATCTTGCAGTTCTTACTCTGAGTGCGCTTTCTAGCCCTCAAAAAGATTCATCATTTCTCAATATGATGAGTCCATCATCTCTCATTCTTCTTTTTCTTCTTTACAACGCTTACTACCTAAAGTCTCTTACGAGACTTTCAATCGTAGGCATTGTAAAGAGGGGGGCAACTGTCATAACCCAATTCTGGGTTATTCCTAAAAATTCACTTTTTTTCAAAATAAAAATAAAAAAATAAAATAAAAGCTCGCAACGTGGAGAAAGCAGGCTGGGAAATCAAGCTGTAATTTTTGGAGGAAATTCATGGCCTAATTGTACCCCATCATGCCCAAGAATGGAGAAAAGAATGCAAATTCAAGGTCAAATTAAATGATTATTGGACGAATTTGCATAAAAATTAAGTCCAAGGACATAATTAAAATTTTAATAGGCCAATTTGATTTAATCATGGGCCAAATTGAATTTTAATTATGCTTAAGAATTAATTTGGGTCCAATTGAAGGATTTAATTAAGTGTAAGGACTTAATTATACTTTAAATGGATCAAATTAATTTTATTTGGGGCTTAATTGGTGAAAAATTAAGTTTGAGAGCCTAATTTGAGCTTAATTGAGAATATTGAAATTTTAAGAGACCAAATTTAATTTTCACCAAGTTAATTGATTGAAATTAGGGGCCAAATTGCAAGAAATTGAAGTTTTTGGGTCAATTAGGGGCTAAATTGAAGAAATACTAGACCAAGGACCATATCGCAATAAGCACGTAACTTCGGGGCTCCAATTGAAGTTTATCAGAGGCTTCATTGCAAACGTTTAGGGTCAATTAGAGGTTCAATTGAAAGAGGAAGGACTGAAATGAACTTCGACCAAAATCAGAACTTTGGTACTATTCATCTTCTTCTTTATTTTTCTGAAAAAACTAGTCCAGTCATCTCCTTTGCAGGTGCATTTAATGCACCCAATGTCAATCGAATTTAACCAAACTTGCACGAAAATGATCCTCTGCAGTTCCTCTACAGTTCCATATCAATAGTTCAGTCTCAATGACAAGTAATCGGCGTCGGTGTCGACCTAAACATGCCAACTCAGGCAGCTTTTTCTGCAGATTTGACAGTGCACCATGTCTACTTTGAGCCAACGGTTAGGATCCTTCCCAACCGAATCAAAGGTTGAAAATTTTTTCCCTGTGTAGACAAGATTGCCCTCTTCTACCGCCTATAAATAGAGGTGGATTTCATGGCCCGAGGGAGGAGAAAATTGGGTCCAAAGTCGAAGAAAAACCAGCCACCTCCCCTGTTTTTCTTCTTTTTCTGTCGTCTCTCTCTCTCTCCTTTCTCCTTCTCAGTCGTGCCTTCAGCCGCCACCACCACTGTCATCGCCGTCTGGACAACCATCCTCTCCACCATACTTCTCCCTCTCCACTGATGCTTCTCCCTTTTTCTCCACAGCGGCAGCAGCTCATCAGCACCACCATTTTCGTTTTCTTCCTTCTCTAGCATCTGCAGCAGCAACATTAGTGCCGACCTCCACTTCCACAACCAGCTTTACCGCCATAATTTCCATCAACCCAGCTCCTCATCAGTGGCAGGGCAGCCACCGTGACCTTCTCTCTCTTCTTCTTTTTCCATCTTTTCTCTCTCCTCTGCAACTTTTTCTTCTTCCTCCCATAGCCAACTCCAGCCACCATCACATCAGCCGACGCCCCTTGAGCCACCGGCCGAACCACCTCATCACGACCAAGACCCCCACGCCAGGCAACTTCCTCCTCCCAGCTTTGCCTCTTTCTTCCTCGTCGTGGCTGCTGCATGCAGAATTCATTCCTGCATACAGCAAGCCAATTAATTAGCCCCTGGTTTTAGCCCCTGGTTTGGGCCGGGCCAGTTATGGCCCGGCCCAAGTGGCTAGGTCTGGCCCGCCCCCCTTTTTTTTGAAAAAAAAATCCAAAATTTTTTTCAAAAATCCTTTGAAAAAGTTATGATTTTCTCAAATATTTTTCTACCAATTTTTGTATAATATCGGGTTGTATATTTACACTGTAAAATACAAATCCGGTATTAAAATACCCGGTTTTTTCCGAAATGTTTCAAAAAAAATCAAAACATTTTCAAAAAGAAAAAAATATTTTATTGCATATGGCCAAATCCTAAAAATTTTCCAAGCATATTTTTCATAAAAAAATATAAATAAAAATTGCATCTTTTTCATGTTTAAAAAAAAATTCAAAAAATGGATATCATAACCAGGTTATGATTATCCATTAGGATTTGACCAACATGTCAAAAATCGTTTTCCAATCTTTTTTTAGGATCCAGATGTAGACTTTAATATTTGTGGGGTGTAAAATTACACGATGAAGTACACCCTCAGGTATTAAAGATACAAGGTGTAGAAATGCGATGATAAAATTCAGACTTTAGAACGGTTAGGATTTAACCCGATAAGGGAGATCTGCCTTGAACCTTAGAAAAGACCAACGAATAGAAACTCGATCTAGAAAAACAATCAAACAACAATGCAGCTTACCTTAGTTATGGTGCACTGAGGGTGATGCGTCTTCCCCTTACACAACCAGTCCCTTACTCAAACTCTCGCAGACCATAGGCTCCTAGTGACCATAATATTAGGTGGTGACTCCTAAACGTTAATCATAATTTTATGGTTAAATCCAAAAACCCTTCTCAACACACAACACCCCCTCATCAAGAGGCACGACAAGAGCCTCCGCCATCGCGAGACGACGTCGCCCCCGCGACATCTCCTGCAAATTATCCCTTACTTTGTAGCAATAG
This sequence comes from Populus deltoides, assembly GCA_015852605.2. Lineage (NCBI taxonomy): Eukaryota > Viridiplantae > Streptophyta > Magnoliopsida > Malpighiales > Salicaceae > Populus > Populus deltoides. The sequence continues at coordinate 33,551,027 of CM027570.2, read as the reverse complement.
AAATTTCAAGGTTTATTTCCTTAAACTTTTGAATCTTTACATGTTTATATCCCTTTCTTTAAATAATTGCAAATTAAGTATGCTTTGTGTTTGATTAAGGATCCTGACATTGCTGGTCTTGCCTTGTTCATTTGCATCAGAAATTTATTCATTTTCCTTTCTGTTCTTTCTTCCTCAAAACTTAGTATATCAACTGGAAACCTGTGACCTGATCTACAGATCATTCTCAGGTGTAACAAAGCCACGTACTGCTTTATCTATTTATAGTAAAATCCTTTGTTTTATTTAGTGTAATCCTTTTTTAATCTATTTGGTCTCACAGTCTACTGGGATCTAGGTAGTAATAGTTCTTTAGATTGCATAAACCCAAGAGAGAAGAGAGACCCTTGGTTAATAGGTGAATGCTACTGAATGGTGTAAGTCCCGTTGAGTGATTAGGGCAGTAAATCCATATAACTTGCAACTTGTTTTCTAATCTATCTCTTCAAATTATGGATTTGGTTTTCTATAGATCTACTTCTATTTCGGCTTCTTTTACATCTGACACCTCTGAGAATAAGAGGATTGTACGGAGTGAAGAAATAACAATTAAGGATTTTACAAAAAATATTGATGATTGGAAAATTCCAAAGATTTCTCAAACACAGATTTATCAAAAATACAAATATGACATTTTCAAAACAGATTTTACAATCAAAACTAAAGAAAGAGATATTCAGCTTACAAAATCTTTTGAGACTATCCAACTCCTCTCCCAAAAATCCTTGCAAAAACATCGAGCCAGAAACTACAAATACATTCATGTCGGTCTAGTTCAAGTCGGCATAGAACCACTTACAAAAGAAGGCTTAAATACCTCCATTCTAGCTGTACTCCGAGATGTTAGATTCCACAACTTTCAAGACTCACTTCTAAGTTCCATTGAGTCTAGCCTCTGCAGCGGTCCAGTATCTTTTGACTGCTATTCAAACCTTACTATATCTCTTAAAGACAAAAACATCTTACAAAGCATGTTATTACAAATCAAGACCTATAATTACCATATGCTTGAAGGATCTATTCCCATTGCTCTTATATTCAAAATCCACTACAAAGTTATGTTCTCAACTTTTGCCAGTAAACACAAATACCAATCTCAAAAAGGAGAAACACTCCTTATCTAAACAGATCTATCCCGATCAAACACAATTGTTCCAAAAGCTATCCAATGGAAAGATATAACCCTTTCCAGATGATTGGATCCTTGAAGGAGCAACCCCACTAGAAATACCACAACCACCATAACCAAATGTTCAAATCAAAGACTTAACCCAATACATAGATGGTAAAGTCAAATTGTCTTTCCTTCGTCATTCTACAAGCTCTAGATTCTCAGAAGAATCTTCTTCTTCTAGCACAATAGATCTTAGAAGAATGTCCAAAAAACTTTTTGTCATTAACATTCCATACCACACGAATCCTCCTAGATACTCTACATCAGACATCCCTTCTACAAGTTTCCAACATGCAGATTACACTACAAATATACCAAAACCAGTGTATATAAACACTGACCAACTATTGCCTTCAACATCTCCAACCTTCTCTACAATCACTGAAAACATCCAAAATGAGCTGAATGTTTTGACTTCAGAAAAACATTTTGTTCTTGACAAATCTCATTTCAAAAATGATTTTTATAGTGAAATAAATTTTGAAAGACGTTCTTGGTTTTTCAAACATTTCCTCCAACAAAGACAAGATATTCAAAAAGAATTCCATCCTTATATTGAATTAAATGAAGAACAAATACTATTCATTGATTGGTTTGCATCATATTAGGCACTTGCACATCATGTTGCATATCCATTTGCATCCATTAAACATGCATGCCCGATTACAACCAGGTCAAAAACTCCAGTATGGAACCTTACCAGTGGTCCTTCGATCGAATCTGACCATCCACTCTGAGGAACATCCAAATAACCCACAACAATCAAACTATTGATGCTGCTCCCTACAAGTTACCCGGTGATGACACCCTGTCAAACATTAAGCACATCATCCACCAAAACAACTTTACAAATACTAACCTCAACTCCATAGTTAAACAACTTACCTAACTGGAAAAACAATTACAAAGAACCACTACAATTGACACCAAAACCTCAGTCGACCTAAACCTAAAAAACCCAGCCTTCAAACCTTATCAAGTTACAAAAACAAGCTAAACACAAATCCAAGAGAACTAAACAGATTTTCTTAGAGCCATCAAAACACACTTACAACACCTTGACAGTTCATCTTTAATTGTCCCAGACACACCACAAACAACCAACCCCTCTACATCCATAAATCAAGTCAATACCCTACAAAATAGCCCTGGGCAGTCTTCTGATGAAAATGTCTTTCAAAACCAACCTTTTAAACTAAATAGACTTACCTGGCAAGCTCCCAAAACAACCATTGCCCCAGATATTTTCATAGCTACTGAACCAAATATCCTAAACCAACACAAATACAATGCCTCTTCCCTCTATGAATGGAACATAGATGGAATGTCCGAATACAACATCCTAAACACCCTTCAACAAATGACCATGGCAGCCAATGCCTACAAAACTCAAACAGGAATCCCGGACAAAGCCATTGCTGAACTCCTTATTGCTGGCTTCTCTGGCTAGTTAAAAGGATGGTGGGATTACCATCTCACTGAAATCGACCACTTACATATCCTAAACTCCTTCCAAACATATGAAGACCAAACACCCATCATTGACCCATCTGGAAACGCCATCCAAGATGCTGTGTTAACCCTAATCCTTACAATCTCCTTATATTTGTCGGAGACCCTTACTATTTGAAACATAAAAATGCCGAACTTCTTTCCAATCATAGGTGTAAGAAGCTTAATAACTTTCAATGGTACAAAAACACCTTCATTACCTGTGTCATGGTTAGAGAAGATTCAAACCAGTCTTTTTGGAAAGAAAAATTCATTGCAGGCTTACCTATTCACTTAGGAGAAAAGGTCAGAAACAAAATCAAAGATGCCTTTACAACCAAAACCATACCATATGACCAACTTACATACGGTGAACTTGTGAGCTTTACCCAAAAAGAAGGTCTTAAGATCTGCTAGGATCTCAAACTCCAAAAACACTTGAAGTGGGAAATGAAACATACCAGACAAGAACTTGGTAGTTTCTATCACTAGTTTGACCTTTCTACTAAAACACCCTTTTGGAGTGGAAACCGCTCAAAACCCAAAAACTATTCAAGTCACAAACCTCTTTACAAACGATTAGCCCATAAATACCGAAAATACTTTTACTCCAAACCAGAACAGACATACTACAAAAAGCCCTATAAGAAATCTACCAAAGCCCATAAGCCTTTCCAGTCATAGCTCAAACCAAAATTTGACCTTAAAAAGATTACCTGTTACAAATGCAACTAGAAAGGACATAGTCTCATTTTTGCAAAATCAATACTAAACTCCATAAGCTTCAAATAGATGAAGAAACCATCAATGAGGTACAAAAGAGAATCACTAATTTACAAAGTAAGATTGAACAACAAATCTGTTCAGACTTACCCAACGCCTTCTGGAAAAGAAAACAACATGTTATTGATCTTCCTTATGAAGATACTTTTTAAGAAAAACATATATCTACAAAGGCAAGATTTATTCAAATGAAGGCTGATCTCGAACAACATTGCAGACTTGAAATCCTAGATCTCGAGTCTAAAGGTCTTATTCAAAAGTCCAGATCACCATGGTCGTGTGCAACCTTCTATGTGAATACAAACTCCGAGTTTGAAAAAGGCATACCAAGACTTATGATCAACTACAAACCCTTAAATTCTGCTTTAAAATGGATTCGATTTCCAATCCCAAACAAAAAAGATTTGTTACAAAAATTACATTATGCATTTATATTTTCCAAATTTGATATGAAATCCAGATTTTGGCAAATCCAGATTGATCCTAGGGATCAATACAAAACTGCATTTATAGTTTCTTTCGGCCGATATGAATGGAATGTCATGTCTTATGGATTGAAAAATACATCTTCTGAATTCCAACGCATTATGAATGACATCTTCAATGCACATTCCAAATTCTGTATCGTATACATTGATGATGTTCTCATTTTTCCAGCTCAATAGATCAACATTTTAAGCATTTATATATATTCTTTCATACTGCTTAACAAAATAGATTAGTTGTTTCCAAATCAAAGATTTTTCTATTTCAAACTCGTGTCCGTTTCTTAGGCGATTATACCTGCCAAGGTACTGTAACACCTATAGAGAGATTCTTATTCTTTACATACAAATTATATATATATATATATATAATATCAAAATAAATCTTTTATTTTCTTTCCATCCCACTTCATATAATTCCTCTCGTCTATCCATATATTACAACTCATGCAAACACTTTCCCTCAAGTTAATATATATGGATGCCTTATGCATAACTTGATTAGTGAGCTGTAGAATTCTTTGCTGACATGATTTTTTTGATAAGTATATCTGCTAAATGATTTCTAGATTTAACAAATGAGAATCGAATTATCTTAGTCTTAAGGTTATATTTGTACCAATCCACCTCCATATGTTTAGTTTTATCATGTTGAATCGGATTATGAGAAATATTTATGGTAGCTTTATTATCATGGAAAAATCTTATTTCTAATGTGGGAGAAAAACCAATTTTAGTTAACAACATTTTCAGCCAAAGAAGTTCACACAAACCTTTGGTCATCCCTCGGAATTCTGCTTCGGCACTAGAGAGTGCCACCACAATTTGATTCTTACTTCTTTATGTCACCAGGTTTCCACTAACAAATGGGAAATACCCTAATGTTGACTTCCTATCTAAGATGTTCCCGGCTCAATCTGAGTATGTATAGCCCTCGACTTTCAAATGATCATTTTGAGAAAACATGAGCTCTTTCCCTGGAGACGACATCAAGTATTTTAGTAACCGAGTTATAGCCTCCATGTGTTCCTCACTTGGAGAATGCATAAATTAACTCACCACACTCGCGACATATGCAATATTAGGACGAGTATGAGATAAATAAATTAGTTTGCCAACTAACCATTGATATCTCCCCTTATCAGCTAGTTTCTGGTCCAGATAAATCCGAAGCTTGTGATTCTGGACAATCGGGGTATCTACCGGTTTGCACTCCAACAATCTAACTTCAGATAATACATCTAATAAATATTTTCTTTGGCATAGAAAGATGCTTTGATGACCTAGCAATCTCGATTCCCAGAAAATACTTGAGCCTACCTAGATTTTTCATTTCGGATTCACCAACCAATTGCCCTTGGAGCCGTGATATTTCTTCTCTATAATCTCCTATAATAATCATATCATCGACATAGACAAGCTGTTACCTTGCCTTGCTGTCTTTTGAGAAATAAAGTATGATCTAAGTTGCTTTGTTTGAAAAAATACTTTTTTATTGCCAAGCTAAATCTCCCAAACCACACTCATGGTGATTACTTTAATCCATACAAAGCTTGTTGCAACTTGCACACCTCATTAGTTTTTGTGGTCATAAAGTAGCCTAGAGGAATGTCCATATACACATCTTCTTCAAGATCACCATGAAGAAAGGCATTCTTCATGCCAAATTGATGTAGTGACCAATCTAAGTTCGTTGCAAGGGATAACAACACTCTGACAGTATTTAGTTTAGATACTAGAGAGAAAGTTTATTGGTAGTCTACACCATATATTTGTGTATACCTTTTTGCCATGATTCTTGCCTTGTACCTTTCTATAGATCTGTTAGTTTGTGTTTGATAGAGAACACTCACTTGCACCCCATTATTTTCTTTCCTCTTAGTAATGGTACTATGTTTCATGTCTTATTTTTCATTAAGGCTTACATTTCTTCTCTGATGGCTCGAGTCCATTTCGGGTCTTCCATGACTTCCTCCATTTTTGTTGGAACATGATGAGTAGAGATGTCATGTATGAGGGTCTTGAGAGGTTTGGGAAGCCCTTTTGTGGACATATAATTGGCAATGAGGTATCGTGATCTTCTTTCCTCAATGGCTGGTGAGTAGCGACTTGGTGGTTTGCCATGATTGTGCCTGTGAGGTAATACATAACCATCAAGAGATTCTATTATATTAGCATTCAAAGAGCTTACCTCAGGGTCATTCTCAGGAGTTGGGGTCTTCGTGTACTATAGAGGGGAAATAAACTGCAACTTTGTGATTGACTTCTTAACAATTAACTTCTTGATGTTCAGGAGCTTGAGGAACATAAACTGATCGCATCAGTTCCACATGTGCTTCGGACAAGCCTGACCATTCTAATTCCATCCATTTTGGTTCTTCCTGTCTAGGCCCCCTTAAAGAGGAGAATTGGGTGGGAAAAAGGTTTCGGTTTTCATGGAGGTGACATCCATAGAGATATAGGTGTGATTAGAAATGGGGTCATAACATCTATAGCCTTTTTTATGAAATGCATACCCCAAAAATAAGCATCGACGAGCACATAGGTCTAGCTTAGTCCACTGGTTCTTATGGAGATAAACATAAGCAATGCACCCAAACACACAAGGTGGAATCATCAAGACCATAGACATGGGAGTATATGCTACAAGAGCTTGTAATGGTGTTTTGGAACCCCAACACTTTAGAGGGCAGTCGATTTAGGAGATGCACAGAGGTAGTAACTGCATCAGCCCAATACTGAGAAGGAGCATAGACACCTATTAAGAGAGCTCAGGCAGTCTCAAGAACATGCCGATTTTTTCACTCTGCAATATCGTTTTGCTAAGGAGTTTGGGGTCATGAAGTTTTATGAACAATGCTGTAATGGTCGAAATAATCATGAAATTGGTGATTAATATATTCACCACCATTGTCCGATTGAAACACTTGAATCTTAGTAGAAAATTGTGTGTTTACCATAACATGAAATTACTTAAACACACCAAAAACTTCATCTTTATGTTTTAGCAAATAAAGCCAAGTCATGCAGGTACAATCATCAACAAACAACACAAACCAGTTGAACCTGGACACAATATTAATTGGGAAAGAACCCCACACATCAAAATGTATCAAGGTGAAAGGAGTATCCTTTTTATTCAGATGAAAAGGATAACAAATCCTATGACTTTTTGCTAAAATACAAGTTTCACATTCAAAATCAAAATGTTTCAATTGAGAAAACAAATCCAGAAACAATTGCTTTATGTAGGTGAAGGACGAGTGTCTTAAATGATAGTGCCAAAGCCAGATCTCCTTCTCTTTGACACCAACAAAATGCTACTTGTGACGTGCTTTACCCATACTAAAGTCTTCTATATAATCTCCTTGGTGAGAATGTCATGGATAAGAAAAAAAGCAGGATATATAAGCACAATACAATTCAGTTCAGAAGTCACTTGGCTTACAAAGAGGAGTTTATGAGATAGTGATGGAATGAGTAACGTATTAGATAGCTGCAAAGTAGGAGTTAAGGTCACGGTGCCTGCACCAATGACAAAGGAAATAACGTTATTAGCATTATCGATATTGGTATGTCTTAGTAAGGAAGTTTATGTGAAATCTTAAGAATCAAACGTCATATGGTCAGTGGCACTGAAGTATATCAATCATCACCAGGTGAACTAAAACAAACACAACCAAGGTTACCTGAGTCCGAAAAAGAGGAACCGTGGGTAATTGGTGGTGTAAAAGACAAATGAGACTATGTATTAGCCACCACTACGGTGCCAAGACCCTCGTTTTTGCTAGTTGTGTCACGATGTTTCTTAGCCTGGGGATCATTCCACCAATCAGGATATTCATGCAACTTAAAGAAATTTTCACGTGTATGCTTCTAATTGCCACAATGGGTGCATTTCAAGCCTTCAATCAATGCACGAGATTTTTGTTTCCCATTGTGCATGTTAGACGTGGGGTTGGCAGGCTCATGTCAAAGTCCTTTGGTGGCAAGAACAACACTAGGAATAGCCTCGCTGGCAGTGATCATAATAGTCTGGCGAATTGCTTCACGATAGATGTGAGCATATGCTTGCTCCATGGTAGGGAATAGATGAAGTTGCAGCACGTCTCCTAAAGTTTTATCTAGTCAATTGTTAAGGCCATCCAAGAAAACATACACTCGATCTTCTTGAAGATAATATTATACTTGTGAATATCAATTGCACACGCTATTAGATTAGGATGCTGGAAGTCAACCTCATGCCATAACCCCTGAAGATCATTGTAGTATTGCTCCAGGGAGCCTCCAGCTTGTTTAAGTTGTGTCACACGATGCCTTAGGTCATAAACCTGAGATGTGTCACAACAATCAAAATAAGTGGTAGAAATAGAGTCCCACACCATTTTAGCAGTAGGAAACTGAATGAAATTCTCTATTAATGAGGAATTCATTAAGTTAATTAGCCAGCCATTGACAATAGTGTTATCTGTATGCTATTTGCAAAAGGAGGGATTCGTCGATGGTGGTTGTGGAAAATCGCTATTAATATATCCTAATTTGTCTTTGCTCAAGATGTACATCTCGACAACTTGGGACCAAAGGGCATAGTTGGTTTCGTCTAGCTTGATGCTGATCAGAGTAGCAGGGGGTTCAACGGATAGGGATGGTGTTTGGACTTTGCTAAGAGCTTTAATGATTTTTGTGGTGAATTCGGTAAACATGGAATCAGACTGAGATGCATCAATGTGGTGCTCTATATCAGAATCCAACGATATGGTTGGTGAGATAAAGGAAGGCAAGTATTAGGGTTTTTGGGAACAAAAAAAGCCTAGAACCAGACTCTGATACTATGTCAAAATATTTACTATGTATATTATTCATCATACTTTACACAGTCGTTTGTTACACATATAAGATCAGATTAAATCTTCTATTTTTGGCTATACAGATCAGGTTCCTATAATTATGATCTCTTGGGATGGAAATTCTTTCTATCCATCTTCCTATAATTTCTCTCATCTACTTATATATTACAACTCACACCAACAAAGTACACTAGCAATTATCAACCCAACAATGTGAGCAACAAACCTTTTTGCACCAGTGTTTAAGCCACTTCTCATCAGTAGTGCTAGTTACAGCTGAGAGTTCCAATATTCTTGTAGCTGCATTTTAATTAATGCAATTTGTCTTCTAATGTTTTTGGCCATTTTCAGGTTCGGTCCTTAAACTTCTTAAGTCTCTTCAATATCATATGCCTTATGTTTGTGTACTAGTTTATATAATTTACATGCTTAATTTGAGTTAAAAGTTGCTTGATGTGATTTTATTTTTGTGATTTGGTTTGATCATTTGATATTAGAATGCATGAGTGATTATTTTTCTTTGCTGATTTGTGTTTGTGATTTTTCCAAACAAACCTCAAGTAATTTTTATAAAAATTCTAAAAAATCTTAGTGGACCATTTTAAAATTATTTGTGAGTCTCTTGCATGTTTTTTCCCCAACCTTTTCATTTAATATCTGGGTTGTAAATTTACACTGTAAGATACCGACCCGATATTAAATATACATACTTTTCTTTAAAATTTCAGAAAAATACAAAAAATAAAAAAATTCCTTATTTGGATAAAAAATACATTTTTATTTGTGTTCATACAACCAAATTCTAAAATCTTCAAACATATTTTATATAAAATAATAAAATTGGTATTTTATCATACTTTAAAAAATACAAAAAAAAAATTAATAGGTATCACAATAAGTTTGTGATTATCCATTAGGATTTGACATTTTTTTTTAAACAAAAACACCTTTATTTGTTTTTTAGGTATTAGAATGGTTAAGTTCTAACATGATAAGATAATGACCTTCTTACAAAGAAAAACTTTTCTTAAACTTTAGATATACCAATGTATAGAAACATGACTTAAAACAATCAATCAACAATGCAACTTACTATAGGTAGGGCGCACTAGGGGTGATACATCTTTCTCGTGCATAACTAGTCCCTTTACCGGAACTCTCATAGACCATTAGGTTTTCTAGTGACCATAATACTAAGTGACAACTTTTGAACCCTATTGATCATATTTTTATGATTAATCTCAACATATCCAAAACCCCTTGATCTAAGAGACATATCCATCATTCGACGCCGTGCACGACACAATAAAATGGTGACTCCATCGAGGACTTGTATGATTGGACCAATCTTTGTTGATTGTTTGTTTATTGTGCTTTACTTTATTTGTGTTTTATTTTATTTGTGCCTTATTTTTATTTGTTGGTGACTTGAATTTTAACATGTGTTTTGACATATTATTCATGCACAAGTACATCGAATATAGACTCATACCTTCATGCATTTTAAATTCTGAGAGTGAAACCCAATTTTAAGTTAGGTGGGGGATTATCAGTCTATTTAATGACTTTTAATCGGGGTTTTAATTCATGAGACACCCAACTATGATTTGAGAGTTTAATTGGTAATGACGATCATACAATTTTCCAACCATTTCTTGTAAACTAATTGTCTTCATAAGAGGTAGTCACTGGGCAGATCATTGAGTCTTTTAAGACCAGGTAGTAGGCTTACACCTCATATAATGACAAGAATCTACCTTTAGGATGTTTGACCTCACCACAACCTACCCTTACGATGTTTGACTCCCTAATATTTCATTTGCATTAAGGAAAGTCTGATCAATAATTTTAAACTTTGTAGGATTTTTCTAAACTAAGACCATGACTTTTCTAAATACAGGCAAAAATTTGAGATGATATAACTGAGGGAAATTGACCAAGCACCAAGGTCGAGAAATTTCTGCACATAACAACCCCTTGCCCTTTTTTTTTTTTTAAATGAAAGGGTATCAAACCCACCTTTTTGTTTTGTACTCTCCAACATGGATGGGATTTAACTGAGATGAGGACTGGGGAAAAGATCTCAGATTTATTAGATTACAGATTTTTGCTTGTGTTGAACAAAGAAGTCATGGATTAGCTCATTGAACAAGCTAATCCATATTCTATTTACATATACATCTTCATTCATACATGAGCATACATGCATACATGTTTTGGGGTTTTAAATGTCATGTGTATATATACAGGTTGAAATATAGGTCCCTGAAAAATCCAAACCCGTAGAATCTACAATACTAGATTTTAATAAAGAAACATGGAAGAAAAGGAACGTGCCCATCGTGATGCTTAATTTCAAGGGGAGATGGATTTCTTAAAACTCAACATGGCTCACATTACTAGCCTACTCGAGCAAACACTTAAAAAACATCTCTGGTGAAGGTCCATCTAACTGGCCTATAACCTTTGCCCAACCTGAAGAAGGGATAATGGCCAAGGTCAGGAACCCTACTGCAATATGGTATTTGTGTAGCCGACTGTACCCGCACCGGTCGCAAAAACTGTGGATGCATATGCTACTGAGTCCTACAAACTAAAATACTTTGAAGACATCGTGTATGATAAAATAGCAACATTATAGGCAAAAGTAAGGGCTATTAAAGGTGTTGACTTATATAATCCCATCCGAGCTGCTAAGATATGTCTTATTCCAAATATGGTCGTGTCGAACGTGTACGTGGATTCATAAAGTATATCAGAACTCAATGTCTTTCAACCCATCTCATATCCTACTATAAGAAGATAACGAAGGTTGTGCATAATGAAAAGCATGCATTTATTTCAAGACAATTTGAGTATAGCTCATTAAGCTAGTACATGAGGCTAGATAATATAGAAATCTAGAGTTGGAAAGATCTTGTAGTTTCTTTCATTAAGTAGTACAAATACAACATGGACATTGCTTTCGACATGTCTAGTTTGTCTTCTATAAAAGGAAGATAAAGAGACTATGTATGAGAATGCTCAAATATGGAGAGATTTGGCCACCAAAATACATCCCCCACTCTTGCATAGAGAGATGGTCACACTATCTGCTAATACCTTCAAAACACCCTAATATGAGCATGTTATGGGTACTCAGCTTGGCAATTTACTAATGTTGTGATAATGACTGAGTGTATTGAGCAAGAAATATAAAGTGAAAGGATTTCTGCACTCATTGAGAAGAAGGGTTTTAGAGGAAAAAAAATAGATGTTAATAATGTTGAGGGAGGATATAAAGGCAAAAACAACAATTTCCAAAATTACAACACTCAAGCCTTTTCATCCTAAATAAAGCCTTTTCATCCTAAATAGCCAATGTCAACTTTAACTCACATTTTCCTACTAAAAAACTTGAAACATAAAATAACTAAACTGAGATTGACCCAAAAGAAATTACTAAAGAACCCAAGAATAGTTACCCCAACTACCTTTATTTTTTAGTGGAATGTACTAAAAACTATTAAGTATTGGATAAGTAGCTCCAGTTTCTCTCACACCATTACAACCACCCTATCCTAATTGGTACAAACCAGAGCTCACTTGTGAATATCATGCAGGCATAGTCGGGCACAACATTGACTCTTGCAACTAGTTAAAAACAAGCTCTTATAATTGATCAAAATAAGATGGATAACGTTTGGTGAAGCTCATACTATACAAATCCTCTACCTAATCATGCTACATATGGTGGAACTGTAAATGTACTAAAGACTAAAGGTTCGAGGACCTTGAAGGTGTTTATTGATGAGATCAATGAAATGCTTATAAAAGCTAGATACAAAAAGAGTAGTTGCAAGAATAAGATGATGAATACGAGTTTTTGTAAGTATCACTAAAAAAAGGGTCATGTGATTGATCAACATGAAGATTTCCACAATGAAGTGATATAGATGCTAACTCAAGGTACTCTGAAAATTGAAGAGGCAATAAGTGAAGAGATACTTATAATTGATGAACATTTGAAGATAGCTGACCTTTACATCAACACCTTAGAGAATAAGGATAAGGGGCAGAGTGTGGAGACATAAGTTAAAGTAGAGGATGAGATGCTGCCTCAATTGCCTATTCACATAGAACACGTTTGGGAACGCAGCTGCGGCTGCGTTCCCAAAAAATTTGAATTTTGTTTTTTACTAAAATTTAATATGGTTTGTATGTTTTGGATCGTTTTGATGTGCTGATGTCAAAAATAATTTTTAAAAAATAAAAAAAATCATTTACATGCATTTTGGCACGAAAAGTCATTTAAAAAGCACCCGCAACCACACTGCCAAACACGCTCATAGTCAAACATAATCCTGCACAAAAGCTTTTGTGAAGAGGCTAGCAGATGAGGAGAAATTCTAAAACTATTCAAACTAATTTTGAAACTGAGTTTTACTTGGCTGGATAATAATTCATAATTTAATTTGATGGTAACTGTTTTGCATGTCCAACTAACACAATGGATGAGAGCAAAACTTATTAATCCTAAATGTAAGTGTTTAAAATGATGAAAAGCTATCTTTGATAATCCTTTCACAATACTTGAAAAATATTCTTTGCAAGTCCTTGTTAAGCCTAGTAAATTGTTTTCTTGCAAAAGAATCATGACTTGGATCACATCCTATACTAGGAGCAAGTATGAGGATTATAAAAGCAATTTAACCTTGGAATTAATGATCAATGGAAAGATCAAAAGTGCCTAAATAAAAGCTAAGGGGCATATAGAGATTCAAAGAGGCTGAGCAAGTCGTGCAATGATGATGATAATGATGCTCAAAACCAAATAAATAAATAAAAACAAGTAATAAGTGCTAGTGATCTTTTTACAAGATAAATCCTAAGATATGAAAGGCCATCATAAAGAAAAAAAAGAAAGGCCTAGGAATAAGTGCTAGTGATCTTTGGTTCTGAGAGCCTTTAAACACCTCTCAAGCCTATGAATATCCTTTTCTTTTAGAATCAATAACCAAAGCCTACTTTATATGCCTGATAAAGTGCTTTCTAATTAAAAGCAAACAATTTGATTTGGTAAGCGATGCTCTCCCATACAAAATGAGATCTTCAAAAGATTATAGTTATGCTTTATTATTTATACAAGTAAAATGAATGCTTCAAATATTGTTTTCTCTGAAACTCAAGCCTTTTGACCAAAAAATCATGAAAATAGAACGTAACCACATATTTTTACTAAGAGAAAAACCTGCACCAAATTACAAAATTCAAGCTTTATGAAACCCTATTCATAGGAATTGCTTGAATTTTTTTTGAAACAAATTTGCTTTAAACTTGCATCAAAATGGTTTTTGCATTTGGAAATAGCTTTAAAATTCAAAAGATTTTTTTGTGATATCGATCTTTTGCGAGAACCAAACATCTTTTGCATAACATTATCCTTAAGAAAACCCAAGTAAACAAAACAAGATAAAGTACTTGGGGTAATGGTCAAGCTAAGGACAACAATTCAAGAAAACCCAACAGGACTAGTTATATAACTCCTTTTCTAAGAAAACAAAAAATGGAAAGCAACTTGTTTAAATCTTCTAATGTCTTTTGAGAACTTATGATGTAACTAGGAAAGCTATAAGAAATCAGGTATGGTGAATATTGAGTGTTGGTTATAACACCCTAATAGTGGTATTTATATTACAGTGATATATATGAGAGTTTTGAAAGGTCATAATTGATGAAACAAAAGTGCCTAGATAATTAGATATAGGTAAAGATCATTTGAGCTCATGAAATGAGGATTCCTTTCCCAGAGATTAAATCCACGAGTTGTAGCTTGAGTAGGCCAAAATGGAAGAGCCATGAAATCTTGCTACAAAGATTGAAGCTTTGAGAGACAAAGTCTATAAAGAAAGGGGACCTATGTTTCTTAGGTAAAAATACATACATATTAACCTCTAAAGCATTGCATTTTGATCATTGTAGGGAGTCCATGGAAAACATTCCTGGATGGATTCAAATTTTTTCCAACAAAGGAGATCCATTAGAGGTTCATTTTCTACCAATAAAAGAGCAAAGAATGCCTAATTTTTAAAATTTAAGATCATAAGGTATCCTTAAGGTTATGTGAATGCAACTTTGAAGCATATCTTTTCATGTGCGCTTTTAAGATACTCACTTTTTAACAAAATATTTGGAATTATCGCTGTCTAAATGTGCCTTTGAGCTCTCTCCTTTTAAATAATGTGTTGTTTAGCCTCTATCTCTTTTGGATATTACTTTTAGCATTATTTCTTTCCAAGTGCATTTTTGAGCCCCTCACCTTCCTAATAGTGCACTCTTTAGGCTCTATCTTCTTTAGATATTACTTTTAACGTTATCATTTTTTTAGAGCGCCTTTGAGCCCTCGCCTACCAGATAGTGCACTGTTTTGTCCCTATCTTTTTTAGATATTGCTTTTAGCATTATCACTTTTTGAGTGCACTTTTGAGCCTCTCACCTTCTAGATAGTGCGCGCTGTTTAACTTCTATCTCTTTTATACATTGCTTTTGGCATAATTGCTTTCTAAGTACACATTTGAGTCCTCACCTTTTAGATAATATGCTTTTTAATTCATATCTCCTATGAATAATGCTTTTTACACCATCAATTTCTGAATGCGCCTTTGAGCCTTTGCTTTTAAGATAGTATGTTCAGCATCCCCATAATTCGATACATGACATTTATGGTATTATTGAAGATTATTTAGGAAATCGTTAGATTTTTTTTAAACGGTCGACCAAATTGTTTGACAACTCATTCCAGTACCCTTAATCTTCAAAATCCATTACAAAGCCATGTTCTCAGTCTTTGCCAGCAAACACAAATTCCAATCACAAAAAGGTGAAACCTTACCACTGCAAACTGACCTTTCCAGATCAAACATAGTTATTCATAGAGCCATCTAGTGGAAAGATGTAACCCTTCTTAAAAATTGAATCTTCAAAGGTGGAACACAACCAGAACCACAACAACCACAAAAACCAAATGTCCAAATTAAAGAAATAACCTAGTATGTAGATGGAAAAGTCAAATTGTCTTTCCATCGACATTCAACTAGTTACAGGTTTTCGGATGAATCTTCCTCATCCCGCACTATAGATCTATGAAGAATCTCTAAAATCCTTTTTGTTATAAATATACCATATCAAATGAATCCATCTAGAAAATCAACCTCTCATATACCTAGTACCAGCTTCTAAAATGCAAATTACACTACAAATATACCCAAACCTTTATATACAAACCCTGAACAGCAATCCCCTCCAACCTTTTTTTCAGTCACATAAAACATCCAAACGAGCTGAATGTCTTAACTTCAGAAAAAAAATTTATTATTGACAAAACCTATTTCAAAAATGATTTTTATGGAAATCATAACTCTAAGAAAAGATGTTTTTCAAAACTTTTTTACAACAAAAACATAAGATATAAAAATGTTTTTATGATTTCATTGCATTGCATAAAGTTCAAATCCTAGTTTTCGATTAGTTTGAGTTATATTATGCATCTGAATATCACATTACATATCATTTCATATCTACAAAACATGCATGTCCCATAACATCTAGGAATAAAACTCCTGTTTGGGAACTTTCCAGTAGTCCTTTAGTTGAGTCAAATCATCCACCCCTAAGGAACCTCAAAATCCCTCACAAAGACCAAACAGTTGAAGCTGCTCATTACAAAATTCCCAGTGAAGATGTTACTATGAACACCAAACATATTATCCAGCAAAACTACTTCACCAATACCAACCTCAATACCATAAGCAAACAGCTAACCAAGATAGGAAAACAGATCCAAAGAACAATTGCCAGCCCTATCGAGACTACAAAACCTACAGACCTTATACTAAAAAACCCAGTTTTCAAACAATATCATGTCACCAAAACAAGCTAAACACAACTCTAAAGAAAAAATAACTTTTTCAAAGCCATAAAAGACCACCTTTACCAAATTAAGACCTCAACTCTAATTGTACCTAACACCCCTCAAGTCAGTAACAATCTTTCAACCTCCACAAACAAAATAATCACCATTCAAAATAACCAAACATATCACATCCAAACTTTAGATGACGATATCTTCCAAAAAGAAAATCTTGAGATTAATAAACTCCTTTAAAGATACCCCAAATCCCTTATTGCCTCAGACATATCCATTCAAAATGAACCTACCATTATCAACCAACACAAATATAATGCCTCCTCACTTTATGAATGAAATATAGATGGAATGTTAGAATACCACATCCTAAACACCCTCTAATAAATGACCATGGTAGCCAACGCCTGCAAAACCCAGACTCGTACTCTAGATAAAGCTATAACCAAACTTCTTATAGCTGGTTTCTCTGGCTAATTAAAAGGATGGTGGGATTATCATCTCACTGAAGCCGAACATCTTCAAATTCTAAATTCCATCCAAATGACTGAAGAACAAACACCTATCATTGACTCCTCCAGAAACACCATTCAAGATGCTGTACCAACCCTCATCTTAACCATCTCTTTACATTTTATAGGAGATCCTTCCCATTTGAAAGACAAAAATGCTAGACTCCTTTCAAATCTTAGATGCAAGAAGCTTAGTGATTTTCAGTGGTATAAAAACACCTTCCTCACTCGGGTTATCTCCGCGAAGACTCAAACTAGCCCTTTTAGAAATAAAAATTCCTTATAGGATTGTCTATTTTTTTTAGAAGAAAAAGTCCGTAAGAAAATCAAAGATACTTTTGCATCCAAAATTATTCCTTCTGACCAGCTGACATATGGCAAGTTAGTCAGTTTTATCCAAAAGAATGGTCTTAAAATCTATCAAGACCTCAACTTCAAACACACTTGAAGTGGGAAATGAAGCGAACTAGATAGGAACTAAGAAGCTTTTGCCAACAGTTTGACCTGTTTATACAAAAATCCACCTGTAGTGGAAACTATTCCAAGTCCAAGCCTTATTCAAAGCCTAATAAACCACATTACAAGAGATCAACCCCTGAAAACATTTCTACTCCAAACCATTATAACCTTACTACAAGAAAATCCAAAGAAAACCTACAAAGGCCTATAAACCTTCACAATCTAGGTCTAAACCCAAGCTTGACTTAAAAAACATCACTTGTTAAAAATATGGCCAGAAACCTAATACCTCCCGATTCAGCAAAGTCAATACAAAATTACATGAGCTATAAATAGATGAAGAAACAATCAACCAAATCTAAAGCCTTTTCATTGAATCTTCTGATACTGAATCAGCCATGTTATAACACCTCCTGTCTAAGATAAAAATTCACTCAGATTCTGAACCAGAATCTGAAGATCAAACCCCTGAGACCCATGCATTAGATCATGCATTATCAAACATCGAACATGTTCCTAAAGATTTTTTAAATATTGTAACACAAATTACTTCAAAAAAGTATTTGATAAAACTTACTCTAGTTTTTTAAGAAGATTACAAACTAGAAACTATTGCCTTGTTTGATACAGGTGCTGATTTAAATTGTATCAAATAAGGGGTAGTGCCTAAAAGATTTCTTCAGAATACTTCTGAAAGACTTTCTGCAGCAAACAATTCCAAACTTCATCTTTTAGGAAAAACACAAGCATCCATTCTTAATAAAGGTTTTTATCTTAAAAATTTCTTTGCTGTTACAAATGATATAAATCATACCATTATTCTTGAAACTCCTTTCATTGACATAATTACCCCTTACAAAGCCAAACATGATTACATAATTTCAAAAATTAATGGTATGCAACTTGTTTTCCCCTTTTTAGAAAAATCAAAAACTAGAAATCTAAATTTAATTGAAGCATGTTCTATACATAAATATAAGATCAATGCATTAATTTATGGAAAACAACTTCATTTACATGATTAAAAAAAAAAGATGTTTCTTTGCAAAGAATTGAACATCAATCACAATATTCTATTTTATAAAAAAGAATTTTAGATTTCCAAAATAAAGTCGAGCACGAAATTTGTTCTGATCTACCAAATGTTTTTTCGAGAAGAAAACAACATGTTGTTGATCGTCCCTATGAAGACAATTTTTTTGAAAAACAAATACCTATAAAGGCGAGACCAATTCAAATTAATGTTGAATTAGAACAATATTGTAGACTCAAAATCCAAGATTTAGAGTCAAAAGGTCTCATCCAGAAGTCTAGATCACCTTGGTCGTGTGCTGCATTTTAATTTAACAAAAACTCTGAGATAGAATGAGACACACCTAGACTTATGATCAATTATAAACCACTAAATAAGGCTCTAAAGTGGATAAGATACCTAATTCCAAATAAAAAAGATTTATTATAAAATAACATTTTGCTTTCATATTTTCTAAGTTTGATATGAAATTAGGTTTTTGGCAAATCCAGATCCATCTTAAAGACCATTACAAAACTACATTTATAGTCCCATTTGGTCAGTATGAATGGAATGGTATGCCATTCGGTTTAAAAAATGCACCATCTGAATTTCAAAGAATAATGAATGATATATTTAATGCATATTCCAAATTTTGCATAGTCTACATTGATGATGTTCTTATTTTTTCAATATGATTAGAACAACACTTTAAACACTTACAAACATGTTTTCATGTTGCAAAACAAAATGGTTTAGTTGTTTCCAAACCAAAGATTTCTCTATTCGAAACTCAGGAAACTAGAGAACAGATAACAGATATCATAAATAAAAATAATAAAAAAACAACACATGGCGTTTTTACATCTGAGAATGATCAAAAGATCTAGTCACAGGTTTCCAACCGATATATTGGTTTTGGGAAAAATAAACAAATTTCTGATGTGAATGAAGAGGCAAGTCAAAGACAAGATCCTCTACCAAACACAGAGCATACTTAAATTTGCAGAAATATAAATTTTGCAAGAATGTAAATAAATATAAATATGATAGAATCTTACTTAAATATTTATTAGAAATTAATACAGGAGATAATGGTTACAGGAGATATTGGTTATAGGGGATATTGGTTACTGAAGAGTGTTTACAGAGAATTTTCTTTAGTGTATTTTGCTATGCCCTTTTTGAAACTTAAGAGGTCCCCTTTTATAATGAAGTTATCATGGAAAAGGCCTCAAGACCTTTTGAAAGGCTGAAGATTCTTTTTGGTGTGATGTAGTTGACCATGTGTTCTTGTTCCTCTTAGATAAGAGATGACAATCTTGGAAATTACCTTCGAATTTTATTGAGTTTTTCTTTGTTATCTTCTTTCTCACCAACAATTGATTTATCGTTTTGTAGGACCAGGAGATTTTGTAGAAAAAAGCCTGAAACAATGGGTTTGGAAAAAGAGCTTGAAAATGAAAGGATGGACTATGAAGAAGAGTTCAAAACAGGTGAGCCTAAAAGTTCTTGAAAATACTTTTTTTATGGATTTTATAAAGATGGTAAGATGCTATAACAATCATCTTTATTCTTATTACCGAGAGGAGTATATGATCTTGAGGATGGGAAGGCTGAAGAAGATGAAAACATAAATTCTCCTTTTCCACTATCAAAGTGTTGTTTCATGACCTCAAAATATTCTTCTTTGGACTTGGTGGTTGCCAAGAGTGCTGAGGCATGAGCCTTTTAGGTGAGGAAGATGGATTGAGACTGGTCTTATAGAGGAGGTGGTTCTTTAATGTTATGTCTGTTGTTTGAAGAAAGCCATAACATTACAGCAAATTCAAAGCTTTTATTTTCTGCCGCAAAGAGTCCCACCATTTGACTTTATATTTTCTAATGAAAATTACATGAGTATTTTGGTCGTTATAGTCAAAGTACCACGAGTATACCCAGGGTACAAAGAATTTGGAACAAAACATAAGTATTGGGGGAAATTTCCTATCTTTCTTGGTGCCTCTGAAATTCTGTTTGAAAAGTTTGTAGCCCTTTTCAACCACAAGGTATGGGTGAAAGAGTTCATTAATACAACCAAAGTAATCCCACCATCGACGGAACCAATTTGATAGTTTTGTAGTATTGATTGAGGTATCAAAATAAAATAATCAGGAATGGCTTTCTTTGGAGTTTTGGAGAAAGAAAGCATTAAACCATGCTTATTGGTAGTCTCAATAGGAATAGGTTTGGCAATGGTTATGTAATTTGGTTTGGAAGCTGATAGGAAAATGGATCCCATAATGAAGAGGTTATTTCCAATTAGTTGGATGAAGGATATTTTTTATGATACCAGTGGAATATGTTGGCTTAGTATGGTGTTATTTGAGGTTAAAATGTTTAAATTTTTCTAAACCCATAATTTCAAGGAAGGCCATGTAGTAAGCATGGGTTTTTGTAGTGTCCCAAGGTTTGAAGTACCACCTTGGAGGAAACATTTTTGTGGTTATGACAAGAGAATCAGAATAGTAAAATCGATTTTCAATAGTTAAAACATTTTGAAAATTGTTCTTGATGAAATATTCAGACTTTGGTTTTAAAGATTTTTTCATGAAATTGGGTTGGGATAATAAAAGATTTGTAGATTGAAGCAGAGGTTTTTGAGAAGAAAACTCTGCTTGGATTTTTAAAATCAGTGTAGGAGTTTTACCTGATTAAAAGGATTCATCCTCTTAAGAGGACTTCTGGCTCAAAGTTTGCAAGGCCAAAAGTAATTCTGGAGATTTGGATAGAGTTTCTACCATATTTTGTACTTTGTCACTTTGTATTGCTGGAGGATTTATTGCTTTTTCTTCAACAATAACTACATCGTACCAAGAAGTTATTGGTTTTGCAGAAGATATGGCAGAAGCTATAAGTTTTGAAGTGTTTTGGGTTTTTTGTGGTTTTGTAGGTGCTGACTGAGGGGCTTTGCCCTTATCTTTGGACTTGGAAGGCATCAGGACCTATTTTAGAGAAATTCACGAGTTAGAAAGTGAAGAATGAAATTTGTGTCTTTTTTTTATATTCAATATCAAAATAAAAAATACTTAACACAGCTTTTCATCGAGCAAAAATCTGTTTTGAAGCTATATTTTGAACATCTTTTTGTAAAACTTCTTTAGTAGATTTGCAATCAATACGTAAAAGGAATTTCTAGTTTAATAAGTTGCTTTGAAATTTTGTAATACATAGAACGATTGAAAGAATTTCTTTCTTGATGGTAGAGTAATTCTTTTGACAGTTATTCTAATGGGCAGAAGTGAATTGAAGAATTTATTCTTTGGAATTTTTAACTAGTTTAAGAAAACCCCCATGCCCTAAATTTGACGCATCTGTTTCTACAATCATAGGAGCTAAGGGATTGGCTAGATAAAGGCAAGGAATTTGTTGGACTTGCTTCTTAATTTGACGAACAAGAGTAGTATGTTCATCAGACCATCAAACTGAGTTTTTTCATAGTCTATCATGAAGGGGTTTTGCAAGTCTACTAATATTAGAATAAAAATCTAAAATGTAATTTAGACTTCCTAGGAATCTTTTTAACTGAGGTTTATCAAGGATTTTATTAGAAAATTTATTGGTGATGGTAAGGGATCTCTCAATGGGTGTCACGGGACCTTACCAGATATAATAGGCGAGGAAACGAACACGAGTTTGGAATAGAGAAATCTTTCGTTTGGAAACAACTACACCATTTTGTTTTGCAACTTGGAAAAATGTTTGTAAGTGTTTAAAGTGTTGTTCTAATGATGTTAAAAAAATAAGAACATCATCAATGTAGACTATGCAAAATTTGGAATATACATTAAATATGTCATTCATTATTCTTTAAAATTTAGATGGTGCATTTTTTAAACCGAATAGTATAATGTTCCATTCATACTGACCAAATAGGACTGTAAATGCAGTTTTGTAACGGTCTGTAAGATGGATCTGGATTTGCCAAAAATCTGATTTCATATCAAACTTAGAAAATATGAAAGCAGAATGCAATTTTTGTAATAAATATTTTTTATTTGGAATTGGTTATCTTTATCCACTTTAGAGCCTTATTTAGTGGTTTGTAATTGATCACAAGTTTAGGTGTGTCTCGTTCTAGTTTTTATTAACATAAAATGCAACACAAGACCAAGGTCATTTGGAATTCTGGATGAGACCTTTTGACTCTAAATCTTGGATTTCAAGTCTACAATGTTGTTCTAATTCAATATTCATTTGGATTGGTCTTGTTTTTGTAGGTATTTGTTTTTCAGAAAAGTTATCTTCATAGGGAAGATCAACAACATGTTTTCTTTTCCAAAAAGCATTTAGCAGATCATAACAAATTTCATGTTTGATCTTATTTTGGAAAACTAAAATTCTTTTTTGTAAAATAGAATTTTATAATTGATGTTCAATTCCTTGCATATAAACATC
The DNA here is from genome assembly GCA_015852605.2 of Populus deltoides. Taxonomy (NCBI): domain Eukaryota; kingdom Viridiplantae; phylum Streptophyta; class Magnoliopsida; order Malpighiales; family Salicaceae; genus Populus; species Populus deltoides. Next base: position 33,527,885 of record CM027570.2, on the reverse strand, counting down.
TTTTTTTAAATCATGTAAATGAAATTGTTTTTCATGGATCAATACATTGATCTTATATTTATGTATAGAACATGCTTTCATTAAATTTAGATTTCTAGTTTTTGATTTTAAAAAAAAAGAAAAACAAGCCGCACACCATTAAATTTTAAAATTATGCAATCATGTTTGGCTTTGTAAGGGGTAATTATGTTAATGAATGGAGTTCCAAAAATAATGGTATGATTTATATCAATTGTAACAACAAAAAAATTTTAAGATAAAAAACATTATTAAGAATGGATGCTTGTGTTTTTACTAAAAGATGAATTTGGAATTGTTTGCTGCAGAAAGTCTTTCAGAAGTATTCTGAAGAAATCTTTTAGGCACTACCCCTTATTTGATACAATTTAAATCAGCACATGTATCAAACAAGGTAATAGTTTCTAGTTTGTAATCTTTTGAAAAACTACGAGTAAGTTTTATCAAATACTTTTTTGAAGTAATTTGTGTTAAAACATTTGACTCTGACCAAATGGGACTGTAAATGCAGTTTTGTAATGGTTTTTAGGATGGATTTGGATTTGGATTTGTCAAAAACCTGATTTCATAGCAAATTTAGAAAATATGAAAGTAGAATGTAATTTTTATATTAAATCTTTTTTATTTGGATTGCAGAAATGAAATTATAGAAACAAATTGAAATACAAACAATATGATAAAAACAAATAAAATTTCTGATATGAATGAAGAGACAAGTCAAAGAAAGACAAGATCCTCTAACAAATATAGAGTATACTTAAGTTTACAGAAATGAAATTGTATAAATTTAAATAGAATTTAAATTGTATATATAGATAGTAAGAATTAAAAGAACCTTACTGAAAATTTTGCATTGAATTTAATACAAAAGATAATGGTTGTAGAAGTTTGAATCAAAGAAGTATGGATCTCTTTATAGGATAAATGAGAATACAGAAGGTTACAGGGAAATTTGAGTATGTTATAAGAGTATAGATATTTGATGCCTTCTGCTGAGAAACTCTTCTATATAGTTCTGCCTTCAAAGGCTGGGAAGAGTTTTCTTATATAAAGTAGAACAAGGTTGTCATTTTTGAAAATTTTGTAAAGCAAATGATTTGCTTTTTAAAAAGTTGAAAAGGTTGCCTACCAATTATCATCGAAAGTTATTTGTCATTTATTTAAGTGGAGGATCAACGTTTTGAAAAGTTGGAGTGGCAGCTAGCTGTTTTAACCATTTGAGCCAACAGGAGAAGGTGAGCCTAATGGTTTGGTCCTGATTGTTTGGAGGATCTAACCTAAGAAATAAAATGGGCCAAAATATCTTTGGCCCTCTTAAAATACTTTTTCTTTACCAGAGATAGTGGATGATGAGGATAAAGAGAAATATTATCTTTGATGCTTTATAATCATTGCTTAATGATTTGGAAATACTCTTCTTCATATTGTGTTGAGGCAAGAAGAGTAGAAGCATAAGATCGACGTGCTAGGAATTTGGACTCATGGTTTGAGTTTACAATCTTAGCATTTTTGTGTTGTTGTAACCATTTCATGATAACAGGTTTGGAACTTTTAGTTTTTGTTGCAAAGAAACTTTTAGTTTCTAAGGGTTTGAGCTACAATCTTAGGTACATGTCATGTTGCTTCCTAAATCCAAATCCAAATCCAAATCCAGAGACAAAAGCAAAGCCCCACAAACAAAGTGTAAATCTTCAAAATCCTAAAAGTCTACAAAACTCGTTACCTCAACCATTTCTTCTGCAAAGCAAAATCCTAGTATTAAGCAATAGTTGAAGATAAAGAAGTAGAACGCTTTTCATAAGTATAAATGGGGTAGAATCCTTATCCAATTCACCAGAATTACATCTAGCATAACAAACTACCAACCATAAGTCCTTACAGTAAGAAAAGTCTTCTTAGGTAGGTAAACCTCTTAAACCAATTTCTAAAATAGAAGCATGTTCTTCATCACAAAATCCATGCTTCTTTTTAATCCAAATTCTCCATTTGAAGTATCTCAAAAGCTTCTAAAAGAAAATTCTAATTACATTGAAAAACCAATTTTTTTAAAAAATTAACTATTGAAAATGGATTTCTCCATCCTGACCCTTCCATTGCAGCTACAAAAATCTTCCCTCCAAATTGATACTTCAAACCTTGGGATTTATTCAAACCCAGTCTACTAGATGACAATACTTGAAATAACATGTTTAGCTAGATTCAAACATTTCAAATTGCAACAAAACCATTCTCAATACACCTACTCTACATGTATCATTCAAAACATCCTTCATCCTTCATATTGGAAACAACCCTTTCACCAAGCAATCCAATTTCCAATTAGTTACCATGTCAAACTTGGTAATTCTATTGTCTGTACTTATTCTTATTGGTATTATCAACAAGCGTGGTTCAACACCTTTTTCCTTTAAAATTTCAAGGGTAGCCACTCATGGCTATTTAACTTTAATAATTCCATCAAGAATTCAAATTTACTTGACTAGTTTCTTCAATGGTGGGATTACTTTGGTTATACTTATGAAGTAACAAAACCCCACCCTTTGTTTAAAACAATTACATTTACTTCAAACAAAATTTTAAACCCTTAGTAACAAAGAAAGAATTCCCACCAATTCTCTTTTTTTATTCCAAATTCTTTATCCCTTAGGTTTGCTCCTAGTATTTTGACTACAATATCCAGTATGAGGATCCCATCCTCACCATGAGATACAAAGTAAAATGGTAGGACTCTTTTGCAGTAGAAACTAAAAGTTTCAAACCTATTATCATGAAATGGTTACAACAACATAAAAATGCTAAGATTGTAGACTCAAACCCTTAGTCTAAATTCCTAGCACGTCGATCTCATGCTTCTACTCTTCTTACCTCAACACAATCTGAAGAAGAGTATTTCCAAATCATAAAGCAACTTTTATAAAGCATTAAAGATAATTATTTCTCTTTATCATCATCATCCACTATCTCTGTTAAAAAAAGTATTTAAGAGGGTTAAAAATATTTTGGCCCATTTTATTTCTTAGTCTAGATCCTCCACACAATCAGGACCAAACCATCTGGCTCACCTTCTCCTGTTGGCACAAATGGTTAAAATAACTAGTAGCCACTCCAACTTTTCAAAAAGCTAATCCCTCACTTGCATAAATGACAATTGACTTTTGGTGATAACTGGAAGACAACTTTTTTAACTTTTTAAGAAGAAAATCATTTGCTTTATAAAATTTTCAAAGATGACAACCTTGTTCTGCTTTATATAAGGAGACTCCTCCTAGCTTTTGAAGACAAAACTACATAGAAGAGTTTCTCAGTAGAAGACATCAAATACCTATCATCTTGTAGCATACTCAAATTTCCCTGTAACCTTGTATATTATCATTTATCTTATAAAAAGATCCATACTTCTTGGATTCAAACTTCTATAACCATTATCTCCTGTATTAAATTCAATACAAAATTTTCAGTAAGGTTCCTTTAAATCCAACTATCAATATATATCATATTTAAATTTTGTTTAAATTTCTGTAAACTTAAGCATACTTTGTGCTTGTTAGAGGATCTTGTCTTTCTTTGACTTGCCTATTCATTCACATCAAAAATTATTTGTTTTTATCATATTTTTTTTATTTTTTTTTATTTATTTATTATTATTATTATTATTATTATTATTATTATTATTATTATTATTAATAGGAAAAATATAAGCATCCATCTTCAACAATAACTTTTATCTTAAAATTTTCTTTATTGTTACAAATGACATAAATCATACCATCATTCTTGAAACTCCATTTATTGACATAGTAACCCCTTACAAAACCAGACATGACTGCATTACTTCAAAAATTAATGATGTGAGACTTGTTTTTCCCTTTCCTAGAGAAATAAAAAACTAGGAATCTAAATTTAATCAAAACATGTTTTATACATACATATCAGATCAATGCGTTGATCCATAGAAAACAATTTAATTTACATGATTTGAAAAAAGATGTTTCTTTACAAAGAATTGAGCATTAGTTACAAAATTCTGTTTTACAAAAAAGAAATTTAGATTTTCAAAACAAGATTGAACACGAAATTTGTTCTGATCTACCAAATGCTTTTTAAAAAAGAAAAGAATATGTTGATTTTCCATATGAAGATAACTTTTCTGGAAAACAAATACCTATGAAAGCAAGACCAATACAAATAAATGTTGAATTAGAACAACATTGTAGACTCAAAATTCAAGATTTAGAGTCTAGAGGTCTTGTCCAGAAATCCAGATCACCTGGGTCATGTGTTGCATTTTATGTTAATAAAAATTCTGAGATAGAACGAGGTACACCAAGACTTGTGATAAATTACAAACCATTGAACAAAGCTTTAAACTGGATTAGATATCCAACTCCAAATAAAAAAGATTTATTACAAAAATTGCATTCTACTTTCATATTTTCTAGGTTTGACATGAAATCATGTTTTTGCCAAATTCAAATTGATCAAAAAGATCATTACAAAACTACATTTACAATTCCATTTGGTCAGTATGAGTGGAACGTTATGCCATTTGGTTTGAAGAATGCACCATCTGAATTTCAAAGAATAATGAATGACATATTTAATGCATATTCCAAATTCTGCATAATCTATATTGATGATGTTTTTATTTTCAAACCCATTAGAATAATATTTTAAACATTTACAAGCATTCTTTCATGTTACAAAACAAATGGTTTAGTTGTCTACGAATTAAAGATTTCTTTTTTTCAAACTCATGTTTATTTTCTTGGCCGTTATATCTGGAAAAGTACCATCACACCCATTAAGAGATCCCTTACCTTTGCTAACAAATTCCTTGATAAACCTCAGTTATAAAGGTTTCTAAGAAGTCTAAATTATGTTTTACACTTTTATCCAAATATCAAAAGACATGCAAAACCTCTCCTTGATAAACTGAGAAAATACCCAGTACCATGGTCTGATGAACATATTGCTCTTATTCACCAGATTAAAAAAAAAAAGTCCAAGAAATCCCTTGTCTTCATATAGTCAATCCCTTAGCTCCTAAAATTGTAGAAACATATGCGTCAGAATTAGGATATGGGGGTAATCTAAAGCAAGCACAAAATTTCAAAGAACAAATTCTTCAATTTACTTCTGCTCATTGGAATGATTGTCAAAAAAATTATTCTACTATAAAAAAAAGAGATTCTTTCCATTGTGTTATGCATTACAAAATTTCAAAGTGATTTATTAAATCAAAAATTTCTTTTGCGTATAGATTGTAATTCTGCTAAAGAAGTTTTACAAAAAGATGTTCGTAATATAGCTTCAAAACAGATATTTGCCCAATGACAAACTATATTAAGTATTTTTTATTTTGATATTGAATATATAAAAGGAGACACAAATTCCATCTAGTGATCTTCATATGGAAGATCAACAACATGTTTTCTTTTTCAAAAAGCATTTGGTAGATCAGAACAAATTTCATGTTCTATCTTGTTTTGGAAATCTAAAATTCTTTTTTGTAAAACAGAATTTTATAACTAATACTCAATTCTTTGTAAAGAAACATCTTTTTTCAAATCATGTAAATGAAATTGTTTTCTATGGATTAACACATTGATTTGATATGTATGTATAGAACATACTTTGATTAAATTTAGATTCCTAGTTTTTTATTTCTCTAGAAAAGGGAAAACAAGTCTCACACCATTAATTTTTGAAGTAGTGTAGTCATGTTTGGTTTTGTAAGAGGTTACCATGTAAATAAATAAAAGTAGTGTAGTCATGTTTGGTTTTGTAAGAGGTTACCATGTAAATAAATAAAGTTCCAAGAATGATGGTATGATATATGTCGTTTGTAACAACAAAGAAATTTTTAATATAAAAGCCATTGTTGAAGATGAATGTTTATGTTTTTCCTAAAAATATGAAGCTTGGAATTGTTTGTGCAGAAAGTCTTTCAGAAGTATTTTGAAGAAATCATTTAGGAACTACTCCTTCTTTGATACAATTTAGATCAACATATGCATCAAACAAGATAATAGTTTCTAGTTTGTAGTCTTCTGAAAAAACTAATGTAATTTTTATCAAATAATTTTTTGAAGTAGTTTGTGTCAAAACATTTAAAAAATCTTCAGGAACATGTTTAATGTTTAATAATGCATGATTTAATGTATGAGACTCAAGGGTTTGTTCTTTGATTTTGGTTCAGAATCTGACTGACTCTCTAACTTGGACAGAAGGTGTTGTAATATGGCTAAGTCTTTTTGTTAGGATTGTTTAAGGGTTTGTAACTTAGGTTTAAGGGTCTTAATTTCTAACTGTAACTCTAAGATGGTAGCTACAGGTTTGGATTTCTTTTTCTTGTTGAGAATTCTTGTAAGGTCATAAGTATTGGTATTGGTTGTAGGTATGATGGAATGACTTTGGACAGGCTGTGATGTTTCAAGTTTGTTGAAATTATTCAATAGTTTGTCCAAGTAGGATTTTTGTAATAGTTTGTCTTTTGATGTCCTCAAGAAAAATTATTGGTCTCAGGTTAAGATATTGTTTTGTTTTGAATGAGATGAGGTTTCTGAATCAGAACTGGAAATTGCCAATTCATTTATTTGAAAGGCTTCCTCATAAGTGTCTAAAGGGTTTGATTCAGTACTAAAAGATTCGATGAAAAGGTGTTGAATTTGGTTGATAACTTCTTCGTCTTTTTGGAGCTTATGTAGTTTTTTATTGACTTTACAGAATTAAGAAGTATGACCTTTCTGGCCACATTTGTAACAAGTAATGTTTTTTAAGTCAAGTTTGGGTTTAGGTTGGGACTGTGAAGGTTTGTAGGCCTTTGTGGGTTTTGTAGTAAGGTTGTTCTGGTTTGGAGTAGAAATGTTTTCTATATTTGTGGGTTGAACTTTTGTAAGGTGGTTTATTGAGCTTTGAATAAGGCTTTGATTTAGGATAGTCTCCTCCACAAGTGGGTTTTTGTACAGAAAAGTTAAACTCTTGGTAAAAACTTCCTAGTTCTTGTCTGGTTCGTTTCATTTCCCACAGGTATCAGAGGGAAAACATAAGCATATGATGACATAAATCATACCTAGTCATTTGAATGGAATTTAGGATCTGAAGGTGTTAACCTTTGGTGAAGTGATAATCCCATCATCCTTTTAACTAGCTAGAGAAACCAACTATAAAGAGTTTAGTTATGCCTTTGTTTGGGGTTTCGGTCTGGGTTTTGTAGGCGTTGGCTTCCATGATCATTTATTGTAGGGTGTTTAAGATGTGGTATTCTAACATTCCATCTATGTTCCATTCATAGAGGGAGGAGGCATTAAATGTTTATTGGTTTATGTTGGCAGGTTCATTTTGAATGGATATGTTTGAGGCATCTAGTGATTTTAGGTTTCTCCAGATGAGTTTATTAATCTCAAGACTTTCTTCTTGGAAGGCTTCTTTATCTAAAGTTTGTATATGATATGTTTGGTTATTTTGAATGGTGTTTACTTGGTTGGTAGAAGTTGAAGGATTGTTACTGACTTAAAGGGTATCGGAAACAATTAGGATTGAGGCTTCAATTTGGTGAAGATGGTTTTTGATAGCTTTGAAAAAGTCATTTTTTGTTGTTTTAGAGTTGTGTTTGGCTTGTGTTGGTGACTTGGTAAGGTTTGAAAACTGGGGTTTTTAGCTTGAGGTCTATAGGTCTTGTAGTCTTAGAAAAGTTGGCAATAGTCTTTTGAATTTGTTTTTTTATTTTGGTTAGTTGTTTGCTTAAGGTGTTGAGGTTGGTATTGGTGAAATTGTTTTGCTGAATAATATGTTTTGTATTTTTAGTAATGTCTTCACTGGAATTTTGTAAGGAGCTACTTCAACTATTTCGTCTTTATGAGTGATTTTGAGGTTCCTTAAAGGTGGATGTTCAGACTCCATTGAAGGACCACTGGCAGGTTTCCAGATAGGAGTTTTATTCCTAGATGTTATGGGACATGCATGTTTTACAAATGTGAAATGATATGTAATATAATTTTTAGATGCATAATATAATTCAAACCAATCAAAAAATAAAATTTAAACTTTATGTAATGTGATGAAATCAAATAAACATTTATGTATCTTTTGTCTTTTTTGTAAAAAGTTTTTGAAAAACCAAGACCTCTTTTCAGAGTTATGGTCACCATAAAAATCATTTTTAAAATAAGTTTTGTCAATAACAAATTCTTTTTCTAAAGTTAAAACTTTCAACTCATTTTGGATGTTTTCTGTAACTGCAGTAAATGTTAGAGAGGTTGGAAGGGATTGTTGTTTAGGATTTGTATATAAAGATTTAGGTATATTTGTAGTGTAATCTGTATTTTTGAAGCTCGTATTAGGAATATCAGAGGTTGATTTCCTAGATGGATTTGTATTATATGGTATATTTATGATAGAAGGGGTTTTAGAGATACATCTTAGATCTATTGTACTGGATGAGGAAAATTCATTCAAAAACCTGGAGCTAGTTGAGTGACGATGGAAAGACAATTTGACTTTACCATAAGTATATTGGGTTACTTCTTTAATCTAGACATTTGGTTTTGGTGGCTGTTGTGGTTCGGGTTGTGTTGCACCTTCGAGGATCTAGTCTTATGAAAGGGTTACATCTCTCCACTAAATGGCTCTAGGAACAACTATGTTTGATCTATAAATGTCAGTTTGGAGGAGTAGGGTTTCACCCTTTTATGATTGGAATTTTTGTTTGCTGGTAAAGGTGAAAACATGGCTTTGTAGTGGATCTTGAAGATCAAAGCGACTAGAATTGATCCTTCAAGCATATTGTAATTGTGAGTTTTTATTTGCAGGATCACGCTTTGCAAGATATATCGATCTCTGAAGGATATAGTAAGGTTTGGGTAACAGTTGAAGGAAACTGCTCCACTATATAGGCTAGACTTGATGAAACTCAGTAAAGAGTCTTGGAAATTTTGAAATCTAGCATCTCTAAATACTGCTAGAATGGAGGTATTGAGACCTTTTTTGGTAAGGGGTTTTATCCCAACTTGTACTAGGCCGATATGAATACATTTGTAGTTTCGATCTTGATGTTGCAGGGATTTTTTAGAAAGGAGTTGGATAGTTTCAAAGGGTTTTGTGAGTTGAATATCTCTTTTTTCAGTTTAATTGTAAAATCAGTTTTGAAAAAATCAAATTTGGAATTTTGATAAATCTATGTTTTTGAAACTTTTGAAATTTTTCAATCATCAATATTTTTTTGTAAAATTTTCAATTGTAATTTCTTCACTATTTATAACTCTTTTACTCTCAGAAGATTTAGAGGTACAGGAAGCTTAAATAGAAGTTGTTATATAAAAATCAGAATTCATGATTTAAAAAGATAATTTAAAAATACAAGCCTAGAGGTATAGGTGAACCCTACTAAATGGTTGTAAGTCTCGTTGAGTGATGACAGGGCAATAAACCAATATAAACTGTGGCCTGTATTTTTAAATTATCTTTTTAAATTATGGATTGTAAATTTGCTAAAGAAGTTTTACAAAAAGATATTCATAATATAGCTTCAAAACAGATATCTGCCTGATAGCAAGCTATATTAAGTATTTTTTTATTTTGATATTGAATATATAAAATGAGACTCAAATTTCATCCTAGATTTTCTAACCAGCGAATTTCTTCAAAACAGGACTTGATGTCTCCTAAATCCAAAAATAAAGACAAAACCCCTCAATCAACACCTACAAAACCATAAAAAACCCAAAAGCACTCCAAAACTTATAGCTTCTGCCATATCCTTTGCATAACCAATAAAATCTTGGTATGATGCAGTTACTACCAAAGGAAAGACATCGAATCCATAAAAAATACAAAGCGATAAAGTATAAAATTTGGTAAACACTCTATCCAATTCTCTAGAATTACTTCTGACCCTACAAACTTTCAGCAAGAAGTCCTCTCAGGAGGATAAATCCTCTCAATTAGGTAAATCTTCTAAATTGATTTCCATAACCCAAGCAAGATCTTCTTCTCTAAAACTCCTGCTTTAATCTACAAATCCTTCATTTTCCCAAACTAATTTAATAAAACATCTCCAAAATCATAATTTGAGTATTTCATAAAAAATTGTTTTCAAAATGTTTAAACAATTGAAGATGGATTTTACTATCTCAATCCTCTTATCACAACTATAAAACTTTTCCCTCCAAGATGGTACTTCAAACCTTGAAACATTACAAAAACCCATGCTTACTACATGGCCATCCTTGAAAATATAGGTTCAGTAAAATTCAAACATTTTAACCTCAAACAACACCATACTGAACCAGCCTATTCCACCTATATCATAAAAAATACCATTCATCCAACTAATTGAAAACAACATTTTCATCACGAAATCTGTTTTCCTATCAGTTTCCAAACCAAACTACATAACCATTGTCAAACCTATTCCTACTAGAACTACCAACATGCATGGTTCAATGCCTTTTTTCCTTTAAAACTCCAAAGGAAGCCATTCCTGGATATTTTATTTGATAACTCAATCGATACTACAAAACTACCAAATTGGTTTCGCCAATGGTGGGATTACTTTGGTTGCATTGTTGAACTCCTACACCCACACCCAATGGTTGAAAAAGGCTACAAATTTTTCAAATAAAATTTCAAAGTCATAGAAAGGGAAAAGAAATTCCCTCCAATGCTTATGTTTTGTTCCAAAATCTTTGTCTCCTAGGTCTGCTCATGGTACTTTGACTACAATGATCAAAGTAGTCATGTAATTTTGATTAGAAAATACAAAGTCAAATGGTGGGACTATTTTACGGTAGAAAATAAAAGCTTTGAGTACAGTGGAAAATGAGAGTTTATATTTTCATCTTCTTCAGCCTCATCATCTTCAGGATCCTATACTCCTTTAGGTGATGAAAATGAAGATGACTGCTATGACATCCTACCATCTTTACAAAACCCTTAAAAAAAATATCAAGGCCCTTTTTTAGGCTCACCTATTTTGAGCCCTTCTTTTAGGCCCATAATGTTTGGCATGTTCCTTTTAAACTTTTGTCCAGGCCCATTGTTTTAGGCCTTTTATCTATAAAGTCTCCTGATATTCTTTTATACAAGCGACAAGGTAACTTTCGATGAATAAGAAGACAATGCAGGAAAGCCCTACAAAGTTTTATAGGCAATTTCCTAATTGTCATTTCTTGACTGTGGGAGACATAAACACATGGTTAGCTTCAACTTTCCAAAAAGGTCTCTAGCCCTTCATTAAAGTTTTTTGGCTTCTTTCACGGCAGCTTCATTATAAAATGAGACCTCTTAGACTTCTAAGGTTAGAGCATCATACACTGAAGAAAATTTTATTGATGTATTCTCTCAAGAAATAAAAAAACTCTTATGTGAACACTTTCCCCTATAACCATTACACATCTCATGTAACAACATCTCCTATACTATCCTTTTACAAATAAAAGGTTAATTTCTTCAAACTTTATACATTAGCTTTTATTTAATTCCTGTAAATTTATAGTTATATTTTTGCAAAATTAAGTATGCTCTGTGTTTATCAGAGGATCCTGTCATTCTTTGACTTACTTCTTCATTCACATTAGAAATTTGTGTTGTTTTAGAATCAAGTATATCGACTGAAAACCTGTGATCAGATCTTTATATCATTCTCGGGTGTAACAACGTCATGTATTAGTTTATTACACACGCGCGCGCGCCAAAAAGTAAAAGAATAAGTAATAAAAAAGAAATAACAGAAAACAGGTAATAGAAATAGAATAGTATTTGGCGTTGTTACACCTAAAAATAATCTAAAGATCTGGTCACAGGTTTCTAGTCGATATACTTGATTCCAAAACAACACAAATTTCTGATGTGAATGAAGAGGCAAGTCAAAGACAAGATCCTCTACCAAATACAGAGTATAATTAAATTTACAGAAATATAAATTTTACAAGAATGTAAATAAATATAAATATGATAAAATCTTACTTAAATTTGTATTTGAAATCAATACAGGAGATAATGGTTGGTTACAGGAGATATTGGTTACATAAGAGTGTTTATAGAGAATTTTTTTTTGTGTATTTTTCTCTGCTTTTTCAAAGCTAAAGGGGTCTTCTTTTATAATGAAGTTGTCATTGAAAAGGCCCAAAAGCTTTTTGAAAGCCTAAAGATTCCTTCTGATGTGTTGTAGTAAGTCATGTGCTCTTATTCCCCATGATCAAAAGACGATAATTTAGAAATTGCCCATGTTTTTTATGGGGTTTTCTTTTATTGTCTTCTTATCACTGATAGTTGATTTGTCTTTTTGTATCATCAAGAAGGTTTTTTAGAAAGTCCTAAAACAATAAGCCTAAAAATGGAAGCAGTGGCTCAAAAAAGATGAGCCTAAAAGACATGGAAAATGAGCTCAAAATAGGTGAGCCTAAATACTCTTTTTTTTAAAAGGATTTTGTAGAAATGGCAGGATGCCATAGCAATCATCTTCATTTTCATCACCTAGAGGAGTATATGATCCTGAGGATGATGAGGTTGAGGAAGAAATTAGAAATTCTCTTTTTTCGTTGTATAGGAGTTGCTTCATGACTTCAAAATATTCTTCTTTGGATTTGGCGGTTGCCAAGAGTGCTGAGGCATGGGCTTTTTCGGCGAGGAAAAGGGATTGGGACTGGTCTTGTAGAGTTGGTGGTTCTTTCATGCCATGTCTGTTGTTTGAGGAAAGCCATGACATTACATGTGAAGCCCGAGAATAAAGTATATAAAAAGGGGAAAGTTTATAATAATTCAAAATTTTGTTATAATACAAAATAATGCAAAAAAATTAAATTAAATTAATAATGATGATGATAAAAACTTATTAGTTTTGTAAAAAACAAAAAGGGGGCTAAAATAAGAAAAAGAGAGAAAGATGGGGCCAAAATAGAATTAAGAAGAAATGGGACTATAAATACCCATTCCTTCTCTCAACCATGGCCGGCAGGTAACAAGAAGAAAAGGGAGGGAAATTTTCATCAAGCCTAAGAGAAAACACCTAAAATTCTATACCTACACAAACCTTAGAATTACTAAGTGGGAAGACAAACTTGGGCAGGAGATTTGCAAGAAGAAAAGTGAAGGAATTGTTAAGAGAAGAGGGAGAAGGAGGTTGGCTGCTTGTAGAGGAGAAAGGGGTTAAGAAACTTTAATCAAACACGAAATCGAACTTAAATTTCCTCCGGGTATGAAGTTCTAAACCAATTGGGAAAGCCAATTTAAATTCATGCAAGAATTGTGCATTAATTTGAAGTTTGAAAAATTAGGGTTCTTGAGTAAAATTGGGGAAATGTGGAATTGATTGGAATTAAATGAGTTGAGCAGCATAGGTTGCCTAAAAAGGATGAAATTATGCAAAGAAGATTTCAACAAATCAAAGACTAAGGGGAAAAAATGGTCGGCCATAGGGTTGTAAAGAAAGAGGGGAAATTCTGATTTTTGCGTTGTTCCTTGTTTCTCAATTAAAACAGTTTTTAAGAGGTGAATAATAAAGAAATATGGTGATTGAGTGTATAAAAAAAACAGAGGAAAGGAACCCTTAGTTTCCTTAGGCCTAGAGCCAAGTGAGGGAGGGAAGAAAAAAATTCGGGTACATTATGTGTTTTTGATGCATAATTATGGTAGTAGAAAACGTATTTAGAAATCATCGATGAATTTTGCCATATTCGTCACCTCTTTTCTAAAGGAGTTTCGAGTGTCAGAACAGCAAAATGTGGAGACAATCTCTCATAATAAATGTAACCGGGAGTGTTAGCTTTCCAACGAATCTGACCCCGCTTAATTTAGAGTTCTAGAACTCTAGATATGAATAAAAATCTGAGGAGAGCTCGAGTTGTCGCCACTGTTGGCAGATTCGGCCAAGTCAACAAAACAGCGAGTTTCAGTCGTATTAAGGACAAAATTCATTTTCTTGCCCTTTATAAAACATGTAACATTGTGTCTTGATCTTCAAAAAGAAATAAGTTGCAATCAAAATTAAATTCATGAAGTCCACTTGGGCTACTAATGAGCTGAAAATGTTAACGGATAATAATAAGGAATGTAGGTGAGAAAGAAAAGAATGGTAAAAGAGAAATAAATATTATTGTCATTGTTGGTGTTGTGTTATGATATGTGGGCTAATATGGAATAATAATGGGTGTTTGTGGTTTCAGGAGGAACCGCGGGAGGAGTACAATAACAACAGGGGAATGCAAGTCGAGTGTCTATAGCAGGTAGGTACTCGGTACCTATATCTTTTATAGTTGATAATTATTTTAATTAACTATTGAACTATAAATGTTGATGCTTATTGACAAGGAAAGGAAAAAGAAAGAAAGGTTACATTATTTTTAAAAAGAGAGAGAGACAGAGAGAGAGAGAGAGAAATATGGAAACAGAGAACCAAATTTAATTGATGGGTTCTCTTGGAGGAAATGAATAGTAACAAAGAATTGTAGGAAGGACTGTTCCTCGAATTTGATTAGTCGGTCCCCAAGTATGGGAGGCTAAAAATGTTAGCTAAGGTTGGTTAACATCGGCATTTCCGGTACGTAGGAGGAGAAATTTGAATTTGATTAACTATTCAGGTTCATAATAGTTAATGATATCGGCGGGTGATGTCGATATCAGCAAAATTTATGGGACCTGATTAGCTTTCCGAGGTGAAAGCTAATGATGTCAAGAATCCTTGATATTGACACACCTAATAACCTCCCAAGGTAATATGGAACAATGACTAACTATTTTGGTTTAAAATAGTTAATGACACGAACAGTTATTCGTGTCGATATTTTCATGAAACTAATTAGTTGTTTCCAAGATGGGCAACTAAAGATACTAATGGAGGTTATTGGTGTCGGCAATAGTCCTCCCAATGTAGGGGAAGGAAAGTAGTCAATATAAACTAATTTTTATAACCCTTAAAAGGGGTTTATGTTTGTATCTAGAATCTCGTATGATTTAAGTAGATTGATATGTTGTATAATTTTCTTCTGTAAATTGCTTATATTTTAATTATTTGTTTTTTTAATTGTATGGAAAAATCTATATTTTTACAGGTCTCTCCCATTCACGTCAGGACTATTTTAGGTTCTTTGATCCCTTTTTGTATAAGTTAGGAACTTCGGGATTTGTGGTGTAATTTTATCATGCATTAGACATGAAACCTGTATAGAATAATATATTTGTAATATTTTGTTTCTGGCATATTAAATGTATCAACCTATGCTTGAGAAATTAGATTGTACTAGATTATGTTAGAATATTAAACTGTGTTGTGTTATATATATGAAATTTTAGTGCTCGAATTGGTTCTCTTAATTATTAATTTATGCGTGTGAGGTAAGATGGAGATTGGAAATGAATATGGTCTTGAGTATAATTTGAAATGAATTATATAGTTGATTGTACTAATCATGGATATGATTGTGGATGAGATATGATTATAAATGTGTGCAGGGTATATTGTCGATAACTTGGGATCTCCAGGTATAGGGGAGACTTTGCCAAAATTTCGGCAAGTAAAAAAAACAAAAAAAAAAGTATGCTCCATTTACCCTTTATGGGGGGGAAGATTAACGGATAAACTAATAGTAAAATTAGGGTTGTTACATTATAGCATATTCAGAGATTTTATTTTCTGCCGCAAAAGAGTCCCACCATTTAACCTTGTATTTTCTAATCAAAATTACACGGGTATTTTGATTGTTCTAGTCAAATTACCATAAACAAACCCAAGGCATAAAGAATTTGGAATAAAACAAAAGCATTGGGGGAAATTTCTTTTCTCTCTATGTGCCTTTAAAATTTTGTTTGAAAAGGTTGTAGCCTTTTTCAACAACAGGGTGTAGGTGAAGGAGTTCAACAATGTAACCAAAGTAATCCCACCATTAACGAAACCAATTTGGTAGTTTTGTAGTATTGATTGAGGTATCAAAATAAAATAACTAGGAATGGCTTCCTTTGGAGTTTTGGAGAAAGAAAGCATTAAACCATGCATGTTGGTAGTCCTATTAGGCATAGGTTTGGCAATGGTTATGTAATGTGGTTTAGAAGCTAATAGGAAAACGGATTTCATGATGAAGAGGTTGTTTCCAATCAGTTGGATGTAGGACATGTTTGGTGATACCAGTAAAATAAGCTGGTTCAGCATGGTGTTATTTGAGGTTAAAATGTTACTGAACCCGTAATTTCAAGGATGACCATGTAGTAAGCATGAGTTTTTGTAGTATCCCAAGGTTTAAAATACCACCCTGGATGAAAAATTTTTGTAATTGTGATCATATGATCAGGATGGTAAGAACCATCTTCAATAGTTAAAACATTGTGAAAATTGGTCTTGATAAAATATTCAGATTTAGGTTTTGAAGATGTTTTCATGAAATTGCATTGGGAGAATGAAAGATTTGTAGAATAAAGCAAAGGTTTTTGAGAAGAAGACTTTGCTTGGGATTTTGAAATCAGTTTAGAAGTTTTACCTGATTAAGAGGATTCATCCTCTTGGGAGGACTTTTGGCTGACAGTTTGTAAGGCGAGAAGTAATGATGGAGATTTAAATATGGTGTCTATCAAATTCTGTACTTTGTCGCTTTGTATTACTGGAGGATTTGTTGTTTTTTCTTCAGCAATGACTGCATCGTACCAAGAAGTTATTGGTTTTGCAGAAGATATGGTAGAAGCCATAAGTTTTGGAGTGCTTTAGGTTTTTTGTGGGTTTGTAGATGCTGACTGAGGGGTTTTGCCCTTATCTTTAGACTTGGAAGGCATCAGGACCTATTTTGGAGAAGTTTGCGAGTTAGAAAGTTAAGAATGGAATTTGTATCTCCTTTTATATATTCAATATCAAAATAAAACAAATACTTTATATAGCTTGTCATCGAGCAAAAATTTGTTTTGGAGCAATATTTTGAACATCTTTTTGTAAAATTTCTTTAGCAAATTTGCAATTAATACATAAAAGGAATTTATGGTTTAATAAGTCACTTTGAAATTTTGTAATACATAGAACAATTGAAAGAATTTCTTTTTGATAGTAGAATAATTCTTTTGACAGTCATTCCAATGAGCAAACGTAAATTAAAGAATTTGTTCTTTGAAATTTTGAACTTGCTTGAGAATACTCTCATACCCTAAATCGAACGCACTTGTTTCTACAATCTTGGGAGTTAAAGGGATTGGTTAGATAAAGGTAAGGAATTTCTTGGACTTGCTTCTTAATCTGACGAACAAGAGTAGTATGGTCATCAGACCATGGAATTGAGTTTTTTCTTAGTCTATCATGAAGGGGTTTTGCAAGTCTATTAATATTAGGATAAAAATATAAAACATAATTCAGGCTTCCTAGGAATCTTTGTAACTGAGGTTTATCAAGGATTTTATCAGAAACATTACTGGCAAAGATAAGAGACCTCTCAATGGGTTTAATGATACCTTGACAGATATAATGGTTGAGGAAACGAACACGAGTTTGGAATAGAGAAATCTTTAATTTGGAAACAAACCATTCTATTTTGCAACATGAAAAAATGTTTGTAACTGTTTAAAGTGTTGTTCTAATGATGTTAAAAAAAATAAGAACATCATCAATATAAAGTATGCATTAAATATGTCATTCATTATTTTTTGAAATTTAGATGGTGCATTTTTTAAACCAAATATCAAAACATTCCATTCATACTGACAAAATGGGATTGTAAATGCAGTTTTGTAACAGTCTTTAGGATGGATCTAGATTTGCCAAAAACTTGATTTCATATCAAACTTAGAAAATATGAAAGCAAAATGCAATTTTTGTAATAAATTTTTTTTTATTTGGAATTGAATATCTTATCCATTTTAGAGCCTTATTAAGTGGTTTGTAATTGATCACAAGTCTAAGTGTGCCTCATTCTATTTTAGAGTTTTTGTTAACATAGAAAACAACGCACGACCAAGGCAATCTGGATTTTTGGATGAGACCTTTTGACTTTAGATCTTTGATTTCAAGTCTATAATACTATTCTAATTCAACATTCATTTGTATTGGTCTCGCTTTTGTAGGCATTTGTTTCTCAGAAAAGTTATCTTCATATGGCGAGTTAGTCAACTTTATCCAAAAGAAAGGTCTTAAAATCTGCCAAGACCTTAATCTCCAAAAACACTTAAAGTGAGAAATGAAGTGAATTAGACAGGAACTAGGAAACTTTTGCCAATAGTTTGACCTTTCTATACAAAAATCCACTTGTTGTGGAAACTATTCCAAGTCCAAGCCTTATTCAAAGTGCAATAAACCATACTGCATGAGATCAACCCATATAAAATGTTTCTACTCTAAACCAGAATAACCTTACTACAAAGAAAACCTACAAAGGCCTATAAACATTCACAATCTAGGTCCAAACCCAAGCTTGACTTAAAAACATCACTTGTTATAAATGTGGTCAGAAAGGTCGTACTTCCCGATTCTGCGAAGTCAAAACAAAATTACATGAGCTCTAAATAGATGAAGAAACAATCAACCAAATCCAAAGCATTTTCATTGAATCTTCTAATATTGAATCAAACCCTTCAAATACTTCTGAAGAAACTTTCCAAATTGATGAATTAGCAACTTCTGATTCCGAGACCTCATCCCACACAAAATAACTCAATGTCTTAACCAGAGACCAAGAATTCATTCTTGAAGCCATTAAAAGATTAGATGATCCCCAATTATAAAAGTCCTATTTAAATAAACTATTGAATAATTTCAACAAACTTGAGACACCCCAGCTCGTCCAAAACCATTCCATTCTACCTACAACCAGTACCAACACATATGACCTTACAAAAATCCTCAACAAGAAAAAGAAATCCCAACCCATGGCTACTATCCCATAATTACAGTCAGAAATTAAGATCATTAAATTTGAGTTACAAACCCTTAGACAAGCCCAACAAAAAGACTCAGTCATTTTACAACACCTCTTGTCTAAGATAAAAAAGTCAGTCATATTCTAAACCAGAATCTGAAGATCAAACCCCTGAGACCCATGCATTAGATCATGCATTATCAAACATCAAACATGTTCCTAAAAATTTCTTTGTTGTTACAAATGATATAAATCATACCATTATTCTTAGAACTCCTTTCATTGACATAATTACCCCTTACAAAGCCAAACATGATTGCATAATTTCAAAAATTAATGGTGTGCGACTTGTTTTACCTTTTTTAGAAAATCAAAAACTATAAATCTGAATTTAATCAAAACATGTTCTATACATAAATATCATATCAATGCATTGATCCATGAAAAATAATTTCATTTACATAATCTTAAAAAGGATGTTTCTTTGCAAATAATTGAACATCAATTATAAAATTTTGTTTTACAAAAAAAAAAAATTGATTTCCAAAATAAAGTTGAGCATGAAATTTGCTCTGATTTGTCAAATGCTTTTTAGAGAAGAAAACAGCATGTTGTTGATCTTCCTTATGAAGATAACTTTTCTGAGAAACAAATACCTACAAAAGTAAGACCAATCCGAAAGAATGTTGAATTAGAATAGCATTATAGACTCAAAATCCAAGATCTAGAGTCAAAAGATTTCATCCAGAAGTCCAGATCACCTTGGTCGTGTGCATTTTATGTTAACAAAAACTATGAAATAGAATGAGGCACACCTAGACTTGTGATCAATTACAAACCACTTAATAAGGCTTTAAAATGGATAAGATATCCAATTTCAAATAAAAAAGATTTATTATAAAAATTGCATTTTGCTTTCATATTTTCCAAGTTTGATATGAAATCAGGTTTTTGAGAAATCCATATCCATCCTAAGGACCGTTACAAAACTCCATTTACAGTCTCATTTAGTCAGTATGAATGCAATGTTATGCTATTCCCTTTATATATATATATATATATATATATATATATATTGTGTGTGCGCGTTCTATCAAGATTTCGGTAGAGTTTCTTCTATAAATAGAAAATTCCAAGTTATCAACTTATCAAATCTACAATTTTATACAACTTCCAAACCATGATCAAGTATCCTAGATTGTCATCCATATCAACCATTTATCAATTAAATCCAAGCCATACAACATCACATACAATTAATTATATAACACATTAAATTATACATTGATAAGAGTTTACATGATATGATATCCTAGCGTAGATGAACAGCAAGTAAATATAGTGGGTCGTTTAATTTCATATGTCTATAACAAAAAATTAAGCAAGCATATATTACATGCTTAAACAAAATTATATTATAAGTCAAAATGTACAATAATATACCTAGCTCATAAAATCAAAAGTGATAAGAGAATCTACTCCTGATAGGTATGAGATGGTCCTAAAAGTTGTTTATATTAAACCAACATAAATAAATGATATAATTTTATTGACATAATTAGCCTTCCCATTTCTCGAAATAGCTAATCAAACCCATTTTTCAATTATACCTTTCAAATTGATATCGATACCGATGAACCTCATAAATATCTTTAATCTCTCAAATTGATAATGATTAATCAAGTCAATGTAACCTATTGGTATTATTAGTCTTCTATATTAGGAACAACTAATCAAATTTAAGAAATGTTGATATCAATATAGCCCATTTGTATCATTAGTCTCTCAAACCGAGAACGACTAATCAAAGTCTTTAATATTGTCGAATGTCCACTTTGTCAATGTCGATGTTATTGTACCCATTGACATCATTAGCCTCAATAACTTGGAACAACTAATCAAATCCAAGTAAATGTTGATATCAATTTATTAAATTAATATCATTAGTTTCCAAATCACCTCGAACAACTAATCAAATTCACATTCCTTTTCTTTTTTCTTTTATCTTTTTATCTTTTTATACATTGCTCATGATTGCACATTAAAGAAAATTGCAGATAAAACATTTCAAATGATTCAAATAAAAATATTATGGTGTAGGACACCTATTTTGTGTCTATACTTTCATTGCAACTGTTTGTCTCTGTGCAAATCCTGCAGTCTTTCTTGTACCAACATGATTTAAAATCATCACTTCGTTTTAAAGATAAAATCATCACAACATTAAATATTTTTAATCTCTTGTGTTGAAAACTTCATAAACAAGAAGTCACACAAACCCATATTTTTCTTCTTGACAATTTAACTTTACTTAAAAGAAATGATATAGTTAGCTAGTACATTTTCCTTTTCTTTTATCACCCACTCAATTTGATTCAATGTTCAATTTCAAACATATAAACTAGCATTATTGTTTACAAATGTTCTTTAAACTTTAAACAAATATTTTCCCTTTCTATTCTTGTAATTTCTACTATTAAAGTACTACATCAAGAACATTTCTAGATGAACATTAAAAATTGACTAATTCTAACCGATTTAACTTAATCAACCTAGAATATAGTTTGATGACTTATTCATAATTAAAGTTATAAAACTTGGCTTTCAGTGTGATTTGCCTTTTTAGAAAGCCAAGATACAAAGCTATAATTTTGGTGAAGGGAAGAAAACCTAGTTATCTCATTAACAAAACCAAAACTACCTATTTTAATAACATATACAATTTGTTCGATAAGATTCTCTCTGATCTTTCTTTAACTTTTAACTCATATATAAAGTTTTATAACTTTAAATTAAGTAAGATTAGTCCCATTTGAAATTTAACATCCCTAGCTATAATTTTCACAAAGAAAGACATTCTAAATTTTATCATTTACTAGTTCAAACTTCAGCAGAAAATCAATTGAAAAACTTTTCAAATTCTAGTTCACCAGCTTGATACATAACCAAATATTTTCATGCAATTTTTCACAATTCAAGGCAAAAATCTTCATTCACTATATTTTTAAACACCATTAAACATTAGTCCCACAACAATCAACTTAATCATATTCATCCTTTTCTTAAAATGGCCCAATATAAAGGTAAAAAGAAGTGTAATTTCCTTTAATTTTCCACACTCTCTATTCATTCCATCTTTACTAACTCAATTAAAACAAGAATTTTAGCTAGATTAAAGCACCCCCAAAATTCCTCATTTGGCCAAATTTGGCCCGTGCCATTTACACTTCCATTTTTCACAACTCATCCATTCTTTTAATTTGTTATATTTCTTTCATCTCATTTACACACACACACACACACACAACCTACTCATAACCCAAGTAATTTTTTTTTCTTCTTTTTAAACATTATACACATCAAAGTTTCATTCTAACATTTCCATATGTTCATCCTTCTTCATACACAAAGAACACATAATTAATCCACTACATATATCCCATTTGGTAGTTTGTTTAAACACTTTTTATTACAAACTTTAAGCCAAAATTCTAACCCCTCTATTTCCCAAAACCGGTTGGCCCGATACCAAGGGTTTCCTCTTCGTTTGTGTCGGTTCTTTTTTCATAATTCCTTTACTTTTTACTTTTCCATTGATAACCTAACATATTTTCTCTAAAATATCCAATTCTAAAATATTTTCAAGAACCCTATCATCATAATTTTATGGTGTTACATCCCCTCCATCAATTTCTACTTAAAATGCAAATTAAAGGATAAAGACTTCCTTACCAAATGAATTTATGCACAAGATTGTGATTTCCTTGACAATTTTTCCTTCTCTTTCTTTTTCATTAAGTTACTTGCTCTCACTACTCTCACTCTTCAAACTATCCCTATCTCTCTCAAATGCTTAGTGTTAGGTTCTTTCTTCACATGCACACAAAATATCTCACAAATTTCTTCATAGAAGAACATGCAATGATGCTTTATCTTGAAGAAAATAGGAACAAAGTCCCTCTCTCTTTTCCTTGCTATTGTTCTGGTGAACAATAGCATCTACTGTAGTTGGAGGATAATATTTTCGGTTAGTTACTTTTTTACTCCTTCTTAGTTTTTCCCCTAAAAGTTTATTTGTTATAATCATCCCCCTCAACTGATATTTTTATTTAGACACCTTCCTGAGGTCAGATCGCTATAAACAATTAACTCAAGATAAAATAATAAAATAATGTGTCAGAAGACCCCTCATAAAATTTCAACTTATTCCAACAGTCGGATTGAGAGATATGTATAATATCATAAAACTGGACAATTGATAATTTACGCAAAAAAAATCCAAATTTTGCGCACTATTTTATTTATTTAAATCATCGTGAAATATTCCTCTAAATTCATTATTATTAATTAAACATTACAATATTTATCATTGATTCACAAATTTATTTATTTATTTATTTTTCTTCTCTCTTTTTTAACCATAGGTTTACAAATTAGATAGGGCTTAACAAATAGTTTGGGTATTATTTAGGGGTGAATTTAGGGGTAACTCGTGGTTTGGTAGTTATTGCATATAGGAAACACAACATTTGATAAATATTGCATTTTTCAATCGCAGCTTCTTTATATATCATGTACAATTATGCTATTTCATCAATTTTTTGTAGCCATGTTATTTTGCAAAAAAAAATAATTTGTGCTGATAAGCAAAAATAGCTAGAAAACTTCACAGACACATAAAATGGCCTAGTTGTACAATCATCTTTTTATTGTGATTGATTCGTGTCTTCGTTATTCATTATATCCAGCATTTTCCTGGAAAAAATAATATGTACCTTTATAAGTTTTAAACGCTATATATATTCGTAAAAAGATGGTATCACAGGAGATCTTGTAATTTAAAGGGAAAAAAAAAAAAAACAAATGCGAGTGAAAATCCTAAGGGAAAATTAAAAACCAGGATATGAAGAGGAGAAAAATATATTATTAAACAGCCAAGAAAAAAACTATAAAGTTTGTCCAAGACAAGAACATATATACGTACTTTCAGGACATAGTTGAATCCTTACAGGCAATGGAAATGAGGAAATTCTGAGAAAGGAAAACACTTGACTTGGCGAGCTTTGATGATGAGGGATTCCGTCCAGTATATATCCAAAAAAACTTGTGTGGAATCAAAACTTCTGTTTGAGAAACAATTAAGGATGCATGCAAAAGATTAAGTACTCTATACATACGTTCGTAAAGAATTAATTGTATTCAAGTAATAAACAAACTGAATCACGCGTACAGAATTCAGGATCGATTGTAACGATTCAGTGCCATAGAAATTTATAAAAAAAGATCATTGCCTTAACTGTACTGAATATATATTATCAGATGGTTGCAAAGATTGTCTTCTAGCAGAAAAGTAAGATAGTATCTACCCAGTGTGCGGTCCATTATCGGACATGCAGAATGGAAATCAATTATTTGCAAGAATTCGAACTTTGCTCATGAAAATGACTTCAATCTTTGGATCGGAGCATTAGGATTGGAAGCACAGCTTGCAATGGACGACCAGCTGCAACCATGGAATTTTTTCATGTCTGCTTTTTTCCACGCTCGGTTTCCTCTTTGCGGCGGAAAAATCCTAGATTTCCTGTTGCTGGAAGAATCTTTAGACTTGAAGCTCCAGAACGTGGACATGTATCGCTGATGCCATCCTCGTTTTACATAAATCTACGTTGAATTTTGCATTTCGACGTTAGGATTGTTTCTCAGGCCTTCCTATCTTGCATAGTAAAGAGATTTATAACTATTTTAGGAAATTTTGGAGCAATTATTGTTTCCCTTTTTCTCTTTGTGAAATTGAGAATACGACGCACCCTTCAACATGTTTATTAATTACGCCTGTCCCGTTTGCAACAACATTTCATGGTTCATTTTCCAGATCTGCAGTTGTCATACTGAAAATGTTTTTCTAATGTTGCTCTTTGCCCAAGCATTGTCCAGTAAGGAAAGAGAGGAGGCCATGTATCTGCTATTCTAGGGTTGAATCAGTTATCGCCTGAAATCTTAATTCCTGGTTCATATTATGAAACGGCCTACTGGAGATTTATAGTATGTCTACTGTTCTGGATGAAGTATGAGGTAAGAGATAAGATGATTACAGCTACAGGATTATATCTACTATCTGCTTATGAAATTTTAGTCAAGTGATTTGAGACAGTAACTGACCTGACTAGCATGACATTTCCCTTCTGAGACTGAAACGTAGGGGTGGGGTAGTGGTAAGACCGTCTGATTTTCACCAGCTTCATTAGCCAATGCAAGATCTCTTAGCCTGTTCAGCTCTGGCAAAACCACTGATGCAAGGTCTGGCCTATCCTTTTTCCTCAGCTCACTGCACTTCAACGCCAGTTTTGCAAGCGATAACGCCTCTTCTACAGGCCAATCTGTCTGTGTTTGGTCAAGAATATCTGAAAAGGTTCCTTCCTCAATGGCCTGCGCAACCTGGTGAGATAGACCCATAGGATTCTTTGCTGTAATAAGCTGTAACAGTACTATACCCAATGAATATATATCTGACTTGACGCCTAGCAGTCCTGTCTGCTGATATTCCGGATCAATATAGCAAAATGTGCCAGCTGCTTCTGTCTGGCAATATTGAGAAATATTGTCAGCTATAGCAAGCGGAACAAGCCTGGCCAAACCCACATCCGAAATCTTGCTCACATAATTCCTGTCTAAGAGAATGTTTCCAGGCTTAAGATCGCGATGCACAAAGGGTTCTGGTTTTGTTTCATGAAGGAAAAGTAGGCCTGTGGAGATTTCAGAAGCTATGCTAAAACGTTTTCTCCATGGAATTGGAGGAGTGTTGCCTTTCCTGAAGAGGCAGTCTTCCAAGCTGCCCTTTTCCATATACTCATACACGAGGCATCCATACTCTGGGCAGGCACCAAGCAGGATAACCATATGTGGATGTCTCACGTTGCTCAAAACCTGAACCTGTGTTGATAACATGGGTGGATAACTTATTAAAAACAGAAGGAATTAAAGGCTACAAGCTAATTGTCATGTTGCTATGCTTCCTTATTTCTTCCTCATCACATGCTCGCATCTTTGATCTGTGTTTTTGCAGAGAAGGGAACAAAAAGCAAGTTTACGACCTGTATCATTGTCATTTTAAATTGTTTAGCTTTTGAAGTTGTAGGAGAGGAGGTTCAATTAATCTGGAACGTGTTGATTCCACTAAGGGAGTGTAGTATTCTCAAGCATTTAAAAATGAAATCAACATGCGTGTTAGTTGGTGAAGTCCTTCAGGCTCACAGGAATGCACAAACTGAGCATCTGCAACTCAGCATGCTTGCCACAATCTTCAACCATTCTCCACTTAGATTGTCATTCTTCCTCTTTTTTTGTTTTTCTTCTTCAAGTTTTCATTTCTACCAAGATTGCCTCTCAGCATCATGATCACTCATAGCTAGTAAGATGGATATCAGGCGTTTCTAAGATACAAGTTAGCATGTTACTGTCAAATCTATATAGCCATCTAAGTTGCATTACCATCTTTGTGTATACTTGAAAGTTGTAACCTTGCACTTGAAAGTTGTAACCTTGCTGAAAACTTGAGCCTAGCCTAAGTTTTAAATTCTAAAAAAATCTAACAGTTGCAAACAGCAAATAAAAGAATGTTAAGCTTACATTTATGCAGCGTGCTACACTAACAAAATAATATACGATACCTCTTTATGAAATTGTCTCTGGCCCTGCGACAAGTCTGGTCTCAAAACTTTGATGGCAACCGGAGTATGATCGAGTGTGGCTTTGAAAACAGGTCCGTATCCTCCTTCACCGATCTTGTTGGAGCTCTCAAAGTAATTTGTCGCAACTTCTATCTCTTCAATAGTATATTTGCGATATAGCACACTATTTTGTGCCAAACATTTTATTGCTTTTTTCCTCTCTTCTGCCTCTAGTATGGCTCTCTTTTCTGCGGTCTGTCTCTTCTGAGCTTCCATTTGTGCTAGCATCTGTGCCATTTTTACTGCTTCTATAGCTGACTTGGCCTTTTGCCTCTCCATCTCTGCCAATGACAGTGCAGCCTCCTCAGCAAGCTTTGCTTCATCTAATTTACGTGTTTTCAATGTATGCAAATGCTCAAGCTGACTTGCCTAAAAACAAAACAAACATAGAATAAGCTTACTCGTGCACACTCAAAAGCTCATAAATCTTATCTAATCTATGATTACGATATTACCATATGTCTGGCCAAAACAGCTTCTTTGCAAACTGAACTATACATTTCCATAGATTGCTTCAATTCGAGTTTTAGTCTCCTTATTTCTGCTTCCACCACATTCTGCGACAAGGAACAATATTTATTTCAATAATGTTGTGATATCTACCGCTTTAATGGAATTCTAAAATTTCTATAAGCCCTGCAGGACCTGCACATGATTGTTTCTGAACTGCACGTTTAATCGGTTCTGTTAAAATAAAATAACTTTCATGCTTGAATTTTATACATGCAGCTTGATCCTGAATATCAGGAATCTCAAAATACAAATGATCTCTAAAAAGTATAGCTAAAGTCTTTGTCCACATGATTACATTTTCACAAAGCTGAAAACAGAATTAACTATAGTTCAAAAAGCCAAGAGCATCATCCAACTTGTCCCACACAAATGAGCACCTTTCCCCTATAACCTATTTTAACTTTGAATATGCATCTTATAATGATTTTGGAAATGAAGTCAAATGTCTTGGGGCAGTTGGAGACAGTCACCATCCTGGTTGAAGATTTGATACAATGGCCCTATATATCAACTTTTAATAAGAGATACTCACTGGGGTTGGTGAGAAGTCCCTAGGACTTTCTGATATTATTGAGAATTCAAAATCTTCAGAGGAAATTTCAGTTGATACTAAACTTGGTGGCCCTGAGAATTCACCGAGACATGACACTAAATCTCCTTTCAACGCATTCGGCGCTCGACCATCCATTGATGTTGTAAGAGTCTGGTAGCTGAATGTACGCTCCTCACGTGGTGCCATCGACAGAGGATTGCTGTTTTTGCCAAAAGAAATTGTATCAAAACATTTACTTTTCCAACTTGCATGGCTTGAATTGTATTTTTCCGCTAGCAAGTAAGATTTCGGTAAGCAAGAAGTATATACCGCTTCTAAGTGCACTCTTATCTACTGAGAACATTCCTGATTGGATTAATTAAGCTAAGCTTACAGTTATTGACCAATTTACTATGATCATAACCTCATTATGGCAGTCGGATGTTCTTCTTTTCAGCAAGTCTCAAGAATGAATGAACATTTTGAAAGCTTTGACTGTCAAAACAGAAGCAATGACACTCTCCAAGCAAAACATATGATTAATCATATTCCAAAACTTACCTAGGAATATCTTCATGTTTTGGGCTATCGGATAGAAGATAAGGTAAAAAACCCTGGTAATTTTGTTGCCTCGTAGTTGCAATATGAGTAAGCATTTGAAGGTGCCTGGGAGTAGCAGGTGGTGTTTTAGGTGCTTGAGGCTGCCCTGGAGGAGTAGCAGCACCTCTCGGTGTTCGAACTTGCCTTCGGTGAGAAGCATCACTAGTAGGTGTTTCAGGTTTCCTTGGACCAATAGCAGTACTAGCCGGTGTTTGAGGTTGCCTTGGACTATTAGCAGCACTATTGGGTGTCTGAGGTCGACTTTGGGACTGAATTTTTCCTCTTGAGATAACATATACTCCACATGATTCTGGAGCAAGTTTTAGTAAGCTGGATGGAATATCTAGATTCCTAAATTTCCTGCATGAAGAAGATTGCCGTAGGTTACAATTTTTAACTTTCCAATTGCACAAGCAGTACGGTTTTATCAGTTGATATGTATATTAATGCATAACTTGTCTCAGCTCATTAAAGCATAAATTAGCAGTGTGCTGGAACTGCGCATAGCTGCTAGAGCTCTTGCTTTCTATTATAACAGTTGATGTTTTTCAAGAAAACCTAAACATTTGAAGCCAAAAAAACTACGACAGATCTCAGTTGATTCAATACAATTTCGAATCCACCAAAACTACATAAGTATGTGATGTGCGTGCGCGCGTGCGCAGAAAGAGAGGGGTAGACCTTGTTAGAGGATTCCTGGTGGAAGCACCGAGAATAATAGTGTCAATGCAGTTGTTACCAATATAATTAACTAGTGCTCTTGCAATATCGATATCATGGATGACTACTTCCTTCAATTGAACCTGAAATGCCAAAAAAAAAATCAAGGAATCAGCACATTGGCAGGGTTCAATGAGATCTTCTATACATGTTTGGCCTTTTCCAAGTACGGTGTTATGCAAATGCAGCAATTGTAATGGGTGCAGCACCAAAAACAAATATATCAAGATCATGGAGCTTGCAATGCCCTTTTCTGGAGACATGTTTATGAAAATTACTCACTCCTTTTCGAGCACAAAATCCACGGTATGGAAGGAATAGCTGCACCTCCTGCTGAGTTGGTGGACGACCCTCTTTTGGTACAGCATCAAAACCCTCTGGGAAGCCAAGGAAACACAAAATCAAACACAATATTGATTAAGGCAACAATCTGTAATGCCATACTCAATTTCGGTCTCAAATGGAATTAACGCAGCATATATGATACAAACAGATAGCTTGAACTTTAATAAAAGGTTCAGCATTATCACGTATGCCTTTCAGCTGGGGCTAGGTCAGATTATAAAGGGAGTGGCAGCTTGGCTAGCTAGACATCCTGCCTTTGTTCGAGCTGCAATGCTCTCCAAATTTGAACAAGAAAAAAGACCATGTGTAGCTCAAAGGGCATTCAATTCTGAGTTTGAACTCGTGTTTTGTCTTCTATAGTAGTAATTTCCAATAACATTAGTAATGTCAGTTATACATGATCCTTTCTCATAAAATTTCACAGAATATATCATCATGCCTCAAATTCCTTGGAAAAACAAATTATCATCTTGTACATAAATGTTTTCACATTTGAGAAAATAGTGTTGTGTTGATGATGGAATTAATTAGAAGCTACTTACGAGGATTAAAGGTTTTGATTCGAACATGAACAAGGATGAAATGACGGCTTTTGTGGTTAAAAAAGTTTTCTACAGCCCATTTCACTGCAAGCTGGCTGTTCTTGTCTTCATCGATTGCAATAGCTGTGATTCCGTGCTTTTCTTCCACTTTGGATAAATTCGGTAGAAACAAAGCCATGGAGGATGCATGGAAACACTGAGAAAACTAGACCACAAAAAGCATATGAGGTAACGCTAAAGTTTCATGTCCAAAATTGAGCTGAACAGAAAGAAGATCACAATGCTGCATTCTTATATATAAGAAAGAAGATGGTTTTAGTTTCCTGCCAAGATAACCGTCTGGTTACAGTGTTTTAACTAAATTTAGTAAGAGAAATGACATTGATGACAAGGAAACAAAAACATTAGCCAGCCACAGCCAGCTCCGTTATTTCCTTCTCTGGATTGATGCTGTTAAGTTAGTTTTGTTTCTTGACAACACACTTGTTTTAGTGTGAGTTGTTTGTTGTGATTGAGGATTAAATTTCCAATTTTCTGAAACAAAGATGCTTTGCCGGGGAAACTAAATTTAGAATATGTATGGTTATGGTAATTAATTAATTAATTAATTATATATATATATATATATATATATATATATTACTTTTATTCCAGGTATATATTTCTAGCTGTTGCTTTTAGTATATTTGTGGTAGCCAATTATCTCGAACGGTAGTTCAACTGGTATAAGTACGTATTCCAAAGCTCATAGTAATTATTCATATGTTCAAGCTCAAAGTATCCATTTTGTAGCTTTTAACTTTGGCCTTCTAGATGACTTTCCAGCATTTTACCGATTTTCTTTCCTTCCGTAACAAAGCCTGCCATCCTTCTCATATATGATGTTTTACGCAAAGGGGAATTGTGTTCTGTTGTCGTTGGGAAAGTACTGGATGGGTGCGTCTACATGTGTTCTTGAGAGGTAGAATTGATCAGCTTATCATCTTGAAACATCTTTTGCAGGCTACAACGAAGCATTCAAATCTGAGATATGGTCTCTGATAAAGAGAATCTTGAGATATGATCTATTCAATTTTCCTACACTTTCTATTCGAGTTGTCTGACAGATGTAGTTGATAGTGTGAGGCTGTGAGCTTTAGCATGCTGACAAAATGTTTTTGCCATGTCTCACAAACAAGTTCAAAGGGCATTGCATTTCAAGGGTTATAACTTGAATTAACTCTTTTTTTTTTTTTTCTCTTTTTTTTCACTACTAAAAACAGGGGCTATTAGCATCTGAATTTAATAACGGATAATTCCGTTGCTAAATTCAATAACAAATTTACAACGGATTACACATACGTTATTTTTTTAATATTAGCAATGGATTTTAGCAACGGAAAATTCGTTGCAAACTTTATGTTGAATTTAGCAATGGATTTTCCGTTTCTAATTGAAAAAATAATTATTTAAATTTTAATATAAAACCAAAATTATGAACATCGTTGATTACACTTACTAGGATAAAATCTCAACCGTTTATTTTTCGCTGGCTTTGGTAAATCTACACCAGTACTCTCCCCCCACACCGAAATGCAAACAGAGACCAATTAACAAAACCAACAGATGAAAATTAATGATCTTCCACTCTTCCAGTCTCTTTCGTCCCTAATAACATCGATTCATAACTGTAGAAAAATCACCCTCTCTTCATCGATTTGATTTTTCTTTATCCCAAACATTTCATCTTCTTCGCGTCTTCAGCACTCCTAATTTTTTTTCTTCATCTTCTTCTCCTTTATCTGAACAGTTTCAATCTTTCTCTGTAAACCACCACAAACACAAACCCATGGCAACATCGAACCAAACCCATCATTATCACCATTGAACATGCTGATTTACCCCTTCTCCTTGTAAACGGGTTGAGTTTTTCACGCTTTTCTTCAATAGTTTAGGTAATTAATTTAGGGTTTTTGTTTTTCTTTGTTGCAATTTAACTTACACTAAAAATTTTTCACCTAACTTTCTCAATCTCAGGTTTTTTTCTGTCTTGTAGATCCATCTCGGTCACCTGTAACTCAAGAACACAGGTAACATTTTTTTTTTCGATACTTTGAATATTGGTTTTAGGCTATTAATTCGATAATATAAGGGTTTATGAAATGTTTTTACCATGATCTATAACCTAATTATGCATGTTTAATTGAAAATTTATCAAAACCCCCAATTTAATTTTTAGGGTTACGGTTCATAAATTGAATGACTTTAGGCTACTGGACTAATGCTAGTAATTCATGTGTCTGGAAGAGAGTGATCGATGGAAATTATGCATCAGTTCAATTTCTTCACTTTCACTGAGATGTTTCATGCTGTTATAACTTGCTACCCTGTTGCTTCAACTTTTTACCTTGTAATGCTCTACTTCTATAATTTTTAAGTGTTACAGCAGCGTATGAATGCTGTTAAAATCTAGAGAGTCTAGCAACTGGTTAACCTGTGATACATTTTCTTCTTCTGTAGCAGTCTAAGTGTTTCTTTTTTTCTTGTTGTGATTTGATTGAGCATGCTTGCAAAGTTTTAGTGCTGCCTTTTAGTCACAGCCTATCCAACTTACTAGGATGTAATGGTTGCTAATTCGTGTGGATATTTTTTCAAAATATACAATTATTAGTTTTAGTTGCAAAACTTATACGCACTTATTTTCCTTGACAAAATTCAAATTTTGCGATCCTATTCATATTTCTAATATCATATCATTTTCTAGAATAATCCATCTTTTATTTTGTTGTGTTATGCAGGAGAAACCTCAACTATTTCAGTTTGTTCCAAATTAAAAGCAAGTACCATTTGTTCAGACCACATTATATTCACAAAGTTGTATTTATTGTGATAGATTCATAATTCTGTTTATCTGATTTATGCTCTCACAAGTCAAGGCAGCACACCAACTTCTCAAGACATTCCACATAGCTATGGGAGCAAGATGGTTGATGGAGTTCCTGTTTTCAGCAAACAAAATTCAGATATTGCAATAGCTACCAAAGACGGGATTAAGTGGTGTGTATTGATTCTCTTGTATCAAAATTTAAATATGCATATTTAAATTTTCAGGGCATAGGACTTTTTTTTTATTTCCTTATTCAATTCCAGTTTATATTGATTATATTCAATTAACTTTTCAGGTCATAGGACTGTTTTTTTCCTTTCCTTATTCAATTCTAGTTTGTATATAAAAAAAATTAATTGAATGATTTTCTTTCATTAAATTTGATATTAAGTTTCTTTTTAGATGGAAATTATGAGACCAAAATGAAACCTGGAGATGACTAAATAATATATCAATTAACTACAAATTTATTTTGATTGTTGCTGGGAAGTCAGTAGTTCCTTGCTGTCAATTCTTGGTCCTGTACTTATTTTCTATTGATCTAACTTTTGGTTAGCTAGGTTTATTAATTTATAGCTAAGTTATTTATGCTATGCTTTTTGTACCTTGTTGTTCTGCTCTTTGAACTAAAAGCATCTCATTGGAATTTCATTTTATGCAAAGGCTCGGTTTTGTAGAAAAATTATGTCCTAACCATATAGATTCCTATTAAGTTATAGGTTTTAAGAGATAATAATTAGAGTAAATTATAATTTAGTCTATGCATTTTTTATGATTTTATAAGTTAGTCATTATGTTTTTGAAAACAATAAGATATAATATTTCATATTAAAGGATTTATGTTGAAAATTAATTTTCATATGAAACTCACTTCAAATCTGTTCTAAAATATGCTCTTTTAACCATTTTTTTTTTAAATTATAACATTATGTGTTGGTGGGTGTTTCTTAGGTAGTTCTATGCTTTATTGATGTGCTCTTTCAGGAGTGGAGGTCTTACAGTGTGGTGAGATACTAATTTGGGGTCTATTTGGTTAGCAAGAAATGATGTGGTCTTTAACAATACTAAACCATAAATGCTAAGATGAAATTTATTCTCGTATCTTTCATAGTGTTGCTAAGTGGGTGAGGTCTGTTCATGGTTCCTTGTTATAAATTAAATGTTAGTTATTTTAAAATTTCAAAATAACTTTGTAATCTTGTTCAAGATTGAAAATTTTTAGGTTAGATCTTAGAAGAAAAAAAATTGTTATGAGAAGACAATTGCCATGAAAATATAAAAACTAAACAGTACTTTAACTTGGATATTCTTTCTGTTTTTCATGATTTAACTTAGATTTGTTTTAAAGACAAGCAATTGATATAGCTGGATGGGTTTAACATACTGTTTATGTTTTTTATTTTTCCAGCAATATGAATGGCTTATTGGATCACAATATAAATCAATAGAGTTGGCTAAGTCTGATTGGGTTGCAATAAGAAAATTTCCACCTTGGGCTATTGATTATTGGGGCTTAGATAAGTCTATTTTGCTCCATTTTTTTATGGTTGCTTAATTAGATTATGTTTAATTTGTCTGCTGGGCATGCTTATTGTAATCTTTTCAATTAATTGGAACTCTGCTTTTCATTGGGATAAGATTATTCATATTTAAATTCATTTTCCTTGTAGATCCTAGTTTTGGAGGTTTATGTGAACATGATGCTGGGATTATATTCAATAAACTTTTTTGGGCATAGTACTGTCCTTTTTATTTCTGCTTTTACATATTGCTTCGTGAAATTCATGTTTTTGGTAATTTTCCTCTTAAAAAGAATAAGAATAAGCCTCGGTCTTCTTTATTTAATTTCAAAACCATGAAGGCATTTAGAGGCCCAAATCCTATTTTGATTATTTGGTTAAACAATATAAATCAATGACAAGGCAGTTTAAAACTTTGGGTGGGGTTGTTCAAAAAAAGCCCTTTCATGTTTAAACCAATTTTAATTATTTTTAAGGCTAATTAATGAGTTGTCCAAAAAAATAATAATTAATGCTTTTTGAAACTAATACTGTATTTTTTAGCGGCAAAACCATTGTAATTAAAATATAATATTATAGTGTTTATATATTAAAAAAATTGAAATTAAATTAAATTAAATTAATAGTTTACTCCAATAATTAAAAAGGAAATGGATAGATAACAATATTGTTTAAATTTGGATTCAATTAATAACCTATTAGAATTCATATATTTCAAATAAATTTTTGAATCATGTAATTGAATTCAATTTAAATGCTTAAAATATTTCAAATAAATACTGTATCTTTTTACCCACAAAACAAGCCATTAAGTAAAATCACCATGTTAAAATCATATTTCTCTAATTAAAATATAAAATTATAGTGTTTATATATTAAAAAAATCTGAAATTAAATTAATAGTTTACTCCAATAATTAAAAAGGAAATGGATAAATAACAATATTGTTTAATTTTGGATTCAATTAATAACCTATTAGAATTTTTATATTTCAAATAAATTTTTGGATCATGTAATTGAATTCAATTTAAATGCTTAAAATATTGCAAATAAATACTGCATTTTTTTACCCACAAAACAAGCCATTAAGTAAAATCACAATGTTAAAATCATATTTCTCTAATTAAAATATAATATTATAGTGTTTATATATTAAAAAATTATGAAATTAAATTAAATTAAATTAAATTAAATTAATAGTTTACTCCAATAATTAAAAAGGAAATGGATAAATAACAATATTGTTTAAATTTGGATTCAATTAATAACCTATTAGAATTCTTATATTTCAAATAAACTTTTGAACTCATTTAAACCTTGTCTAGAACTCCTTGATAGCCTCTTCATAGCAATTTCTTGTCCATCTTCTAGCTTACCTTAAAAGAAAATGTTTATAAAATACCAATTACATATAACTATGTGGTACATATTTTATTTTAAATGATTGTTTAAG
The DNA here is from genome assembly GCA_015852605.2 of Populus deltoides. Lineage (NCBI taxonomy): Eukaryota > Viridiplantae > Streptophyta > Magnoliopsida > Malpighiales > Salicaceae > Populus > Populus deltoides. The sequence continues at coordinate 33,492,231 of CM027570.2, read as the reverse complement.
TACTAGAAGTTACAGAAGTATGCTTATTTATAAAAATATTTATTGGTGTTATCATATTAATTAGATTAACATGGATGATCGATCGTGGATGTATCGTCGTCTTATAGATGGTCGTTTTCGTCCTGAATACATTACAGGTGTTAGAAGATTTATCAATTTTGCCTTTTCAATTGATAAAAATATATCTGAGGGGGAAATTAGATGTCCTTATGTGAGGTACAAAAATCAAAAGTTTTTAAAGAAAGATGATGTTTGTAAGCATCTATTGACAAAAGGTTTTTTACCTTGTTATGAAAATTGGACTATACATGGGGAGCCTTATGTCGCACAACCAATATTGGCTGAACCTTCATCGGTTGGAATTAGTCATGTTGTGAATGATGTTTGTCTAGAAAATCCATATAGGAATCTGGTCATGGATGCAATGGGGGTTGGTGATGCATACTATAATGATAATGTGTCTAGTCTTGTGGTAGCAGAGGAACTTCAAAATCCGGAGGCAACTAAATTTTTTCAGCTTTTGAAAGCTGTGGAGGAGCCTTTGTGGGATAGGTATACCAAGCAATCCAAATTATCTGCTTGTGTACAATTGCTTAATATGAAGTTAACTTTAAATTTGACTCAGACTGCCTTCAACAATTTTATTGATTTTACACAAATTTGCATGCCTAATGATGAAAATTTGGTATCCAATTTTTATGATGCCAAGAAATTTATGCGGTCACTTGGACTTGGTTATGAGAAATATGATGTGTGTCCTAATTATTGTATGCTATACTATGGAGTAGATGCTATGAAAATAAATTGTGATTTTTGTGGAAGTTCACGATACAAACCTAGAAATCCAACTAGTAAAGGTTCCAATAAGGTAGAGAAGCAACTCCGATACTTTCCCTTGACACCAAGGCTTCAGAGACTGTTCATGTCTCTATATTAAGCCAAAGATATGACATGGCATCATTTTCATACGTCAGATAATGGGGTTATGGTGCACCCATCTGATGGGGAGGCATGGAAGGAGTTTAATCGTGTCCACTTAAGCTTTGCATCAGATCCGAGAAATGTTCGGTTAGGGTTATGCACTGATGGGTTTTGTCCATTTGACATGTCTTCAAATACATACTCTTGTTGGCCAGTAATTGTTACTGTTTATAATTTGTCTCCGTGGAAGTGCATGACTAGACCATTCATGTTTTTGACAATGATGATTCATGGGCCAAAGAATCCAGGGAAAAAGCTTGATATTTTCCTAAGACCTTTGATTGATGAGTTAAAGAATTTGTCGTCTGTTGATGTTGAAACATATGATGTATACAGAAAGGAAAATTTCCAATTAAGAGCAGCTTTAATGGGGACCATTAGTGACTTTCCAGCATATGGCATGTTATTTGAGTGAAGTACTCATGGAAATTTGTCTTGTCCTTATTGTATGGAGCATAGCAAGGCTTTTAGATTAAAAAATAGAGGGAAAGGTATAATTTTTTATTGTCATCAACGATTCCTACCCATGAACCACCCATATAAATGTCAATCTGATAAGTTTTTGAAAGGAGTAGTTGAAAGGGTCCCTCCTTTACCTCGTCCATCTGGTTTCGAAATGTTAAACGAAGTGTCCAAGTATACTAAGGGACATAATGGAAGTTCATCATGTAATGATAAAATTCCTGGCTTTGGTGTTAGACACAATTGGGTGAAGAAGAGCATTTTCTGGGAGCTTCTATATTGGCATACAAATTTGATTCATCATAATCTTGATGTCATGTATATTAAGAAAAATGTCTTTGACAATATTTTTTATAAAGTAATGGATTGTCCTAATAGAAGCAAGGACAATTTAAATGCTAGGTTGGATATTCAATTGTATTGTAAGAAGCCAAATTTGCATTTGCAACAAGATATAAGTGGTCGGGTTTACAAACCTAAAGGTACTTATTGTCTACACAAGAAACAACAACAAGAAGTTTTGTCATGGATGAAGGAATTATCATTTCCTGATGGTTATGCTTCAAGCATTTCACGATGTGTGAAAGAGGCACAATGTAAGGTTTCGGGGATGAAGAGTCATGATTGTCATGTCTTCATTCAAAGACTTCTTCCAACTGCTTTCCGACCTTACTTACCTAGGCCACTGTAGGAGGCATTAACTGAACTGTCTGTATTTTTTCAAGATATTTGTACAACAAATTTAAATGCCAAGCACATGGAGTTAATGCAGATGAATATAATTAAAATAATTTGCAAACTTGAAAGGATTTTTCCTCCATCCTTCTTTGACTCCATGGAACACTTGACGATACATCTACCTTACGAGGCAAAAGTTGGTGGACCAATTCAATATCGATGGATGTATCCATTTGAACGGTATGTTTTCATACTATGTTAATTTTATTCCCTTTTTATTTTAAAAAATAAACTAATATTAAGAAATGATATAGGTATATGTTTTATTTGAAGAAGAAAGTGACCAATAAAGCTAAAGTTGAGGGTTTCATATGTGAAGCATACTTGATTGATGAAATCACCAGTTTTGAATCTCATTATTTTGGTGATGACATGCAAACAATTTGAAATCGAGTTCCACGGAATGATTATGGTGGCCTTAACATTGTAGATGGATGTCTCTCTATTTTTTCCTATCCATGGAAAAAATTATCCAAAAGATTTTATAGAAGACAGTTGTCACATGCTGAAATGCAAATTACACCTAACTATGTGATATTCAATTGTCAAGAACTTAAGCCTTATTTAGAGTAAGTATGAAATATTATTTTGTACTTAATTTATAATAATTTATTATTAACTTTAACATTTAAAAATTTTAAGCAATGTCGTCAAGAGCTAAAGTCACAACAACCACATGCGAGTGATGTTGAAATTGAAAAATTATGCGAAGAGATCTTTCCAAATTGGTTAAAAAATAATGTAAGTATTCATAAGTATTTATATTTTATGTCAATTAGTTACTTTAAAAATATTACTAATCTCTTTTAAATCACTATTTCTTATAAAGTTAACTATTATGCTAGGTGGAATACCAATGTAACGGAATTGGAAATCAACTCTTTGGACTTGCTATGGGGCCTTCAGCTTTAGTGAAATGTTATAATGGGTATTAGTGAATGATTTTAAATTTCATACTCAAAGTTATGGGCGTTTTAAAAAGACAATGAATAGTGGAGTTTGTGTGAAGGGAAGTTGGTATGATGATAATGAACGTGATTATTATGGAATGCTTAAAGAAGTTATTCGGCTCAAATACTTGGGGAGTAAGTGCAAGTTATTTATGTTTAAATGTAATTGGTATGATACAAAACGAGGGATTAGAGTGCATCGTTCGAATGGTTTGGTTGAAATCAAGCATACATCTCGACTACACGGAAATGAAGATTTTGTGTTAGCACAACAATGTCAACAAGTCTACTATACATATGTACCTGGTAATAAATCATCTGAATGGTGGACGGTTATTAAGACAACTGCTAGAAGTCGTTATAATGTTGACATGGGTGAATTTATTGAAGATGCCAACAATGTGAGATCATTTGATGTTGATCAATCAGATGAGATTTATCAACCATGTCGTGTCCTTCCTACCCAAACACTTGATGATCAAAATATACTTGTTGAATCATCTTATTATGAAGAAATCAGTCAACATGAATTACTTCAACTTGACATAAATTGGGGAAACAATGAAGAAGAAGAAGAGCAAGAAGATAGTGATGGTGATGGTGGTGGTGGTGGTGATGGTGATGGTGATGATGATGATTCTTATGGTGGTGGTGGTGACGACAACGAAAACATGGTTTTGTGTGATGATGATGACATGGTTAGGAGTGATGATAATAATGAGTAGCACAGGTTAATTATATTTCGTAGTATATGTAATGAATTATTTTTTTTTACATGTATGGATGATTTCATATTATTTGACAATTTTTAGGCTTTTAATGTTTTTTCTTTATTATTTTATTGAAGTGTGTGTTATGGATGACATTACATATATCATTTTCATTGACCTTTGAAACCATTTCTAACCTTTCAAGTATCAATCTTTAAATTGTGATTCTGATGTTATAGTTTATTTTGTGATTTGTCTTCTTGCTGATAGATGTTGGAGCATGAATGAAAGGGTTCTTCCTACTCAATGTTTTGATTTATAGGAACAAACATTAAGGTAAGCATACTCATAATTTTGATTTTTGCATAATTAATTATTTAGATTTTAATTTTTATTATTGTTTGTGTTAATTGGCTTTTGACAATATAAACTTCATGGCTAATTTTTATTATTGCAAGGATTGCTTAATGAAATGGTCTTGATGTTATTTATATATTTGTTGTTGTTACAGTAATTATTTTATTTGAAGTATAATATTTTTTAAAGTTATGGCTATTAAGTGGACAATCCATACTGATTTTGAACATTATAAATTGGATATTGTTTGTAATGAATTGGAAAATAAATGAGATTTAACAGTTTGTTTTCATTCTAGTTATGGCAGTCTTGGGAAAATATCTATGAATTTTTTGTTCCTGATAGTTTAACTATGAGCTAATTTATTGTTATGTTGTATATATTCATATGATAATGTATATGTTTTTTCTGGTTTTTAGCATACCTCGACGAGGATCCATATTAGATTCTAGGAGTGATAAGTCCGCTTTAAGGAGTGACAGGTTCACTTCATTCAAATCATTTCAAACTACCTCAAGGCATAATAACAAAGGATCCACATTTTATCAACCTGTGTATCAAAACACAAATGAGTATTATATACCTACTTTGGGGAGTACACATCCTCCTCAACATAATTATGGGAGGGTTGAAGCATATCAATATTGTGAAGGCTTTCGCTTCCAAGATTTGCTTCAAACTCAAGGAGGTTTCCCTCGAGATAACCAACTTGTTTATGGAGGACATAATTCATATAGGAGTTATGGGAGAGTTGATGGTGATGATGATGATGTGAACATTAGAGATGAAGATGGGGGAGACAGTAGTAATGAGAGAGGTGTATGTGATGAGGATCCAGATGGTGTGCCATCAAACCACGGTTCAACATCTTCTCCATACAATTATGATCAAAATGTTGAAAGGAAGGGTTTTGACACACCAATAAATCCAATTACAAGAAAAAAAGAGTTTTGTTTGTATGGAACAACAGAGTAAGTTTAAACTTTTAAAAACTAACTTATTAAAGTTATATTTTCAGGTATGAAAAAAATTACTTATTATTGTGTAATTATTTGTTTACTATAAGTTTGTTATTATATATTTTCATCATATCGAGCTAACATGGTAAGGATTTTTTTTTATTATGCTTAAGATAATGAATTAAATTTTATATATTTATCTTTTATAATATGTATTAATCTTGAAAGCAAGAGGAAGCTGGTGGAAAAGAACCTCCATGGGATGATGTCTTTTCAGCTTTGCATCAGAGTACTAAGCGATCGGTAGCTTCGACAACAAGTCTAAAAAAGTGGTTATATGTATTTTTATTTGATTATTTCTTAATATAACTTAAGTATTATTTAACATTCAAATGAATTTATTGTTGCATGTATTTTATTTGTAGGAAAATTATAAAATGGAGATGATTTCAAAGTATGGAACTAATCGGAAAAATCATCCTTCATTTGATGGAGCAGCTTGGTGTGTGGCTTTAGGAGGAGTTACAAAGGGTAGGGTATATGGTGCACCTCGTATGCCAAAATCTATAGTTAGTACAAGTTCTTCATCACATTCCTACTCGGTGGAGTCATCATATCCCAGTTCATCATATCGAGCATTGCAACAGGAGATAAAGGATAAAGAAGAGGAGATGAAGAAAAAAGATGATTTTATTCTTGAAATGAAACGGCAGATGGATTTCATGCAAGAATATCTTGTGAACAATCTTAGATACCATGGTGGGACATCAAATATTGGCCAAGGTATGCCTTCACCTATGGCTCCCCAGATAATGACACCTATGGGTCCCACATCTCAACCACTTTATCGACCTACACCTCGATCACTATATCCCTATGGGTCCCACATCTCAACCACTTTATCGACCTACACCTCGATCACTATATCCTGATCAATCTTGTGTCGATCCACAATATCATGGTTCGTCTTCGCAGCCAGCATCATGATTGTATCTTTTGTTGTTTTTTTTTAATTGTATTTCGACTTAATTGTATTAATGCAAGTTTGACTAAATTTTTATAATATGAATATTATTTTTATTTTATTTTATTTTTTTTATTAGTTATACAATTATTTTTAATATTAATTTATGTTGGTTATATATGTTCTACAACTTTTAAAATATCCATAAATAATTAATTAAACAAATTAAAAGTTATTTTAATAAATAAATAAAAATTAATTTAATAAAAATAATATACTCAGCAACGGATTATCAGTTGCTCATTCCCAAAATTAGCAACGGAAAATCCTACAGCTCATACAGCTCCCAGCCAGCAAGCAGTTAGCCTTCCTCTACAAGGAATGGAAGTGTGGATGAATCGACATCAAATAGAGGAATTCGGTCTTTCTTTTCAGCAATAACACGATAACAGCATCCCTTTCACAAAAACCTAAAGATCCATCCTTATCCTGCCACTTTAGCACCTTTTGATCTTCTCAAAGATCATTACGAGAAATCTGTTGCTAATTGTAAGCAATGGAATTTCTATTGCTAAAAAATCAGTAACATTTACCATTGCTGATTCCGTTGCTAAATTATGTTAACAACGGATTTTAATATTATTTGCAACGGAGTAGTTCGTTATTAATTACTATATTTTTTAATAGTGTTTGTTTTATTTTAACAAACACGATCCAAGATGGAAATGAACTTTACATGACAAAAACAAGCTTCACAGAGGGTTTAGCATGACCTACCACTACCACTTGGGAGGACTTGGGTATGAAGATCCTTTCTTTATGGTGTAGTTTCTTACTTGCTCGCATGGTGCAATCATATCAAGCAGAAACGCTTCCAAAAAAGGAACAGATGGGGTAAGTTCAAAAAACACATGGCTTGAAATGAGGCCACGTTTTAACAACAAACTTTTGGATCTTGACAATTGGCACCAAGCGTTGAATATTGAGAGTTCTTTAAATCATGAGTGCCGTTCACTTCTGATGGCATTTGCATAGAGAAAGAGGACACCTGTGCTGCGCATACCAACCTTAAGGAAAAGAAAACATTAAAATGAAGAAATATCAGAACCCTAGAAGGCTTCAAGCAACCTCAAACATCTAACCAAACGCCATCTACTAACGAGGTGCCATGCTAGACCATTAATTCAACCTCTACCCACACATAACCACTGCCACAAAATGGAGCTACTTCCAGTTGAAATCTTCTTCTTTGGCCATATGCTGAGATTCTATGACCTTGTACCAGACAGTCTAACGAGGAAAAAAACTCAGACTGACTTGACTGAAACCTGAGAGCACAACAGAATAAATCTAAAACTGAACTCTGTAATCACCTTACCACAACAGATAAAATTTACATAACCATAAAATTATGGCACAGTGCTTGTCAAAAACACAGTCAATACGGAATCCAGATACACTAGCTATACGGCACACACTAGTTTCTATTCTTGTACACACATTAAGCCCACAAGAAAGAAGGGATGGACCAAGCTATGTATTAATAAAAAAATATACGTTCTAATATATGTACGTATATGGACTTGAATTAGATGATGGATGAAGGATGAACCTTGATTAAGATTTGCTCTTGAACTTCCTTTGAGCTTTCGAGTCCACCACAATCACAGACATATTATCCTTGCTTCCCTTCTGGAGCGCAAGCATTGAAAGGTAATCAGCCGCTGCTTGAGCTGCAGGATCTGTACCTTTTCCCCTTTCAAGAAGAGATGCAACCCCATTCTTTTTGTGCCATAACAGAATCCGCGGTCGAGCCACTTCACAGGCTTCCTCATTTGTAATAACATCCCATAATCCATCACTAGCTAAAATAAGGCATTCATCATCTCTAGCACGAGGAATAAATATGACTTCTGGATCTGGAATTGTGATGTTTTGAAAATAAATGAGAATAAAAAAAAAACAACAAAGCCCTTAGAGACTTAGAAGTTAATATAAATAAATAAGGGGTATTGTGGTAATTAAATAAAACTTGAGAAGTATAAATAGAAGGAAAAAAAAAAGATCTAAAATTTGAGAGTGAGAGTCAGCACGAGAGAAGAAAATGGAAAGAAGAAGAAGAGATATGAAGGAAGGAGAAGAGAGTTAGAGAAAATAAGTTTAAAACGTAAGATTTATACTTTGATGTAAATAAATGTATTTTCTTTAGCTTTAATTTTATGTTTTGTTAAACATTACGGTTTTGAAGATTTTATTTTGGATTTAATTGATGAATTGATTTAAATATTATGGGTTAATTGTTATGGGTAATGAGTTATTTAGTTGATATTGAAAGATTTTAGTTAAAAATGATGATTTTGAGTTATAGTTTGTTTAAATGATGAATTTGATTTAAAAATCTTGATATATCAGTAGATGATTTGTGGAAAAATCTAGGTATGAGGTTGAAAATGATAAAATTTCAATTTGGTCCCTCAATTTGTGAAAATCACAGTTTAGTCCTCGAACTTTGAAAAAATTCCAAATGGTCCCTGGAGCATAATTGAAGATTATGGACAGAATTGAGGATGAATTATGGGGAAAATTCTAGTATAGTAATGAATTTATGACATTTTCAATTTGGTCCTCCAATTTGAAAAAATTACAATTTGACCCCTACAATTTTTGATAAAATTCAAGAATGGTCCCTAGAGCATAATTAGAGATCCTGGATAGAATTGATGATGAATTATGAGCAAAATTCCAGTATAGTGTTGAATTTATGACATTTTTAGTTTGGTCCTCTAATTTGACAATTTGACCCGTAAAAATATGATAAAATTCTAGATTGGTCCCTAGTTGTAAGTTTAGCTTTTTCAGATTGGTTTGATGAATAATTGAAGGTTATTTAGTGAATTATTATCAAGTCTTATTATTTGTTTTTTTTTAAATTAGATTTCGGAAAAACCGTTTAATTTTTTGGTTTTTGGAAAAAATGAGTAGCTTAGTTCAAAACATATAGGGCTATGGAATAGACCCTTAGTTAAGTGTATTAAATTAGTTTTCTGTTCTTTTCAAGTTGTTTTTTAATATGTTTTCTTGATATTCAGATAATCCTGATATTTTACCTACGGGACATTAATAGGATTTTCTTTGATATCTGCTTTTGAGTTCTGTTCGCTTTTGAGTCAAGTGAGTAGATAATTTTCCATATACATGAGAAATAGTATAAATATTTGAGTTTTTAATACGAATTGGATCATGCTTCTTGATAATATATATGCTAAATATTTTTCTTGTTACGATAAAACATGATCAATTGTTGAAACTAAATTCTTAATATGAGCCAATATATACTTTTGAATTGACTTCTGAATTGATAGCTTCTCATTTGATTGATGTCATGAGTTAAGCCTTGGGATATGAACATGTCTGTTTGATTATGATATAAACCTATGATATGTTAGTCAAAATACCCATGTTAACAAGGTAGTGTTAGTCTTTGTGCACATCGTATCTTAGCCCTTGTTGGTCGGGGGAGTCACCAACCTGTGTGGACTGATCATCCCAGAATACGGAATCTCATGCTCATTGTATTTTGATTTTTTAACAAGTTTTACCTTATAATATTCTTGTTATAGTCTATTTGAGAAACCTTCTTATAAGAACCTAGAGCTATAATTGTGTATATATATTCTTCATTGTTGTATTACCTCGTGTATGTATATTGAACGTTATCTACTCGCTGAATTGTTGAACTCACCCTCTTATTATTTATCATTTTCAAACTTATAGCTTGTTAGTAGGTTATTTTTGTTGGACCTTCAGAACGTGCTTTTTTTGTTGTAATTTGTAATTTTTCTTTATGTCTATTTAGTGCTCTACAACTACGAATTTATATTAACTCTTGTATTAAGATAATCAAATTATATTATGAAGTTAGTTTTGTTATTATTGTTGTGTTGAACTCTGATTGAGTTATTTAAAGGATAAGTGTGTATGTGAGTTTGGGTCCGCATAGGTATGGAACCCTGAAGTGGGACCTTGTCTATGTGCCGGTCATGGATCTGGAAATTGGGTCTTCACAAACTTGGTATTAGAGCTTTAGGTTAAAAAATTAGTAGTATAATTAATTTCGTAGTAAGTGGAGCATTAGGATTCGTATTATCTTGTTTCTTTTCTTTGAAATTCTAAATTCTCATCGAGCATGTCTTCTTCGAATCTTTATATTTTATAATAGATATGTTTTCCTATAATTTTGTGATAATTATCATGTTATTGTTCTAGCATGACTTGAGTGTTTTCACTTTTTATAGAAAATACCGAGGAATAGATAAATAGTTGGTACTATTAGAGTAGATGATGATCAAGATGACATTCTTATTGTGTAGTTGAGGACTGCAAGGCAGAGAAGGAGGCGTGGTGCACCCGTACCTCAACATGTTGAGGAGGAGCCTTAGGAGTTAGAAAAGGAAAATGTGGTTGATGAAACAGATATAGGGGTAACTAATCCTCAGCCTATTACAAAGTTTCAGCAATTTAGCCAGGTTATGCGGACCTAGATAGAGTTTACTATGAAGAGAGATAGGAGAAGGGATAGAGATGTAACATCATCATCCCACACTATTCAAGGAGTGACATATACCGTTGAATGACTTCGTGAAGTTGGCACCTCCTACCTTTACTATGATGGACAGTTTAGAGGATCCTTAAAGGTTCTTAGATGATATTTAGCAATGCTGCGAAGCTTAGGGATGTACAGACCACCGGACTGTAAGTTTGGCATTGTTCAAGTTCGAGGGAGATATAGCAATCTCTTGGTTTAAGTATAGAAAAAGAGTAAGGCTAGTAAAGGCTCAATGGACATGGAAGGAGTTTAGCATCATGTTCTTAGATAGATTTCTCCCTCAGAGTGTTAGGGATACTCAACTTTATGAGTTTGAGAGGTTATCTCAAGGGTGAATAACAGTGGATGAGTATGATTTGAAGTTCACTCAGTTGTCCAGGTATGCGGAACATCTTCTACCCACTAAGGAGTGGAAAGTGAAAAGGTTCATTAGAGGACTCAAATCCTAGATGTATATTATGATAGTATCACAGGTGTTCCATCCTACTCCTTAGCTGTTGATAGCGCCAGGTTAATAGAGGTGCGGGAATTAGAGGACATGGTTGCAGCCAGTCTAAGAGGCCTGGAGAAGAGGGTCAGTTTTTTAGACAACAGGGATCAAGTGCAAGTCCGTTTAGGGGACAAAGTGGTTGTTAGTGCTAATGGGTTTAGAGGAGGTTTAGATAGAGACCTTCAACTAGTGGCTCAAACGGTTAGAGTGGCAGTAGTGGTGCTCAGAGTTTAGTTCAATTTGCACCTCATAGCTCATTTATTTCATCTGGGGATAGTTCTTCATGTCAGCATTGTAAAGGATGTCATACTTGTACAGAGTGCTACAAAAGGATTGGGGCTTGTTAGTCTGTAGCTTATAGTGGTAGAGGTTTCGGTGGTCGTGGTTAGAGAGGTCGAGGTGCGGGTGACATATGCTAGATACAGCAGGGTCAGTGACATGCCAGAGCCTTTACCTTGACTCAGTAGGATGCATAGGCATCCAACACGTTGTTTCAGGTATTCTTCATGTTTGCTCTTTTAAAGTAAAAGTTTTGTTTGATACAAGTACAACTCATTTGATTGTGTCCCTATTGCCATAAGGTTAGATAAGCAACCAACTTTGTTAAGATCCCCTATTTTAGCCTCTACTCCCATAGATGAATTAATATTTGTGAAGTATGTGTATCCAGATTGTGGAATAAAGATTGGAGATAAGATCTTTATCCTGACTTAAATGTTCTAGATATGGTTGATTTTGAAGTGATTTTTGGAATGGATTGGTTAGCAAAGCATAGGGCTTCAGTAAATTGTTGGGTTAAGAAAATAATGTTTAATTTAGATGAAGAAATTAGGTTGGTATTTCAGGGAGATAAGATTATGTCTCCATCAATTATGTTGTCGGCTATCTCGAGGTAAATGGCATGAAAAGGAGTATAGTGCTACCTAGCACATATAGTGGATATAGAGAAAGAAGTTTCCCAGTTAGACCAAATCTCTATAATTAGGAAGTTTATTGATATCTTTCCCGACCACTTACCTAGATTGTCTCCATATAGAGAGAGATTGAGTGTTGTATTGATTTAGTTTCGAGTACCGAGGCAATATCAATGGCACCATATAGAATGGTGTTTCCAGAATTGAAGGAGCTAAAGGAGCAACTACAGGATTTGTTAGACAAAACGTTCATCCGACCGAGTGTGTCCTCTTGAGGACCCCCTGTTTAATTTGTAAAGAAGAAAGATGGGTCATTGAGATTGTGTATAGATTATAAGCAATTGAATTGGGTGACAGTTCAAAATAGATACTCACTTCATCGCATAGATGATTTGTTTGACCAGTTGCAGGGAGCTCAATTCTTTTCTAAGATCAATCTTTGATTTGGGTATCATCAGTTGAGAATAAGAGAGAAGGACATTTCAAAGATAGCCTTTAGAACTTAGTGTGGTTATTATGAGTTCTTAGTGATGTCTTTTGGATTGACGAATGCGTCAACAGCTTTTATGAACTTGACAAATAGGGTGCTCAGACAATTTATAGATCAATTTGTGATAGTTTTTATTGATGATATTTTGGTGTATTTGAGGTTTAGAGAGGAGCATGAGCAGCACTTAAGGATGATGCTTCAAACTCTGCAAGAGCATTAGTTCTATGACAAATTCTCAAAGAGCGAGTTTTGGTTGGAGAGTGTAGCATTTCTTGGGCACATAAGAGAATAGGATTGAGGTTGATCCTTAAAAGATTGAGCAATTAAGCAGTGGCTTAAGCCTATTTCAGCAACAGAGATTAGAAGTTTCTTAGGTTTGGTCACCTACTATCGAAGGTTTATGGAGAACTTTTCTTCAATTTCTGCTCCATTGACTAAGTTAACTCATAAGAATGTTAAGTTTCAATAGTTTGAAGCTTGTAAGAAAAAAAATTTAAAGTTGAAGCAGAGATTAACTACAACGCCTATTCTAGCAGTAGCATCAGGTTCGGGTGGTTATATAGTGTATTGTGATACTTCAAGAGTGGGGTTAGGATGTGTTCTAATGCAGTACGAGATGACATGCCCGCGCGCTGCCGCGGGCTTATAAAACAAATGCACTTGATAGTGTTATAATTGTGAATCAACGCTAGATAAGTAATAGAAATTAAAGGTATGATGGAGTAAATATTTCATGGCGAAAAAAAAAGTTGTGTTAGTGATCAAAAGCTTAGAGACTGAACAAAATGATTTGTAGTAATCTACAGTGTTTTATGAGGAAAGATACAGTACTTTCGCCACATGATTTAACTTTTCAGTTAATAAAAAGAAAAAAAAATTACAAAGCTAAATTCTCTACCAACTTAATATTAAAAAAAACCAACAAAGATAATTTTGAAAGAAAAAAAACCCATGAGGAAAAACGTTGTAGCAATTGATAATGTTTTGTGAGAAAACTATTGCGCTTTTCCCAATAAAATAAAATAAAAAACTATTTAGAGAAATATTGTAGCAATCCACAGTGTTTTGTGAGAAAATCTACAACACTTTCCCCATATGATTTAGCTTTATTGTAATTATAATTCTTAACCAACTCATTATTCAAAAAAAAATCAACAAAGATAATTTTGGAAAAAAATCATAAAAAAATCACATAGGAAAACACTGCAACAATTCACTGTGTTTTAAAGAAAAAATTACAAAGTTAAATTATTAATCAGCTCAATATTAAAAAAAAATCGACAGAGAAAATTTTAGAAAAAAAACAAAACAAACACCAAAAAAAGAAAAAAAAATCATGCTGGAAACACTGTAGCAATTCACAGTGTTTTGTGATGAAAGCTACAGTGCTTCCCCACATGATTTAGCCTTATTTGTAATGACTTGTAATTGTAATTTACAAACAACTCAATATTAAAAAATTAAAATTGAAAAAGATAATTTGAAAAAAATTATAACAAAAAAAACCATGCGGGAGAAACACTGTAGCAATCCACAATGTTTTATGAGCAAAGTTATAATGCTTTCCCCACATGATTAAGTTTTATTACAAAATTAAATTCTAACCAACTCAATATTAAAAAAAAATCAACGAAGATAATTTTGGAAAAAAATATTACAAAAAAAAGAAAACACAAAAAAAAACTGGAAAAAAACCATGTGAGGAAAAACTGTATCAATCCATAGTGTTTTGTGAGGAAAAACTTGTAATTGCAATTATTAATCAGCTTAATATTTAAAAAATAAAATTAACAAAGATAATTTTAGGGAAAAACATTAAAAAAAACAGAAAAAAACCATGTGGAAAAAAACACTGTAGCAATCAACAGTAATTTTCAAGGAAAGTTACGGTGATTTCCTCACATATTGTAACTGTAATTTTTAACCAGCTCAATATTAAAAAATAAAATAAAAAAATATAATTTCAGAGAAATCATAAAAAAACCATGCGGAGAAACACCGTAGCAATCAACAATTTTTTAAAGAAAAAAATTACAAAAAAATATTCTCAATCAGCTCAATATTAAAAATAAATCGACAAATATAGTTTTGAAAAATAAAGAAATAAAATAGAAAAATTATGTGGAAAAATATCGCAGCAATCCACAGTATTTTAAAGAAAAAAATTATAAAGTACAAATTTTAACCATGTCAATATTTGAAAAATAAAATCAACAAAAATAATTTTGGATAAAAAATAAATGAAAAAAAAATAGGAAAGTTGAAAAAACAATAATTTTGAAAAAAAATGAAAAAAAAGAGAAAAGTTAGCAAAAAAAAGGGAAGAATCACTGTGAATTACTGTTGTAATCCACAATGATTTAGGTGCGGGGGAACAGTGATTCCCCCACACCAGTTAGATATTGTTATAATGGCAAGTTAGATATTGTTATAATGGCAAGGTTATTGCCTATACTTCACGATAACTGAAGAAGTATGAATAGAACTATCCTACGCATAATTTAGAAATGGCGGCTATAATTTTTTATTTGAAGATTTGGAGGCATTATTTATATGGCGAAACTTATGAGATCTTCACATATCACAAGAGTTTGAAGTACATCTTTCAACAGAGGGATCTAAATCTAAGGCTGAGGCTGAGGAGATGGATGGAACCGCTAAAGGATTATCATTGTACCATATAATACCACCTAGATAAGGCAAATATAGTTGCTAATGCTCTGAGTAGAAAATCATCAGGGAGCTTAGCTCTTATTCAAGAGTTACAAAGACCTCTAATTAGGGAGCTGCATGGGTTAGTGGACGAAGGAGTCAGATTTGACCTTAGTGAAGCTGGAGCAATGATTACTCACTATCAGGTTAAGCCAGATTTGTTTGACAAGATAAAAGTAGCTTGGAAGAAAGATGATTCCCTACTCAGGATCAGAAATGAGGTTGAGTAGGGTAAGGATGCAGGTTTTGTGATTGGTGATGATGATTTGCTGAGATATGGGAATAGGCTTTGTGTACCTAATATAGATGATCCAATGAGAAAATTGATGGTAGAGGCATATCAGACAGTTTACACAGTGCATGCAGGTTCCACCAAGGTGTATAAAGTTCTTAAGTTGTGTTATTGGTGAAATAGGATGAAGGCTAATGTACCAGACTTTGTTTCTAGGTCAGAAGGTTAAGGGTGAGCACTAGAAACCTCCTGGATTGTTGCAACCATTGTTGATTCCAAAATAGAAGCGGGAAAGGAACACAATGGACATCGTGACATGATTGCCTAGGAGTCAAGAGGGTTATGATTCGATATAGGTGATTGTCGAAAGGATGACAAAATCAACCTATTTTATGCCAATTAAGATTACTTATGGATATCCGAAATTGACGGAATTGTTTATTAGCAAGATTGTGCGATTGTATGGAGGTATGTAGTTTACATCATGGTTTTGGGTGAAGTTCCATGAAGCTATGGGTACTAAAGTACAGTTGAGTACAACTTTTCACCCTCAGACAGATGGTCAGTCTAACATGACTTTTCAGATCTTAGAGGATATGTTAAGGGCTTATGTTATGGATTTTGGAGTTGGTTGTAATAAGTTCCTACCATTAATAGAATTTGCTTACAACAATAGTTATAAGGCTAGTATAGAGATGGTGCCTTATGAGTCTTTGTATGGTCACAAGTGTAGATCACTAGTCTATTGATTTGAGGTTAATGAGAAAAGGCTAATGAGACTACAGTTGATTTGAATTACCTTAGAGAAGATAGAGGTGATTAGAAAGAAGTTTCAAACAGTTCAAAGTACATAGAAGAGTTGCGCGGATAGAAGAAAGCGTGACCTAGAGTTTTCAGTGGGTGATTCTGTGCTCTTAAAGGTATCACCAACCAAAAAAGTATTCAAGTTTTAGAAGAAAGACAAGTTAAGTCCTCAATTCATTGGATCTTATGAGATTCTAAAAAGTGTTGGAGTAGTTGCTTATAGGTTAGCACTATCACCGAACTTATCTGTTATACATCCAATATTACATGTTTCTATGCTACGGAAGTACATGTCGGATCCATCTCATGTGTTAGAAATTCATCCAGTTGAATTGAGAGATAATATGACTTATAAGGTGCAACCGGAAGCTATAATGGAACGACAAGTGCGAAAGCTTAGGTCGAAGGATATAGCTTCAGTGAAGGTGATGTGGAACAATCATTCATGCGAGGAAGCACTATGGGAGCTCGAGGACAAGATGCTCGAGGAGTACCCTCATCTTTTTTATAATCTCGGTAAGTATTCAATCATTTCTATTAAGTTTTGAGGATGAAACTTTTATAAAATGGGGAGATTGTGATGTTTTGAAAATAAAAAAAAAATAGAAAAAGACAACAAAGCCCTTAAAGGCTTAGAAGTAAGTATAAATGAATAAGAGGTATTGTGGTAATTGAATAAAACTTGATAAGTATAAATAGAAAAAAAAAAGGAAAAAAAAAAGAAAGAGGGATCGGAAATTTGAGAGTGAGAGCTAGCAAGAGAGAAGAAAAAGGAAGAAGAGAAAATACAGAAAGACAAAGGAAGGAAAAAAAAGTTAGAGAAAATAAATTTAAAAAGATTGATGCTTTGATGTGTATAAATGTTTTATTTAGCTTTAATTTTCTGTTTTGTTAAATATAAGGGTTTTGGGTTTGATTGATGAATTGATTTGAATATTATGGGTAATGAATTATTCAGTTGATTTTCGAAGATTTTAGGTAAAGATAATGATTTTGAGTTATGTTTTGTTTAAATGATGGATTTGAGTTAGAAATTTTAATATATCATTAAGCGATCTATGAAAAAATATAGGTTTGCAGTTGCAGATGAAAAAATTTCAGTTTGGTTCATCAATTTGTGAAACTTACAGTCTAGTAACTGAACTTTGAAAAAATACATATTGGCCCCTGGAGCATAATTGGAGATTCTGGACGAGGATGAATTATGGGTAAAATTTCAGTATAGTTATGAATTTATGACTTTTTTTCATTTTAGTCCTTCAATTTGACAAAATTACAATTTGACCCAAATAATTTGATAAAATTTCAGAATGGTCCTTGGAGCATAATTTGAGATTCTGGACAGAACTGAAAATGAATTATGGGTAAAATTTCAGAATAATTATGAATTTATGACATTTTCAGTTTGGTCATCAAATTTGACAAAATTACAATCTGACCACCTAAAATTTTAATAAAATTGCAGAAAGGTCTCCGAAGCATAATTTGAGATTCTGAACAGAACTGAGGTTGAATTATGGGCAAATTATGCTCCAGGGACCATTCTAGAATTTTATCAAATTTCTTTAGGGTCAAATTGAAGGACCAAACTGAAAATATCATAAATTCATAACCATACTATAATTTTGCTCATAATTCATCCTCAATTCTGCCCAGAATCTCGAATTATGCTACAGGGACCAATCTGTAATTTTTTCAAAGCTTTAGGACTAAATGTAATTTTCACAAATTGAGGTACCAAACTAAAATTTTATCATCTTCAACCTCAAATCCAGATCTTTCCACTTATCACCTACTGATTTACCAAAATCTATAACTCAAATTCATCATTTAAACAACATAAATATTTACCTAAAATCTTCCAAAATTAATTAAATAACTCATTATCCATAACAATTAATTCATAATATTCAAATCAATGCATCAATCAAACTCAAAACAAAATCTTCAAATCTCTAATCTTTAACAAAACAGAAAATCAAATCTAAATAACACAATTATACACATCGAAACATAAATCTTACCTTTTAAACTTATTTTCTCTAACCCTTTTTTCCTTCCTTATCTTTACCTCTTTTCTCTTCTTCTTATTTCCTTTTTCTTCTCTCCGCTAGTTCTCACTTTCAAATTTCATATCCCTATCTTTTTTTTTATTTATACTTATCAAAGTTTTATTCAATTACCACAATACCCCTTATTCATTTATACCTACTTCTAAGCCTTCAAGAGCTTTGTTGCCTTTTCCTATTCTCTTTTATTTTCAAAACATTACAATCTCTCCACCTTATAAAAGTTGCATCCTTGAAACTTAATAGAAACAATTGAATACTTACCGAGATTATCACAAAGATGAGGATACTCACGCATCTTATCCTCAAGCTCCCATGTCGCTTCCTCACACAAATGACATTTTCACATCACCTTCACTGAAGTTATGTCTTTCTACCTAAGCTTCCTCACTTGTCGGTCCACTATAGATTCCGGTTGCACCTCATAATTCATATCATCTCTCAATTCAACTGAATGAATTTCTAACACAAGAGATGAATCTGACATGTACTTCCGTAGCATAGAAACATGGAATATTGGATGTATAGCAGACAAGTTCGGTGGTAATGCGTTATAAGCAAATGCTCAAATTCTCTATAGAATCTCATACGGTCTAATAAATCGATGACTTAACTTGTCTTTCTTCCCAAACCTGAATACTTCTTTGGTCGATGATACCTTTAAGAACACACAATCACCCATTAAAAACTATAAGTCACGCCTTCTTCTATCTGCGTAACTCTTCTGTCTACTTTGAATTGTTTGAAACTTCTTTCTAATAACCTCTATCTTCTCTTAGGTAATCCAAATCAATTGTAGTCTTATTAGCCTTTTCTCACTAACCTCAAACCAATAAACCAGTGATCTACACTTGTGACCATACAAAGCCTCATAAGGCATCATCTCTATACTAGCCTCGTAACTGTTGTTGTAAGCAAATTCTATTAATGGTAGGAACTTACATCAACCAACTCCAAAATCCATAACACAAGCCCTTAACACATCCTCTAAGATCTGACCATCTGTCTGAGGGTGAAAAGTTGTACTCAACTGCACTTTAGTACTCATAGCTTCAAGGAACTTCACCCAACACCACGATGTAAAATGCGAACCTCTATCTGAAACTATCAAAATTGACACTTCATACAATTGCATAATCTCGCTAATAAATAATTTCGTCAACTTCGCATATCCATAAGTAATCTTAACTGGCAGAAAATGGGTTGATTTTGTCAACCTCTCGACAATCACCCATATTGAATCATAACCCTCTTGACTCCTACGCAATCATGTCACAAAGGCCATTGTGATCCTTTACCGCTTCTATTTTGGAATAAACAATGGTTGCAACAATTCAGGAGGTTTCTAGTGTTCACCCTTTACCCTCTGACAGGTCAAACACCTAAAAACAAAGTCTGGTACATCAGCCTTCATCCTATTCCACCAATAACACAACTTAAAAACTTTATACACCTTGGTGGAACCCGGATTCACTGTGTAAACTGTCTGTGTCTCTGCTATTAATTTTCTTCTCAATCATCTATATCAGTACACAAAATCTATTCTCATAACTCAACACATCATCATCACCAATTACAAAACCTGCAGCCTTACCCTACTCAACCTCATTTCTGATCCTGAGTAGGGAATCATATTTCTTCTGAGTTATTTTTATCTTGTCAAACAAATCTAGCTTAACCTGAAAGTGAGCAATCATTGACCCATTTTTCTTTTTTACAAACAACATTAGGGCTCCCCAAGGGGACACACTCGACCAGATGAACTTCTTATCCAACAAATCCTGCAATTGTTTATTTAGCTCCCTCAATTCTACAAGCGTCATTCTATATAGTGCCATTAATATTGGTTCGGTACCCGGAACCAAATCAATACAAAACTCAATCTTCCTATACGGAGACAATCCAGGTAAGTCGTCGGGAAAAACATTGATAAACTCCCTGAATATAGAGACTTGGTCTAAGGAACATCCTTCTCTACATTCATTATATATGTTAGGTAGCATTGTACCCTTTTTGCACCATTTGCATCGAGATAACCGACAACATAATTGATGAAGACACAATTTTATCTCCCTAAAATACCGACCCAACTTCTTCATCTAGATCAAACACTACTTTCTTACCCCAACAATTTACCGAAGCCCTATGCTTTATCAACCAATCAATTCTCAAAATCACATCAAAACCAATGATATCTAAGACATTTAAGTCTCTAATAAAGATCATATCTTCAATCTTTATTTCACTATCTGAATACATACTTCACTAATATTAATTCATCTAAGGGAGTAAAAACTGAAATGAAGGATCTTAACAAAGTTGGTTGCATATCTAAACTCATGAGGAAATATGAGGACATAAATGAATGGGTTGTACCCATATCAAACAAAACTTTTGCTTCAAAAGAGCAAATAGAAAGAATACTTGAAACAACTGTGTTGGATGTCTGGGCATCCTACTGAGTCAAGCCAAAGACTTTAGCATGCCCCTGACCCTGTTATATTTGGCCTCTGTCACTTGCACCCCGACCTCTCTAACCACAGCCATTAAAACCTCTACCATCATCAGCCACAGACTGGCTCATCGATGGTGCCTGAATAGAAGGCTGGACTGAAGCAGATACCCCAAAGTTAATGACTATCTTCTAGGGCACTCTCTGATCTTATGACCTATCTAGCCACAACAAAAACAAGCCCCAATCCTTTCGTAGCACTCTGCACTAATATGACATCATCCGCAATGCAGACATAAAGAACTATCACAGATGAAACATATGAGCTATAAGCCACTAGCTAAAGGTCTCTGTCTAAACATTGCACCTGCTGATTTCCCCAAATAATCCCAACATTCAAATTGTTTTTAATGTTTTCAACCTCTTCAGCCAAGGCCAAATTGATTTGATCACGACAATAATTAGCAACTTGCATGAGATGCCTACAAATCATGCTCACAAATCCAAAAGCAAGCAATTATTCATCTTACAGAAATTAAACCAACGGGGATGAGTTTAAACATGCACAAGTTAAAGTCATGGGTTCTCCAATTATTCACAACACAAATCCATGTTGCAGACTGAAGTAAAACAATGTTTCCTGTAAGAAGTCATTTTGAATAGATAAAGAAATGAAAAGATCATGTAGGAACAGGTGGTAATAACAATGAAATGCTAGGATTCTATATATGCATGATGCATCACCAAGCAATATACATCAATCTGATTTTACATGCACAACTAGTAATTCTTTCAAAATCCTCCAAAATTATGCAGTCGAGTCGTATGCCTCAATAAATTCCACATAGATATGGAATTGCAGTATATCCTATATGAGGGTAGTCAAATAAACATCTAGCTTTATAGATGTACCTGTGCACCCTCATGGCCATCGTAAACACCAAAAAAATGACTGGTCAGGTGGGTCAAACTCTCACTGATGCCATCAACAACACGATCACCAATAAGCATCTTGATAGGAACTTTTGCAAATCGAGGAAAAGCTGCAACAGCATCTTCCATTTCCAATCTTCTTCCACATATAGATACAGAACCCCATAGAGGAACACGATCAAGCTCAAAAACACTCCGTGTAGGTCCTCCAATGAGATTCTTCTTACTAGGAAATTTAAGAAACACAGCCGATGCCTTAATGTCAGATCCATCATAGATTTCTGCATTTGGGCTTACTGCCGCAAGAAGCAGTTTAGCTGAAGGCACCTGCTCCTCATTTGTTGACTCCACAATAATAGTCTTAGCAATACTTTTGGTATTTTCCATTTCAACATACTTTGGTAAGCTTATTTCAGATCCTGCATCCAATACCAATAACTCCTTAGTGATAATTCCATTACGGTCCTCCACATCTGAGAACACTTCATCTTCCTAACTTTCCTAGATCACAGCATCACTAGCTATGGAACCATTTCCTTTCTCAAACATGCATATTCAACACAAATGTTTTTCCAATGCCACCATCATCCATTGTTGACAAGGTGGTCAAGTTCAGCTCATTCATAGCATGACTGCAGCTTCCACCACCCCCAGAAAGAGAATCCTCAGACACTACCTTTACAGGATCAGACAGCATACTTGCAGTCTCTATTACAATCTTTAGCCGTGTAATTTCTACATGGGATGCAATCCCTGAGTTATCACACATCAAATTGCCTAAACTAAGTGTCATTGCAAGTGCTGGGGACATCTCTTCCATCAATTCCCCTGTCTATATGTTCAATCAAAAGTTACAACTCCAATTCTAAGTCACTCTCACAAAATCTATTGGTTTTCATCCTCTTCATCTCCTTCCACATTTGAACATGCGATAAAGCTTGGAACTTCTAACAACACTTCTTCCATCCAATGAAGTCTCAATGACCCATCAATCTTTTTTTTCTCATAAAAATGATATTCAGAAATCAAATCAAGCAGAATGAAATTGGTTCAACCAGATCAGGTGAGAAATAATGGATCTAACTTTGTAATTGTTAGTCATCTTAGAACTCCAAAGCATATTATCAAATTCTTCACCTTTTTACCAAGATAACAAAATCCTATCTCCACCAACAACCCTTAACATCAAAATCAATGCTACAGAAAAAGAAAAAGAAAAAAAAAAACCCAAGAAATAAAAAGCAATAATATTGGTGATGGAAATTAAACAGCCAGGAAAGGAGTAAAACCAGCCTTGCTAATAATCACAAGAAAAAACTAAAAAAAGGTGAGACCTTTTCCACATAAAACTTGGGTTTTCCTGGATCCAAGGTAAACCCACCTCAGCTTGTTTATTTTTTTTAACCTATTTTTTATGTTATTTTTTTTAGTATTTTTATGTAGTATATATAGTTTGTTTTTGTATTTCTTAGCTCTTTTTTTCAACTAAAATAAGCAAAAACAATCGATCTCCTTTAAACACAACAACAGAAAACACGTATGATATTCAGCCCCTCTCTCTAAACAGTGAAAACACAAAATCACATGTTGTCAAAGAAAGAATTGAAGGGGTGTTGCACTTACCAGTTGAAACTGATGAGGAGCCTAGGAGAAGCCTAAAACAACTTGAGAGAAAAGTTGTGCCATATTATTTGCCTCTTTTTCTTTTTTTGCTTAAGTAAATCATTCTTTAGTCTCTACATTTTCAATTTGATAACATCTTAGTTCTTTATCTTTGAAAACCTTTTATTTAATTGATTTTTTAACTATTATTTACCAGTATCTTCTTCTTCTTCTTTTTTTTTAATCCAGGATGGCCGGGCCAACTTACGCGCACCACAATTAATCTCCGGACCTACTGAACACCCTACAAGCCCAGTAAGCAGGTAAGACACCGCGGGGATGATAAGCGTGCACGCTGAGGCTCGAATCCAGAAGGCATAGACAAGGAAACCTTGTCAAGATCGTTGGGCCACAAGCCTCAATGATATTGACCGCTATCTTCTTAAATCATCGATGTTGGTTCTTTTCTAAAAATCCCAAATTTAGCCCTTCTAGAGAGGAACCATAAGAGTACTTAGCATGGTTATTAAATCTAGCCGCTTAATGGGTCGACTCAGGATTCAATTGATTTAATAGTTGGACTAGTATGGGTAAGGTAAAAAATTAGAATGAGTAAAAACCAGGCAAAACCTAGTTGACCTGTGATCCGGGCAACCCGACAAAATCTAATTAAGATATTTTTTTTTTCATATGTTTTTTTTCCATAATTGGCATTAATTTGTTCTTGAAATCTCTTAGTTTTGTGGACATAATTTTTGGGAGTCAACAAGCATTATTTTCAATAGAGTAACGTGCAAGATTGATGTATAAATTTAATTATAACTCATTATCCTCATGAACTGCTATCTAGACCTCTGTTTGGAGCAATAATACACGCAAATATTCCTTCCCTTTGGCCAAAAATAAGAGTAATATGACGAAAGGCACAAAAGCATTGTTATAGGAAACTCTTATTGACAAGTACTTGTAAATTATCAATTATATATATCTATATATATATATATATATATATATATATATATTGTGTGTGTGTGTCTCCGTATATAGCAGAATAAATTAAAATTTTTGTGAAAACAAAAATTAACTTGTATTCAGTTGTATTTCCACAATGCCCTTCATTTAAAAAAAAATGAGTGGTATACATGTAATAAAAATTAATAATTTATAACATGTATAATTTATATTCACATGAATTATTTTTTAATATGAAATATTAAAACTTCTATTAAAAAAAATTCCGGGTTGATTCAGGATAATTCAAGTTGATCAGGGTTGACCCGTGTAATCTAGGACCCGGTTTCTTAGCCAGGTCAACCCCGGGTCGGGTCTGATAACTATGCAAAAAATAACTTGTATTCAGTTGTATTTTCACAATGCCCTTCATTTAAAAAAAAATGGGTGCATGTAATAAAAATTAATAATTTATAACATGTATAGTCTATATTCATATGGATTGTTTCTTAAATTTTTTCATATGAATTATTAAAACTTCAATTTAATAAAAAATGGGTTGATTCAGGTTGACCCGGGTCAACCCATATAACCCAGCTCCTTGGCCAAATCAACTCCCGGGTCGAGTCTAATAACTATGAGTCTAAGTTAACGTAGATCTGACAAACATGGCAGACCCAAGGTGCTTAGACTTGACAATGTGTCAAGTCCACGGTCACATGGGTCGTGCAAACATATTAGACCCAAGACAGTTGGACTTGGCAGTCAGTCAACTTCAAGATAACGTGGGTTTGGCATAGAGGTGAGCATTTTCGGTTCGGTTTGGTTTTTATCTAAAAAACTAACCAAAATAAAATTTTGAAAAACTGAAAAATTCAAACTGGAACCGGTTCAAACTGACTGGTTTCGATTCGGTTTTTTACATAAAAATCAGAAAACCTATTTTTTCCTTCAAGCTTCAATGTAAGCTATCATTCAAGCAAGAGTTTATCAACGAAAATAAACAGAAACATCTCAAAACACTATATTAATTTTCAACATAATCGAATTATGAACATAAAGTATTTAAAAAACAAATCAACAATCAAAAAAGTTACAATCACAACCAAAAGCAGGGGAATTTCAGGCTACAGTTAGATCTAGCAAAACACATTAATATGCAGAAACTTGCATTTGCTCGAGCCATGGGCACTCATCTCCATCTCTTTATAATAAGTATCAAGTGCCTAAAGAAAATGCCTGAATTGGGAAGCGAAAAAGCCTATGGAGTCGAAGAAATCCTACAGGTAGGACTCTGATCTTATCTCCTTCTTATCATTGTCCTTCTTATAAGCAGCAGAGAACCTCCCACTGGCCATACCTTTAGTTACAATTACAGATCTGTGCGTGAAGGTGAAAGTGTGAAATATGAATTGTGAGGGAGTGGCTTAGGAGTAAGGAGAAAGACGGCTGGAGTCCAGTGGATGCTAGGGTTAAGAATAAGCACATGTTTTTTTTTATTTATAGTACCCCCAACTGAACCGGTTCGATTCTGTTTGGGTTTTGCCGGTTTCAGGTTTTTAAAACCGAAACCAAACTGAACCGAAATTTTTTAAAAAAATTTTAATCGGTTTAATCGGTTTTTTTAGTACTAATAGATCAATCGTTGAGATAAGTTCTACACAAGCTAGAATTATCTGGACACCTAGTCAAATGGGCTATAGAGTTAGGAGAATTTAACCTTCAATACAAACCTTGTAAATTATAAAAGGTCAGGCCTTGATAGATTTTATCATTGAATGTTGTTTTAAAGGATACACGAATACACCTACTCATCCACTTTCCGCGATAGATTTTTGGAACATAATAACTTAGATTGTGGATGCATTGTTTTGTCAACATAACAATGCCCCATGCTTTTTATGCATTATATGCACATCTAAAGCAAGTTTGATGCTAAGATTTTATGTTTTTATTTAGCTAAGTTGTGTGTTGGGTATATCATGATGTGTGCAATGAGATAAGGTAATGAAATAAAATGGGGCAGGTTGGCGAATGTTACCTCATTTGTTTTTTTGAGTAAGGCCTTGATCAGACAATGCTTTGGTCCTCTTTTTTTTTTTTTTTTGCCCTTTAAACATGTGTGTTGGTTGAATGTCTCTTTTATGTTGTTTTTCAGATGCTTTGTATATAATGCTTTGTCAGTTTAAAAGCTTGAGATATGGATAACCTATGTGTACTGAATTTTTTTACGGTCCATTCTCGTCGTGTAGTTGTTCGTTGGAAGAGATTTTCTCTTCTTACTCCATTGGTTTTATAGAATCGGTATGTAATATTTCTTTCTTTTATTTTTCTGTAATAAAAATCATTGCCTAGATATAAAGTTGACAATTTAAACTCTCAATTTAGCTTCCAAATAGCATTTTTTTCATTTCACTTTTTCTTTGCTGGACGGGTTCGATGTAACTTCTTCTTTTTTTTTGTTTTAAGTGTAATTGTATTAAAAAAAAACACGGGTATATTTGAAGAAGTACATTGTTTTGTTATCTAGATCTAGCTTACCTAAGAAAACATGAGAAAAAAAAAACTAAAGAAAACTCAAATAGATCCAAAACCCCTAGTTATAAAACCCTGCCCGCCCGGTAGGTCGACCTGATGGCTGGACTGATCCGGGTTTAATAAAAAAACGTGTAGGGCAACCAACCGCAAAACCAGGTTTTTTTTTTTAATGAGAGATTTGAAATCCATTAGTATATATAATCTATGTTTCTAAGAAAAAAGTTATGATTTTTCAACGTGGGATAAAAAAACCTTTTGGTTTAAATATTTTAACCTAAATGGATAACATAGTATCTTTTCAATGTGAAATTTGAAACCTTTTCGTATATATATTCTATGTTTCCATGAAAAAAATTATGTTTTTTTAATATGAAATTTGAAACCTTTTCGTATATATATTCTATGCAATCTAGGAAAAACTCAACAACTCTTTAAATCTTACCAAAATATCTGAGATAATATTTGATAATTTGACTCTACTAATGGTTAAACCGCATCTAAAAAGAGTATGATAAATATAATAGTAATATGAAGTTTCTTGGATAATTGCAAGATTTCACTCAATTCATGGTAGATGCGATTTTACGATACTTAATTTTAATGTCCCTGGCAGGTTCTAAGCTATTCCATTTATCCTCTCTCATATGGTGGATCTAATTCTCAAATTTTTGAGATAGATTGATTGACTAACTTTTTCATATAAAAGAAAAAATATATCCAAATTAAGCATTTGATCAAAAGCAAAGCTAGGGCTAGGATGTCATGGCATATTGGTAGAAGTTATGAATTTCCTTACAAAAAAAGAAAAAATCAAAACAGAAAATAAAACATCAAAGAAATACATAGTGGTGTGAATTTTGTAATCAAAATTAAGATTTTAAATTATAATTTATATTATTCTCTAATACACACTCTTAAATAAAAATTATTTATGTATAAAACTTGTACAAAATCATATTACACTTTAGTATTGGTAATTAATTTTAGAAAATAAACATAATTATGTAGTTATTAAACTTATGATATCACATAACTATTTAGTTATTAAATTTAATAATTATGCAAAAACCAATACGCTAGATGAAGATGACGACATTTAAACGTAAGAGCTGCAATCTAAGATGACGGAATTGTAACAGGCACCCACCCGACTATATGATTTATTATGGTCATCAAACTTACCCACCCGACCCGACATGCTGGGTGAATTAAAAATTTCAAAGACTAATAGAACAATCAAAAAAACTATAGTACTGTACACTTGCCTGCTCTTTGCTCGGTCCCATGTTCTGTAAATTTATAGATCTTGAAACACTCCCAAAATGGCTTCGGCAATTTTAATGAAATTACAGTAACTAACTACACAACTCTCAAATTATCAGAGGTTTTAGAACAAGTGAGTCTTTAGAGTTTCATCACACAAGTCAATAGGGAATTCATACAAGATTAGTTCAGAAAAACAACTGGTAAAACTGTATTCTGTTGTCTTCATCTCAACCATAACTAGAATTGAATGGCTATAATCTGAAACTGTTCCTAGAACTAAAGAAACCACACTCAACCCAGATGCCAGGATCCTAAAACCATGGCACTTCCTGCCAGCTTAGAACCCCAAAACTAAAACAATTCCCATGATAGAAAATGACAGTAATTTATCGATTCCGAAACTTCCTCTTTGGTTGCGGAAACTCGAGAGGGACAGAAAGCGTTACCAAATACTTGTTCTTCTCACGTTCCATCTTGCAACCCAGATTGCGATAATGAGATTTCACAGTAGCAGGATTCATTCTTAGATCATTGCTTACATCTGCCGGAAAAGTCCGGAAATCATCAGCATATAAAGTGAGAACCAAAACATAACTAATGAGAAGATCAATCTTGTCAACTGACAGCCTTCTTGTTTCAGGATTAAACATCTCAAAAAATTTCTGCCGTATGATGCTCGGAAATTGATGGTTCCTAGCAGAGGCTGCACCATCCATAGAATGCTGATCTTTAAACTTTATAAGATGAGTGATGTATGAGAAAATACATGAAAGTCTCTTCTTCTCCACCTCATCCTAGAACAGGCACAATATAAGTATCAGTGCCATTGCTGTTCCCAGCCAAGAAATATGAACACAAAAGAACACCTGATGACTGATAACATGAATACTATTTATCTATGAAAATTTAGAAATTTTCAACTACATTTCACCAACCTTGTGTGTAAGCAAGACATCTTGAACAATAAAATGCTGGAAAGGTATGGTTCTTAAGACCAAAGCCAATTGAGGATGTAAAATCAAGAATGTGAAATTATCCAGCTATTTAACTAAAATGACAAATCATCAGCTATCTACCATGCTTCTCCCAAAAGGAATATTCCACTACAACCCTAAACACATACAAAATAAAATTTGTGAAATTTGCTAAAATTTCATCTTTTCTTGTTTAACATACATCTAGGAAATGGTATGTTTAAAATGCATCACGAAGAATGTAACCCCCACAATTTGTTCTTAGTGAAATTATGATTGCCTCATACACAATTTCATTACAGGGAAATTTCAAAAACCAAAAGTTACAATAAATTAGTCAAAAGTGAATTCCCATTAACATGTTAGCAAAAACATTCCATGCACCCTTCAATTACTTTACCTGAATCTCCCGCAATTTCTGGACCCTGTTGCAAACAAAAGTTGGGTAAGCATTGCTTGCTACTTCTCCTCCTACTTGCAAAATCTTATAAATATCTTCAAGGAAATCCCACTCTCCAGTGAGAATAATCCCGTCCAAAGGATAAGCCTCCTGGGGGGTAATGGCAGAAGAATTATAAGGTGGAATATTTCGAGCACTGTGGCCACTGGTACTTTCAAGAGCATCCTTGTTTATTGGGGCATTTTCAATTTTCCTGCCCAGATCCTTCTGAGAAAGAGGATCATCTCCCTTCCTCAGAGCCTGCATTTTTTTATCCTGCAGGGCAACAAATAATTCAGTGCTGTCCGCAAATGCTTCCAACAGAACCACACACTTTCCAACTAACAAGATGTTCATTCAATTTGAACCAAAGCATGGGTGAAGAAAATCATTTGTTCTACCAAGGAATCTCATTTTGCAGAAACACTCAAGAAATGAATTTAAGGATCTAATTTGGATGTTGTAGCTCCAACTATTCCTTCTCATGAAAAGAATTGAATCCAAGAAAACTAAGGATCTAACATGAACCTTTTCAGGATAACATAACACTCAAATTGCTAAAAGATGACAAACATTTAGCATGCATTTAGATAAATAATCACAAATCCCACCTATCTTTTTCAAAAGAAAGAAAATGATTCAAATATTCCAGATGTACAAGTTATATACATATTATAATCAATTGTTTTATGCCGATATGTAACTTAAATGTGCAGAAGTTGTAAATCTTTTAAGCCCTTTTAGGAAAAATCTAAATGAGCAATTTGTTCAAGGATTTTTTTTCACAACCACCGTTTCTTTGCTAGAGCAAAAAAATTACCGATACAGCATGAGATGCAAGACTCCCACCTTGCCAGTCAAATAGCAAAAAAAGCAAGATTTATTGTCTCCTTAGTTACAGATGGTCCAAGACAAATTCTATTTTGTTACACAATCATGATCAATAATACATGCATTATAATAACAATGAAGAACTAAACACATTCATCACTCACAAATTGATAAAACAACTGCGAAGACCTTTGAGATACCCAAGGGAACCTCCAATTGAATAGAAATAAGAGGCATTCTTCAACAACTTAGAAAAAGAGTATACCTGGATTATAGATTTCTTTGGTCCATATTGAACATTAAGCTGCCTTATCCTGGCCGCTCTCTGTTCTGCAGTAATCTCACCATTTTCAAAATTTGCATGTTCCTTATCAGCAGCAAGCAACCCTCGAAGTTTTGGTTCCAATCTAAGTATCTACCATCATTTTTAAAGACATGTTAGGAGTTTACTATGATGGAAAATTATAGGTGAGCAAGAAAAAATATTAGAGGTTGTTGACTGCTACAGGAAGGTACATATCTAATCTGAAAATGAACTTGATTTCTCAATAATTCACATTTTACAAAAAATATATACCAGTGGCTTGAATTTTACAATAGGCTTCACAATTTTACATGCTTCATTTTCTTAAATTTAACAAGCTGAACTTCGCAGTTCCTGAACTACAAGTTTGAAGAGTGTAGTTGTTATACACAGTCAAGTAAAAACTTGGAAACAATGTTCTTAAATATCCATTACTTTCCTCTCTTTATCTCCTGATTCTGTAAACAACCATACAGACAACAAAACAATCAAATTATTATCTGAAATAATACCTTATTTCCAGCAATAGGCATAATCTTCAAAGTCTGAGTCGCCTTATCAAGAACCCCGAGCGCATAAGTGCACAACTGGGCTGCCATAGCCTCACCTTTATAGCTATTGCCCACGAACTCAACACTCGATCCATTCGGGCTCACTACCAGCTCTAGCCTCTCAGAAGTTCTCCCTTTCTCATTCTTTTCACCGGAGCTTTTATCAACCTTGGCCCTCTGCGCATTCCGATAAAGCTTGACACTTGGTGGTGCAGCTAGTGGGAGGATTGGTTCTTGTGCATCGTTGATGTCATTTGTTTTGTGGGGGTTATATCCAGACGGGAAATAGCCCACTACAGGTGGGGTTTTGTCAACCTGGTTGTTGACAAGTTCGAGTGTGACATCAAGACGAGGCTGCTCATTGATGGTTGGTTCATTTTGGAGTTGGGCTGCGGCGGCACCGTCATCCCTTTCCTTCTCTCTCTTCCTCTTCTTTTTTGATTTCTTGGTAGCTGTTTGTGGTGACTCCGAGACTAGTAAATGCGATGAATCCAACTCCAACCCCATGAGAAACCCCAACTAACAAAACAAGAAAAAGATTTTCACTGTTTCTGCATTCAAAACAATAGAACTAATAAAAACCCTAGGTCCTAAGCATTTTCTTTACCTGATTTTTTTTTGTTTTCTCAAGTAATAAAAGGAGCTATAGCTTCACTCGTCTTCTAGCTCTCTTGGCCTCTTGTTTGTCTTCCTTCACTGGAACAAGAACACTGTAGAGACAGAGATATAGTTTGCGGTGGAATGCATAAACCCTAAAAATTTGAAGGTGATGATGCTTTGTAGATTAAATTAAGTTCTTTCTTTTTTGTCAAATCTGTCCCCAACCTATAGAAACAATCTCGATTAGGTCCCCATTCTAATCTTCATCATGATTTGATCCTCTAAGTATCAGTAGATTTTCAATTTATTGATCCTTTCAATAATTTAAGTTTAAGAAACATTAAGTGTAGTGTGAAACTCATTCGATTTCTTCTTACATAAAAAAAATCTTTATAAATGAATATAAAATACTGTTTTTTTTTTGTTTTAAAAAGTATTATTAAAAAAAATTAAATATTTTTTTTTACTTTAAATTAATATTTTTTTATATTTTTAGATTATTTTAATATGTTGATATTAAAAATAATTTTTAAAAAATAAAAAAATATTATTTTAATGTATTCTAAATAAAAAATAAGTGTAAGTACATTTTTAAACAGGGTATATAAACATGACGCAAAGAGAGGGGGAACTTAAGGAATTTGATGGGTTTTTTTTTATTATGATAAAAGGAAAATCACATGAGTTTCACTCAATAGTTTTATTAATTTCAATCCACGTGAGGGTTTAATTGAGAATTTATTTATACATTATGAGCTTAATCGAGAAAAAGAATAGATCAGGGATATAATCTAGATTGCCCTTTATTGAATTTATTTTATTATTTTGATTTTTTTAGTTTTTCATTAATAAAAAAGTCATTATGTTGTCTCTCTCTCTCTCTCTCTCTCTCTCTCTATTGGAGCTGCAAAATTAAAAATTAAAAAATATATATATTAGTTTTTTTATCTTAGCTCTCCCATTATTGGAGACGCCCTAAACCGAGTCTTTTAGGCTCAGCACTCGCTCACTAATCACCCACAGAGAATCGCAGCAGCACCATATTCTCTTTACCTTCATTAAAATGGAGGAATTGCTAACAAATTAAAGCACCCTTCTCTTGTATCTCCTCTGCAAAGTTCACTTCTTTGTAGTAAGATTTCTCTCTGTCGATCTCTGTTTTTTTCTTCTTTGAAAAAGAAAAGGAAAAAATCTTGCATGTTGGAGCATTTGTATTTGAAATTGATGATAAAGTAATCTTCTTTAACATATGTTTCTCGATGGATGGGTTTTCATTGTTTGTCGATATTAATATTTTCAAGTCTAAGAAAAAGGAAAAGTTTTTTTTTCTTGCCCATTTTGTTATCTTGTTTGTTTGCTTGCATGTCTTGATGCTAAAGTAGACTTTTTCCAACTTACATTTCTTGATGCTAGCAGCTTCTCGACACTTTCTTCGCTGAAAAATGGGTTTTCCCCCCATAATTTTCAAGTTCTTGCTGGTTTTGGGGGTCACTGCATGATTGCTTGAACGCAATTTTTTGGGAGTAATTAATGCTTTTCGTTATATGTTTGGAGGGTTTGGGATTATTTTCGTAGATATTTACTTTGTTGGATGATTTACAGTGTATACAGAAAGGGGTTTATTTGCGTTGCCTCTGTAGTTTATGCTATAATCTTCAAAAACAGTTTGTATCTTCAATTCGTTTTGTAAACGATTAATTTGCTGGGATTTAGTGAAATTCTTTTGTGATGGGACACAATCGGAGTTCATAAAAATTACTACTTGATGTTGGATTTTGATTGGATATTATTTTGAATACTTGGATCGGTTCTTAGATTGAACTTGTTATTAAACTTGTTTATATTCTAGTTTAAGAAATCAGGTGCTTCTATTCTCTTAAATTTTCATGGACGGCACTCTCCCATGCGGTAGTTTCTTGATGGGACCTGGTATTTGTCATTCCTGCCAAATTGCCTTTGTCTCTTACTCATTCACAGAATCCATGATTGCATGAAACTTTTTATGTTTTATGGCTACGTGATGGATCTAGTTGTATTCATGAGATTTGCAAATTTATCACCATTGCATGGATTCTAGAATTTCAAATAATCCTTTCTTTCATCTTTCTTTCCAGAGATAGCTTTGGTAGTTCTATCTATTCATTGTCATAAGGGAGTGCACTTTTCATGCAAACCATTATGCGGCCTTATATGTGTCCAATGATTATCTAGTTTGATGGGAGCCCAATTAAGGAGGGATTTTTGTAACGCTTTGTGCAAATCGATGTCAATGTCAGTTAATGTACAAGGTTTTTGTTACTTGGAAAATTATGTTCATTTTTTACAATTATTTGTGTCTCTTTCATGGATGTTGGTGGCTTCTTAATTCCTAGTTGCTGAATCTTTTTTACCTGAAAAATGCTATTTGTTTTCCTCTAAGTGATGACTTTTGTGTTAGGATGTAACTCGCTTTCATTGGAGGTGGGATCTGCTTTTGTCTTCATATGTTACAATTCTTTTAGAATGCTTACATTGAAATAAATATAGGTGCAAGATTACCTGGTTGATTTAATTACCCTCCCTAATTTTCATGTTAGAGATTTTTTGTATTAAATGCATGAGATTCTTTGCTAATACTCAATATCCAGCATGTTACATTGTTTTTAACATCCAGCATATTTCATTTTGTTATGTAGGTCCATCAGAGGACGCGTAGACGGGAGCTGAAACACCAGTTTTATATTTTATTTCTGGGATAAATGAATGAGGGTACTCTATAGCTCTGCATAGATAATCTGCTCTAAAACACCATATACTCTTTTGGGGCATAACGCAATTTCTCCTTTTGAGAAAAAAAGTAGCCCTTCTGTTAGGCTTACAGCGAGTAATATAGCTAGCCTGTTTTGTTTGGTGATGGCCTGATGCTGTATGAGATAGTTTTTTAATCTACATTTTTTGGTCAATATGCCTGTTCTTAGTCAGTAAGTGTTAGTTAAAAGTTGTTGGTATTTGAGAGGTGCAAATCTGTGGCCATAACAGGAGTTTGCTGCTTCTCTATATTATCAGGCAACTAGTTTTTCTTTGCTAAGGGGGATCCTGGACATGGGAGTCTTCATTTTCCATATCATGTTGCAGGCCATTAAGTTGAGCTGGAAAAAATAATTAGAAACCATTATTTATTTTTATATATATAATCATCTATCATGCTTGTCACAAAATTATATGTTCTGAACCACATCTGAATGCATTGTGAACTGCTAAATTTCATCTTCCTTTTTAGACCATTTAGGCTCATATTGTCTTGCAAAATAGCTCTTTTGGATGGCTTGGAACCAATAATTCTTTAGCTTGGTGAATGAGTTTGGTTTTTGCAGTTAACTTTTTGAATCAGTGAATGAGAGATGCTTAATGCTTGTTATTATTCTTAAAGCCTTTGAAAAAATTATCTCCTGTAGCAAATTTATCTAGGCAAGTTGCTTGAGGTGTTTAGTTGAACACAGGGTATTCAACTGATGCCATGAACCAGAGAGAAGGTGATTATGTTCCAATTAGAGATGCAGAGAACGTCCAACTGGGAATGTTTGACAAACCCCTTCCTTGCTTTGGCTGTGGAATTGGATGGTTTTCGTGAGTATTGCTTACCTTCCTCTCTCTTTAGTGCTCTCACACATAGACACACCTTTTTACTGCTGCCTCTTACTTGGATTTGTGTTCTCACTCTTCTCTCATGGATGCGCCTTTACTCTACAGCCTTTTGCTTGGATTTGTGTTCCCACTGATATGGTACTTCTCAGCAATTCTCTACTTTGGGAAGTACTATAACAAGGATCCAAGGGAGCGATCTGGCCTTGCTGCCTGTGCAATTGCCGTGAGTGATGAACTTAATTATTAATCTTTTGTTAGCATGGTTTACCGCCCTCTTCTTTGTCATGTCTGCTGATTGAACATCAAATATAATACTTGCTATTATTTAAAAATGCATAGCTTGGAAAAATTCTGAAATCCAGCCTTCTAGCATTGGCATAAAGTTTTGACAGAGCATCCTGGTGCCACTAAGGAGGTGCCTATGGAGGCGCACCATAGCTGGTGCTAGTGGCAGGTCACTTCCTTAATGCTGAAGAAGTTCAGTGGTCAACTTTCCTGAAATTGCAAAATACAAAATTACCCCTAACTAAAACAAAAATCACAGAACTGGCCCTGACAGTTAGACCCCAAAAATATGCCCTGTTAACTAGTAAAAGAGTCTAGGTGATCTCTAATTAGGTTCGATCCAAATCCACAAGCTTGTAGCGATAGATTTTCCCCTTCTATACACGTTAGGTGCTATTTGCATCACAAAATGGCATGTAGACTAAATGCAGTGGTGTCCGCTTAATGATGCGTGTATTCCATATGATTTTTGTTTATGTGTCTTGTGTTTATTGATTTAGTCTTGGGTGATGTGATAGATTTAGTCTATCTAATAATTTCTCCTAAAAGAGGTACAAAACTGAGCTTTCAAGGAATGAAATAGTTATATACAGCACAATGAAAAGCAACTGGGTAGTCTCATTGTAATTTCCTATCATTTGCAAGAGCAGTGTTTTTGATGGGTGACAGTTCAAATCCCTTTTGCCGAGCACATATTTTTCAATCACGTGTATACTGTCCTCTCACCACTGAACTAGACTGTTACTGCAAAACATTTCATGATAGGTATCAATATAGCTGTGTCTGGAGACTGGAGAGTACTTTATCTTGGGAGAGACCAGAAGTTTCAATGTACTTTTGCCAATCCTTGTGCTAATTGGTGCCACCAGAATTATGTAGGGTTATCTATTGCACATGTTTGTGATGAATTGGTGTGTTTGTCTATTTTTTTCAGCAAGTAACATGCATGCACTTATCTGCAGGCTGTAGTGTTCACAATAGCTGCGGTGATCGTTTTACTTGTTTATTTGTTGTGATTCTCGCCTCGACAGATTCATCTTTGCAGCTGCAGTGTATGTTTCGAAAAGATAAGATGAACCTGATTCCAAGTGCTCAAGTTGTAATGGGCCCAGGACCAAGCTATCTGAAATCTCTGCACTCTTGTACATAATACGAAAATGCTGTACAATGATGGGGGGGAACCCAGCTCAACTGTTAGATCCCCCTTTAGTGCAAATCTGTCTATGTATTCTACCTTGTAGGTTTTAGAAAAGGTGACATTTCCTCGATGTGTTCCTTAGATTTTGCTGGAAGCCTGAAGCATGACGAGCGCAGAGCCACATGCTTGGTCATTCAATTTAAGCAAAATGACTTGAAATATGAAAACTCCCCATGTTTATTTCATGCATTTCGTAGAAAGCTGCTCGTAATGCAACTCCGGATCTTAAAAAAATGCACGTTTCTTGTTGTTCATGTCAAGTTCATCTGTCTCCTCGATGTGGTTCGAAGCCCTAAACTCTGCAGTGCATGAATGGGGTCCAAGCTGATGCATCATTCAGCCAGAACTGCAGTTCTTGTCCATGATTTGGTTAAATGTCGACGTAGAACATCTGCTTCTGGGCGCTTACAACAAGACTCTTGGCCCCGTCCTTCTACCTTTTGCATATTTGATGATTTGATCAAATTTTCCGTCAGAAAATATCTAAAATAAGAAACTGTTTTCTGCAAGTGAGTTATTTTATCGGTTAGATTCTGTATGACTTCTTCATACCTTTTTAATTAATTCATAAAACTAAATAAGTACCCTAATAATAATAATATTAATAATATATTCAAGACCGCTATACAATTAAAACAATTCAATAAACTTAATATCTAATCCAGAAATATGTAGCCTTTTGATCTAATATATGTTTGTGATTTAGATTTAAATAACTCGTAGTGTCCTATTTTCCTATGCATGGTAAATTATGCAAATATGATTTATTATTTAGAAACTTGGTCATATTTCAAATAGGGAATTTTTTATTTTATTTTTTATTTTTTATTTTTTCTGAAATTTTGAAGAGAAGAAGATGTGTTTAATATCAGATTTGTATCTTATAGTAGAAGCCTATAGCCTCCATATTAAGTAAAAATATTGCAAAAAAAATATGAAAGACTAACAAATAATTTTAAAATGATGCTTGAATTTTTTTAAAATTTTTAAAAATTATTGGAGGTTTATTTGAAAAAACAAGAAAAATCTAGCAAGGAAAACTGTTAAAAGTTGGTTAGAATGTATTTGTCAAATAAGCCCTAGGAACTAAAAAATACATTTTTTCCTTTGTAAAAGTTTAGTTCAAACAAACACAGCCTTGAGCCTTGGAAAGGCTCAGCCCAATAACATGAAGTCGGGCTTCATAAAACCATTGCCGGCCTCCTCCGAAGAAAGAAAATATGGGTTGTCTCTCCTAAAATAAACAAAAGCCTTATCCATGGAAAAGAAAAATAACCCAAAATTTTGAAACAAAGCCTGACCCCTAACAAAAACAAATGCTCTCTTTTTGCTCTTGAAAGATCAAAACAGCTGAATTAATGAATCCATGCATAGCTCGTGCCCAGAAACCATGAACACGTAGCAAACAAATCACAGCAAATTTAGAATTTTTAAGGAACATATGAGAGTTATACCAATATTAGTAGGGACGGTGTGTCTTGCTCTGAACAAACACTTAACCAGTCTCCTTTTCCTTAATTTTCTTCTCTTTCTGTTTCTCCTGTGTTTCCTTAACTTCAGCTGCTGTGATTGAGAAGAGAAGCCTCTGCTGTTTTTATTTTATTAAATCTTCTGTTGCTAGCTGTTCACAATGCTGCTCTTGCAAAGCTGAGGAAAGAGTTGCTGCTGATGAAAAAGATTCTCCATTGCTGCTCCCGGTGCAGAGGGGATGAAAGGCGCTGAAGGCTGACAAGGCAAACCTCCTCCTGCTGCTGCTTGCTCACGGTACAGAGAAGATGACGCTGCTGGAAGGAGGAGCTTCCACCACTGGTGTCAGGAGAAGTTGAGTGACGCTGCTGCTGTTGCACGATCTGCTTATACTGTAACTTGAAGGGAGCTGCTGGACTACAACAAGCCACGGTGGAACCAGTGGTTGCTGATGAAGAATGTCTTTCATCCGGAGCTGCACACGTTGCTGGTGCAGAGAGGTTCTCTGCTGCTGGTGCTTCTTCCAATTGCTAAGGGGATGTGTTGATGAGCTGCAGCGTGGAGATGTAGCTGGTGCAGAGCTTGAAACTGAACTGAGATCACGGTGCTATCGAGGTTGTAGAGAAGTAGTTGATGCTGATGTAGGTAGGAATTTATGGCTACAGTAGTGGTACTACTGCTATGGAGGGACTGGCCGTTGCTAGCAGAGAGGTAATTAGTACTGCTGACTCACGGTGCTGAAGGAGAAGTAGGCTCCTGCTGCTCAAGAGTAAACTAGTACCGCTACCGCTGTTGCTCACGTACGGGTATGGAAGAGTGGCAGCTGTGAGGGAGAGAAGGCTTCTTGTTTGTCTTGGAAAACAAGGGGCAGGCCACGTTTTTTCTTGTTTTTGTAGAGAAGGGGAAGAAACTTACTACTTGCATTGATTAACTTTAATTCCTTGTAGACAAAGAAAAAGAGTGCGTGCGTGTAGATAATAAAGCTGGGATCGATCTGGAAAGGTTATGTATAGGTGGATTTGTATTCATAATATATATATATATTAGTTTCGATGATTATATTTTATCCAACAAAAAAAAAACTTGAAATGCTAAAATTATATTGAAAAGTATCGGTTACTTCTTAAAGTATTTTTTATTTTAAAATTTTATTTTTTTATTTTAAAAATTTATTTTGATATTAATATATTAAAATAATATGAAAATATTAAAAATATATTAATTTAAAATAAAAAGAAAAATAATTGTTTTTTTAGAAAAACGTTTAAAAGAGAATACCAATCACGACCTTTAACTTGAACTAACGACCTTAGACACGTTCAAAGCGACGGCTAATTAAGGAATGCGGCTACGACATCCATTTTCAACTTAATTGGTTAATGGATTATGTTTGGATTTAATGCGGCTACGACATCCATTTTCAACTTATTTGGTTAAACCTCCACTCCTTACTAACCTCCCAAAAAAAAAATATCAATCAAGAACACTCAATCATGAGGAATATTTGATTATTTATATTAAATTACAAGTTTTTTTTTGTTTTTTTTAAGTTGTGATTGTTATGAGTTGGTAATTCATCTTGAATTTATAACATAGTTAAAAATAAATTTAATAAAAATTTATTTTTATAATTTATCAAATATAACCTTAGTCTTATTTTAATAAATTTTTAAAAGATTGTCTTGCAATTAGTTTTGATTTTTTTATATTTTTTTTTATTCCCGCATATTTAATATTTGAAATTATAATATACACATGAAGTGTTTTTTAGCATTAAATAAAACCAGTTTCACTCAAAAAAACAAAAAAATCTTTAATTTTTTAAAAATATATACAATTTTATTTTAAATATAAAAATTCAAGAAAATCAGTTTTGTTAATATTTTTAGATTTAATAGCTAATTTATAAAATTCATAAAAAATTAATCTGCGTTTCAAAAACATAAAAAATCTATTTTTCTCTATGCAAAATACACAATTATAAGCTATTCTTAATTTCTCTTTTTTTTGCAACTACAATTTTCATTCAAACGGAGGTAGAAATTCTTGATCCAAGCAATTTATAAAAATACACTCTGAAATTAGCTGTGTCAAATCTTCACCCCAACCCAAATGCCAGGACACGCGGTTTACATGAGCTGGAATGCTTGCAGCGAAAGAAAGGAACAGAAAGTTTGATTGAGACAGAAATCAAAGCGCGGTTTTCACGCCTTGTGATGATTCTAATTATATAATAATAATAATAATAATAAAGTCATTCGAAGCTATTCTCATTACCGGCCTAGACTTGACGCGTGTGACCTTCGCCCATATTATTACTACTTCGGTGGTAATTCATTTTTCAAATTAATTAATTAATTAAAACGTGCCCCTTATTATCGACCAAACCAATTCAATCCAAAAATTTATATTATTTTTTAATAAATTTTCCTTAAATAAAATCTGTATAAACTCATTTTATTATTTACAAGAAATTAAAATTTAAAAAAGTTAGAATGATACTGAGGGTACAAATATGGATTTCTTTTTTTTTTTTATCATGTATTTCTTAATATAATCTTTATATATTGAAGTGTTTTGCTATTGGGATTACTACGTTAGAGGACTTCGTGCGGTGTTCAAAAAACAACCCCTAAAACCATGTGTATGCTACTGTATATTTAAATGCCATTGAAGCAAGCATGTGGTGTGGGTATTTATATGCCACTATTTTTACTTTCGCTTCTTACATGGAATTATATTTTTATTAGTTTATTTTTTTTAATGTTGATCTAACTAGGTTTAAATTTAATTTAATCAATTCCCTAAATATTTAATATTTAGTCGTGCTAACCTAATTTCTGTCGGGTCAAAATTGCTTATAGCCTATGGAGGGTGTGATTCCCTGTTTTTTTTTATAAATGCCATGATCACTCCTTGTTTTTAAGACTATACTCAACTACCTCTCTCTTTTCTTTTCTTTTTCTCTGAAGCGAGCAAAGCTTATAATATCAAGAAAAACTCCGATCAAGCAAACAACGTAAAAGCTATCGCATTCCCAAAAGCAAAGCTAAAAGCTGTCCAAGAAAAGTTCTTCCCCTCTGTCTTTCTACAAACTCTCAAAAGGAGAACCAAAACACCAAACCAATCCTCAAATAATGGACGAAGAGGAAGACATGCCGCTATTCTGGCTTCAAGCCCCCAACACCCGCCACCGTTCCCGCGGCCTCCGCCGTCAAGCCTCCTCTATCTTCCTAAATTCTGGTGTATTTCTCGTAATATTACTAGTTGTAGCTCTCGCTTTTGTCCTTGTTGTTGTTTCTTCAATTGGCTCTTTGACATCTCAAATTTTGAGACCACAGTCGATCAAGAAAAGTTGGGACTCACTCAACTTGGTTCTGGTCCTCTTTGCTATTGTCTGTGGATTTCTTAGCAGCAACAACAGCAGCGGCAGCGGCAGCGGCGGCGATAATGAAAACACAACTTATTACGAAGATCAAAGCCTATCAAATGTACAAAAACCATCACATCCGTCAACTCCTTCACATAGATGGTTTGAGCACCAAGATCGAACTGTGAGCTATAACACACTGAACAGATTGAGGAGTTTCAGATCGTATCCAGATCTTCGTCAAGAA
Organism: Populus deltoides; assembly: GCA_015852605.2. Classification (NCBI taxonomy): domain Eukaryota; kingdom Viridiplantae; phylum Streptophyta; class Magnoliopsida; order Malpighiales; family Salicaceae; genus Populus; species Populus deltoides. The sequence continues at coordinate 33,450,161 of CM027570.2, read as the reverse complement.
TCTTTGGAACGGTGGAGATTTTATGATGATACCCACCTGAATAACTACAGGTTTTCAACCTCAAGTGATCAGATTCATCATCATTATCCGCAGCAAGTCGAGGAAACTAAAAAACAAGAAGAGGGTGTTGGTGTTAAAGATATAGACGTTGATACCTTTGTGATAAATCAAAAGGAAGTTTCATATCCATCATCGCCACCTCCGTTTCCTCCACCACATCCATCACCATCACCTCCTCTGCCACCATCTCCGCCTCCTAAGCTTGTGAGGAGAAAGGTGAAGAGAACATATCAAGATCTTGGATATGAAAAAAGAACCGATCATGAGGAGAAAGTCCTTGAAAACTTCTACAACATCCCGCCACCATCTCCACCGCCGCCTCCTCCTCCTCCTCCACCACCACCACCACCACCACCACCTATATTCAGCAAGAACGAGAAAAGGAGAGGCAAAGATTTCTTGATTTCACTAAGAAGAAAGAAAAAGAAGCAGAGACAAAAGAGCGTTGAAAATCTTGATAGCTTCTTCAATCCTCAACCTACCCCAACTAGTACTCTACCTTTGATACCACCCCCCCCGCCACCCCCGCCTCCACCCCCGCCACCTCATTTTCTTCAAAATTTGTTCTCAAAGAAAGGCAAAACCAAAAAACTCCATCCAGTTCCCCCGCCGCCACCTCCACCACCAGTCACACGTGTATCAAAGGTGGTCTCCCAAAAGGTTACGTCAAGAACCAAGGTCCAAGTAGCACCAGTGACATCTGATAAACCTCCAGAACCAGCCAAGACAAGTCGTTTCCATAGCGTGGAAGAGAATGTGGAGAGAGGGAATGCTTCACGTTTGATTCCACTACCGCCGCCGCCGCCGCCGCCATTCAAAATGCCAGCATGGAAATTTGTTCATGATGGTGACTATGTTAGAGTAGGGAGTTTCAACAGTTCGAGGAGTGGATCACCGGATTTGGATAGCATTGAGGATGCATCATCAGAGAAGGATCAGTCAAGTCCAGTGGCAGCAGCAGGTGGACCAGATTCAGCAGCAACGGCATTGTTTTGTCCAAGTCCTGACGTGAACACCAAGGCTGATAATTTCATAGCGAGGTTTAGAGCTGGTTTGACGTTAGAGAAGGTGAATTCTGCCAACAGAAGGTCAAATCTTGGTCCAGAAGCCAGCACAAGCTAGAAGAAGGCTTCTGATTTGTTTTTCTTTTTATTTTTGGAGATTTGATTGATTTTTTTATATAATTTTGTTTAATATTTGGCGAGGATGTATGTATGTATGTTGGTTTGGGCTGTCCTGTCATTTTAGGTGAAATTTTATTATACATACAGGAATGAATACATGAGAACATGGAATGAATTAATTATTTTTTTTTTTCTTTAATTACGTGAATTCTTGTGCTGCTCAAGAAGAAGAAGAAGAAGAAGAAGAAGACATGACTTAAATCCAAGAACTGTCCCGTCTTCTTGCATTGCAGGAGCATGTATAGTAGTGGTGGAGAAAACAATTATTGTCAATGCATTATTGTTCATGGTTGTCGATGATTTTTATTTCTGTGTGAAATTCTTTACGTGATTGTTTTTAAACCCGGCTTGATGGTCAATCCGGCTCAAGACTTGAATCACGAGTTTTGATCAAGTTATTCGAGTTATTTTTTTATAAATTAAAATAATGTTGTTTTGGTAAAAGAAAATAATCAACAAGTTGTAATCGGGTCTTACCAAATCACTGGGTTAACTCACCTCATCAGTCGGGTTTTTAACTACTTTTGTTTTTCATAAATTTAATCTGGTTCCAATCTTGGATTTCAGGTCAACTGTTAAGCGAAGAACAACATATGATTTCTGATCATTTCTTACGGTCCATTTGAAAAGGAGATTGTACACTGAAAATAATTGTTTTGATGCTTTTCACCAAGGTTGCACCTTATTATCTTAAAAGAAAATCGTGCCAGGATTTGGGATGGAAGTGAGTTTAGCTGTGATTCTTGGTCTGGGCACGCAATGAATGAATGAATGAATGGTGCCAGGATTTGGTCTTGACAGGGTGGAGGTATTGGAATGGATATATAGGTGGCTGGGCGGTGTACTGTGCAATGCGATATATATATATATATATCCAGCGGTGTACTGTGCAATGCGATATATATATATATGCGCTCTAAGCGTGTAGATGGGTTAGTTATTTGTGTAAGTAGTCAGGCGAAGGAGAGAGGTTCATGAACTTGGAATCATGGCTGGCTGGTATGTCTCTATCAGCTAATGACAATATAAAGTGGCGAAGAACATAGATGAGATGCATGATGGGAAATTATGATCTCATTAATTTATATGCTCTTCAGACCCATTTAATTTGCTTTTAACATAGTGTTATGACACAGGGAAGTCTAGGGTTTATATATATATATATATATATATATATATATATATATATATATATATATATAGTTCATTGAATAATGGAGCTGTCATGACAGATATCCAAAAGTATGCCACACACAAGTAACTTTATTAGGGCATCTTTTTACATTGAATGAGGTATCTTACCTTGAAAGCTAGTCCTGTGATTACTTCTTAAAGGGAACTTTCTTGTTTTAAGTATAATGTTATCCGCAAGCTTTGAGTATAATTCTTCATTTGAGTACAGCTTTGAGTATAATTCTTCATTTGAGTACCGCTGAATTTTACTGAAATTTTAACAAAAATTTTTAAATATATTTTTTTATATTGGACTAAAATTTTAAATTAATGAAATTCTAGAAAGGTTTTGCATGCATGTTAGCAGATGCAATATAAATTTTGTTATTTGTTGCTTTTTGATTTTTTTATAATGCAAGGATATTTAATTGGTTATTTCTAGAAGTTTTCTAGTTTTATAAGGATATTTGATAAATAATGATATAGTTTTCAACTATGACAGGGATCTTTAATATTTTAAAATCCTTTTCTTATAAGAATTCTTTATATATCCTAACTACACAAGGAAATGAGAGCTAAAGTATTTAATGATATATTATTTTTGAGTTAAAATATTTCTTTATATTAATCTGAATTATTTTATAGTTTTGTTTGTTGTTTTATTTAATTATTTAAATATTTATTTTCAGTTTAATAATTATGTTTAAAATCAATATTTTAGCATGCTTGCAGTCATATTCCTTGCTATCAGAAAATGATTTCATCATCGAGACTTTTTTTTTTAATTCGAGGAAATCCCACTCCCAAAAAAACGCATTTTGTGAGCGCAGGTGAGTGAGTAAAACCCCGGCTATCCCAAGCTCTTACAAGAGATGCACGCCTTGACTCGAACTCAAGACCTACTATACATATTTCAAACCCTTTATCATCATGCTACGCTTCTAATTTCATCGTTGAGATGTTGAAGTGTTTGAAGCATGGTCTACAATGGGATCATTTTTATAGCTTTCAGAAGCTAAGTTCCTATCAGGGGGTTGATGTTAGAAAATAGCATAAAGCTCACCTTCCCCAGAACAGAAACAAATTCCTAACTCACTGAAATGTTTTTTTCTTCTTAGTTCGAGTTCCTTTCTGTTGAACAGGTTATTGATGCACTACGTGTGTTGTTTGTACAATCAAACGAATAACACAGAATTTCCTCACAACCACTAACAGAAAGCAAATCACTAACTCAGTAAATAAATCAAGTGCCTTGACAGCAATACTTCAAGAAACTCTGAACCAGAGGACACAGTACACACGAACCTCGACCCCTGCATGACCCATTCAAAGACGTATAAGGCTGTGACATTCAAAGTGTTTTTGAAAGCAAAACAATAATAATGAGATGAGAGGAGATTCCTCGAAATAAACAGTCTTGACATTCCCATTAAGCTTTTCATCGATGATTGGCATATTAGACAAAGCTGTCGACTCTAAAGGCACGTCTATGGTTTCTTAGAAGTTTGCCTGCTCGGCAAGTTTAACAATGCCAGATCAATATCAGATATGCAACATAGACAGAAGCAGGGGAAAATGCATCACATTACCAGTATACAATAATAATCTTTTTGCACAAATGCACGCGAAGTCAACAGCCTTGTTTGAAAAAGTACAAGAAAAGGTTGCAGTTTTCACTTATAAGAAGGAACAGGTTCATCCCAGCACAGAAAGCACCTCCTTGCGTTCAACCGAGTAACGCCATATTCTTCTCCTCTTCTCCATCCATGTAAGTACTACTATTAAGATCAAATATCAAACCGTGAAACGTTCCTCTTTATTCATAAGTTTATCCAAAACAGAATAGACACAAAAAGAGTACCATTTGTAGAACACCCTCAAATGCTCATTAAGAATTCCAGAAAAGCCAATCGTTAGCATTCCATCGCCAACATCAAGTGTTTCTTCGAAGACCAATACAAATCTCTCATCATCTTCATCCAAAACAAACCACATGGACGATACTGCTGCTGCATACGGATCAAGAACCGAATATGGTATCAAGAAAGCCTTGTGCCAAATCTAAATGACATCATTAGATACTATAATCAAGCAAGAATTACGTACTTGGTTCTGAGAGGCAATGAACGAGACTCCATGGATATTGAATTCAAGAGCATTTAAGACGATAAACATATTGGGTTTAATGATTCTACACATGTTGTGCCTGAAAAAGGGCAGACTGAAAGATCAGGTTTGAGGTGAAGATCATAATGATTACGGATGGCAAACTTTGGTAATCTTGTTTAGCTTTTGAACTGCTCTATGTTCTGTTTCTGCTCCTTTGTTTTAGCCAAAACTCTCCCGGGTAACTGGGAGAGGGAGTAAGATAAGGACAGATTGGAAACTCATCTCATTGTCTAAGGAGAGAGTGGATAATTTCTCCCTAGTTAAAAAGGAAGGTGAAGATGACCCAAGAGACCTGAAATCATATTCTGTGTGCGATCCGAAGGCTTATCATGTAATCTTGTTCAATAATTGAACATCAGGAAAGGAGTTTTGCAGGTAATTTTCTTTCAACATCTTTTGCTCTTTGCTGTGACAATACTCAGATGGAAATGTACTGTTTCCCCCCTTTTGCCATGATGGCCCTGCTAGACGAGTTGGACTTGAGAGTTTGGTTAAAGCTACAGCAGGCGTAGAACATATTGACTGAAGAACATGCACTCTCTAAACCTGCTGTGCATTATAGATGTATAGATGCGTTCAGCTTCATAAAATCCTGAGTAAGGGCAAAGGAAAAAGGTCTGCATCGTCATAAATTAATAGCCAAATCCTTCAAAACTATTCTTCATTAGCTTCGCTTGTTATGTTAACTACTTTGCTTCTTGCCTTCCAGGTTTCATGATTAATTATCAATAAATAAAAAGGTGAGCACATAATCAACAAAACTACACTGATAATGAAATAGAATATACTTGGAAGTTTTGGTGTAGTCTACCCCAATTTGACCAAGTGAGTGCAACCTGACTAGCTTCCCCTTGCAAGTCTAAAATGCCGAAAATCATGACATAACAAACCAGATTACCAAAATAATCAACACTGCTCATGCAGTTCATCCCTGTGCCTGAAGCAACAAGCCTCTCCAGCTGGAACGGAAAACCCATTTTTGCTTGTTTGTTGTAAATAATAAACTTGCTTATTAGTCTAGAATCAATGCATCTTGATGCATTGACCCTTCTGTTTACTACCAAAAAAATGAAAGGAACTTGCCGCCCAGAAATAACAATTTGTTCTAGAACTTGAATGCAAAATGCGGTCCCTTCATTTCGAAGATTGATATCACTTACCAGCAATATTCAGACCAAAGATTCCATACCTTCCGGTTAACAATAACGTTCACAACAGAGCATCAGTCTATCAGAAGTTGCTTTTCTGTAACTGAAGCAACCTGCAAGCAACTGCACATTTCTGGTATGCATCTCTGCCATACAGTTTATGACTGAGAATGTCAGAGGTTAATACACTGAAAGTCTATCCCTTAACCTCCAAGTAAAATAACCAATGGCTAAAAATTAACAGTTTTATTAAGCTACTTAGATAATCAGTTTGCAATCTCCATCAGAGTTTTTTATTAAGCCACTTAGATAACTACTTAGTAATCTCACTCAGAAAACAATGCACGGGAGAGCAATTTCCTGGCACAGCTCTCATGAGATAGGTGGTGAATACAGCTGCTACTTGGAATAATTTCGAGATCAAAGACCTAGAAAATAAGGACACTACCTTGATTCCAAAGCAAACAGAAGATATTAGCAGAATATTAAAGTCATGGCTTCAAGGCTGTTTTGATATGTGGCAATTTAACAAAACAGACTAAAAATCAACTATATACGTTTAAATTTTTAATCAGACAAAGTTTTCTACTAACAATACAGTAAAAAAAATAAGGAAGCCAGAACCATATAGACAGAAAGTAACGCCTGAAGCCAAAATAACCATCAAAACTTGCATTAATTCAAACGATAATGTCTTTATTAAAAAATGGTAATGCGGTCTTCCATATGATTTAGCTCTATGAAAGGCTACACATTAGACAATCAAAATCCTAACATGAAGCATCCAATGGCAGAAATCATAAAAGCGGCAATACCAATGCCTATGCCGAGACAACAATACGCTAGAGTTACATAAGCCAAACTTGCAGTGCTCATAATCTGCCTACTACTTTGGTGTTTTACTCAAATACTTCTTCAAAACATCCATAACAGAACCAAAATCAGCCTTGACACTCACAGGCGGGTTAGCAAACCTACAAGCCATTTCCTTAATATTATTCGAGTGATAATCAATCTTACTTTGAGTGAACTTAAGCCCATGGGCAGTACTAACCACCACTGTCCGATCAGTTGGACCTATAACCCCACTCTTCCTAAGCTTCATCAAAGCCGTCAATGCCACTCCTGTATGTGGGCATATAAACATCCCCGTCGAATCCGCTTGCGCCATTGCATCCATTAACTCCTCCTCGGTAGCCTCTTCGACAATCCCATTCGATTGTTTCAGCGCATAAACAGCTCTATCAATTGAAACAGGATCGCCAATCTGAATAGCAGATGCAAATGTACCACTGGCTTTTACAGCTTTAAATTCCTTCCACCCTGACTTATAATACAAGTAGAGAGGATTGGCATTCGCGGCCTGTGCACAAACAAGCCTTGGAATCTTATCCACAAGCCCCAACTCTTTGCACATATGAAACCCTTTATAAAAAGCATAGATATTCCCCAAATTCCCACCAGGAATAACAACCCAGTCGGGCACTTCCCAATCAAACTGCTGCAAAATCTCTATGGCAGCAGTTTTCTGCCCTTCTATCCTCAGACTATTTAGCGAATTGGCTAAATAAATAGGCAACTCAGACGTAACCTCTCTTATCAACTGCATACAGCCATCAAAATCAGTATCAACACTCAGAACAAAAGCGCCATTGGCAATGGGCTGCACGAGCTGGGCAATAGAGATCTTATTAGCAGGCAAAAATACAATAGAAGGAATACCAGCAGAAGCACAATAAGCAGACAAAGCAGCAGAGGTGTCGCCTGTTGAAGCACAGCCAACACCAAAAACAGGTTTGTTCATTTTTCTCAATCTATTAACCTGACTAACAAGAACAGTCATGCCCAGATCTTTAAAACTCCCTGTATGGCTAATCCCACAATGTTTAACCCACAACTCATTCATCTCAAGGAAGTGTTTACCAAGCCTTTCAGCCCAGAAGAGATTAGAGTTGCCCTCAAAGGCACTGACAATATCATCACTAGAAATCTCAGGCAAGACCCATTCTTTCTTGGACCACACACCGGAACCATAAGGCCAAGTGGTCTTGCCAACGCGAGAGTCGAAGAGGGCACGCCAGTAGGAGCCAGGAAAGGCTTTGAGGGCGGAGATGTCGTGTTGGACATCGAGGAGGCCACCAGACTGGGATCGGTAGACGATCTCGTCGAGGGAGTAGGACTCTGTGTTGGTGACAGGGTCAGCGTTGAAAGGGACGTATTTGGCGGAGAAGTTCTGGTTTTGTGGTGGGTTTGTGAGGTATTGGCGGCGGGCTTCGTCGCGAATGTTGTTCCCTTTGCTTGCGGTGCTGGCGGGGGTATTGTTTGAGGAGGAGGAGGAGGAGGAGGAGGAGGCTTTGACGGAGAGAGAACAAGGGGTTGGTGTGGGAGTTCTGGGTTTTGAGGGAAGCTTGAGATTGGTGGAGAAGCTGGGAGATTGGAGAAGATATGAAGAAGGCATTTTTAGAGAGAGAGAGAGACAGAGAGAGAGAGAGAGAGGTAATCGGAAATGGACTTTGCCTCCCCTTAGATAGATAGATAGATCCTTGTATAGGGTCGCGACGGAATTAAAATTTAGAGAACCCTCTCCCCATATCAGATCTTCAATTTATTCAAACAGATCCTTCATCTTTTTTAGAGTTGTGCAATGAAGTGAAAACACGGAGTCTCCTCATGAAAAATACTTTTTAAAAATATAAATTAAATGATTTGGGAAAAAAATAAATAGAACTCTAAAAGGAAGGACCTAAGGTAGCAATCAAACTGATACTTCAAACAACATCAAAGATAAAGACAAACAATATTTTCTTGTAGGCAGCCGCAATGTCTACAGTTTGGTACGGCCGCCGCTTCCTTCTTTCTATCTCGTCTAATTTTATCATTTAATAAGGTTTTGTTTCGAAATGTAATTGCAGTTTTGTTATAATGTATTTTTTATTTAAAGATATATTAAATTATTATTTTTTTATTTTTTAAAAATTATTTTTGATATTAGAACATCAAAATAATTTAAAAACACCAAAAAAAATATTAATTTAAAGCAAACAAAAAATAAAAAAAATTCAAAATTTTTCAAAAGTACTTTTAAAATGCAAAAACAAATAGAGAATCTTTTCATGTGGTCACACCCCGCTTGTTAAAAAAATTAATTAATTTTTTTTATGGTTTTTAATATATCAAAAATAAATTTTAAAAAATATTTTTTATGAAGGACATTTCAAAAAGCAATAAGTATCATAGTATCGCACTCTAACTTAAAGCTCATAAAGCTTTATTCTTTAACAAGAATGAGAAAAACTAAGAACACTAAATTAACTAATTAGAAAATCTAGAAAAAAAATCCAGTTTAATTTGGTTTTGTTTTTATTGATCTAAAATTGATTAAATCGGACCGAACAACCTTAAACCGTATTACAAAACGCTCATATGTATAAAAAGAAGAACACAAAGCAGCTAACCTTCAGAAGTAGTTTAACTAGTCAAGTCTTGAATTTGCTCCTTAATGATCATGAGTTCGAGTCCTTTTAGGACTACTAGGGGCTTACATGATTGTTAACTTCAGAACCCATGGAATTAGTCGAGATGCGTCTAAATTAACCTGGACATCCATTCTAATTAAAAAAAAAAACACAAACCAACTTGCTCGAGCCTTTTTTGAGTAATCTGCCTCTCCTATTCAAATCATTATTTAACAGCTTATAACATCCATGAGATGCCAATTGTCTTGGGAGTTGGTTTAGATTTAAAAAATTCTCTTGGGAAATTTGTGTTGCTTTCGGCAGGATGATGGGTGTGTGTTGCTTTTGGACGTGTTGATGGGTGTGTGGCTTTTGGACGTGTTGATGGCTTGCACGGCCATTTGTTGAGCTGTCGTGGTCAGGGGAGGGTATTCTTTCAGCCATTTGTTGAGCTGCTGTGGTTTTTCAAAATTGTGTTCTTCTTTTTACATGGCAATTAAGGAGGTTGAAATATAGCTTGAGAGAAGCTGGTGATGAATTTGTTAAAAGTTCTTGCAGGTCTCTCTCTCTCTCTTACCAATATATATATATAAACTTGTTCCCCAATCCTGGATCATATATTAACATCTCAAAAATATTTTATCATTCTGATCACTTAAATGTACATTTCAATATTTGAAACAATATATATAACTTAGTAAGAATATTAACATTGAACATAAAAAATATAACTAAAATGTATATACCTTGACTATATCAAAATGGCAAATAAAAGAAATCTCACTATTATTGACGGGTACTAGAGAGACTTGTAATACAACAAAATATTAATAAAAATAAACTAAAATGTCACAACTATGTTCATAGAAAGAGAATTCAATAAATTCTATTTCAATCTTCTCGTTTTCTTTTTCTTTTTTCAGAACTTATTTTTTTGTATTAATCTTTCTCATGTATCCAATTTCTTTTATTCACATTAATGTTGACATCAGTTACAATAATATCATTAACCTCCTTTACTCTAAGGTGGCCAATCAATGTTGATAACTTGATATCTTCCAACCGATATCATTAGTCTTCACTACATGATGACAAGTCAAGATTCTTATCAATACTTATCACTCTAGTATCATTAGTCTTCATACTTTTGAACAACTAATCAATACCGATATCGATCCAATCGATATCAATAGCCTTCACCACATAAAAGACTAATCAAGAATCCTTCGATACCAATCAAACCTAGTATCATTAGTCTCTATTGCCCGGATGATTAATCAAATACTTTACATTTACACTTTTTTCTCATTTAATATCGATATCAGACCAACTAATATCATTAGTCTCTATAACATGGAAACTTGACACGACCAAAAGATTGATATCTTCTTTCAAGTGTAAGAGTATCGAAGTAATAAATAATCCGGCAAGACCGGGGTCGAATCACAGGGAGGTTAACTATATAAATTTAGTTAACAACAACAACAACAATAAGTTAAAGAGGACTTTGAGATGTAAGATTAAAGTGAGGATTAAACAATGATAAAAACAAATGTCAAGGTTAGAGGATCCACTAATGGTATTTCAAACAAGTATAGTATAAACTCTTTTTATTACTCAACTGAAAACCACACATAAAGGAGGTCCCAATTGGATGATTTGTCATTAATAGCTCATTATAAATTGTTAACATGATCATATTAATTATCTTATTTAAGTAATACCAAACTTTTAAATATTATCAGGAATTCATGATGCTAACTTATGTTAACAACAAACCAAGTTCCTTTCATAGCACAAGTGTAGGTTATACCATACGGTTGGGCTATGAAAGTGTCAAGCATTTGTTGTACCAAGTGTTATACAACGCAAATCTAGATTAACCATTTAACAAGTAAGATATTAAGAGTTAATAAGATAAAAATGATAAGACATGTTAATAGCAAGTTGTTTTGGATATAAGCATTGAAGTCCATATTGAGTTTATATTATACTTATTCTTACATAATTAGTGTAACCTTTTCATCTTAACATAATAAACTTAGCTAAACATAATAAAGAGGAGAAATATAAATAAACAAGATAAGAACATAAATAAGATACAAGTTAACTAAGTATAGAAAAGGAAATGAAAAGCATAAACATGATATTAATGAAAGCAAAATTTAAGCATTACAAAAATATAAAGAAAGAGAGAGAGAGAGAGAGCAAGAGTAAGATCTTGATCTGAACAACTAAGCCCCTAAATGCATGGTAAATGCCTCCTTTTATAGGCCAAAATTTAAAACTATTGATTTGATGACTAATTGTTGAGTGGGTGGCTAACTCTTGACTTGGTGACAATCTTCATCTTCTTGTCTGAACAAAACATCATTTTTAACGTCAAAATGCGAACAGATTTGAATCATGAAAGTTCTAGGAAATTGTCTCATCTTTCCAAGGAAAAAAATTGAGGTCATTTGGACTTCTAGAACTCGAGATATGAGCTGAACACTAAACAATGTCTGGGCTGCAGCACAGATTCAGACTTCTCTGTTGTTGCTACAATTTGGACTTGAAAACGGTCTTTTTAAATCTTGGACTGCCATGAAAGTTTTAGGCCTATGTCTTATCTTTCTATCCATATAAAGCAGACATAAATCTAAGATCTACAGCTCTAGATATGACCCGATGACCGAATAGTGTTCCAGTTTGGACTGAACCAGCATCTCTTTTCTAAGTTTGGTCCTCTCTTTATCCTTTCAATTTCAGTACTTAAACTCATCAATCAATCATTTCATTTATGTGATAGGCCTGCATTTAAGATGAATATTTACCATAAATTAAAGGTATTTTATGGTATCAGACTTGTTATTATAAAACATGCTTTAGTTAAGGAGTTATTGATACTTCAAGTGCAAAATGATGATATAAAACCTTGATAAAAATGCACTTTTAAGTACTAATCACTCACCCCAACCAGCTTATTACTAGTCCCTAGTAATCAAAGCATTAAAATAGAAAAATAATTTGTAAATTCCACAAAGCAAGGCATTTATTATTCAACTTCCATTAATCTATCTAGATAAACAAACTCTCATTAAATTTATATATATGCTCAATACCTCTTAAACAAGATATTAATAAACCTTTCTTTTGTGCTCAATATATCAACACATAGGTATAGGGCTTTATTTGGAAGAAAACAAAATTTTTGTTCTAATGTTGAAGGTTAACTTCTATGAGTTAGGATTATTATCTTTTTCTTCTTTTCTTTTCTTTTTTTTAATATATATTCATATAACTTAAAACACAATGCATTTTTAACCCATGTAACGAGCTTTCGGCTAATGACTCCCAGACCAGTTGGTCTTAGGGCATTAGGTGTTGAGACACCTCTATGAGCTTAGTAACTCGGGTTGTAGATACTAATACGTAGATAGTGCAATGTTTGATTCTCTTAAGCTTTTCTCCTCAACCCATGTAACAAGCGTTGGACCAATAGCTCCCAAGTCAGTTGACTTTAGGGTATTAGGTGTTAAAACACCCCTTCGGGCTTAATTGTTTAGGTTAGAGAGGCTACGAAACCAAACTTCTCTATTTTTTATTATCATGATTATATATATATATACACACACTATCCATTTTCCTTAGTTGTTACCTTTAACAAAAGAACATAAATAATAAAATAATCTAATGTGCAACCCACAATCATATGTTAAAGTATGTGTGTAAATGAAGGTTTAAGAATACTTGTTAAATGAGTATATAAGCAGAATTAAGTGATAATAATACGAGAGTTTGTAATCCTGAATATTTCAAGAAGTATTCTGATAGACCTTGTTAAGAATGTTTATTAAGATGCGTCTCAAAAGTCACTTTAACAAAAGAACTCCTTTACTCTGCTATCCTATTAACAACAGTTTTGCAAATGGTCTATGAAATAGAAAACACAGTTAGTTAATTTTTTTTTAAATATCAACTACTACCCTTTCCCCCTAACCAAAACGAGACATTGTCCTCCATGTCCTAAGGTAGAAAGATAGAGTATAGAAGACATCACCTGAAACAACAAACACTAACAAACCTAAAACACACTTAAACAAATATAAGAAACAACAAAACACAATAATAAAACCAAAAGACACAAAGTTTTTACAAACGAAGGCTCAAATCCAATCTAAGCTTTTTACGGCTTTCCTTAGTTAACCAATTTATACGACTCATAGAGGGATCAATTACGGGGATGAAAGATTGTAGATGGTCAATCAATTGTTCAGTAGTAGCAGCAGAGATTATAATTTGTCATGCTGAAGATGTTAGAAATTCCTGTTCCACAGCATGATTAAGAAAAGACAACAACTTATCATGAAAACCATTAACATTTAACAGACCTATGGGTTTATGGTGAATGTACAGTTGGGCCCAAGAGGAAATATGAAATATCTCTTCTAATATGCCTAGACCACCTGATAAAGCAATGAAGGCATTAGCATGGTTAAACATTGCATTCAGTCGATCAAACATTGTGGAGACTTGTAGTTTCTCTCTAATTGTTTTTCCAATGATGTCCCTTTTTACTAAAGCTTTGGGAACTACCCCCAAAACTTGACTACCTCCTAAAAATGCAGTTATTGACACACTCTCCCCATTAACCCAAAGCTACCTCCCTCATACACTAAATGAATCTTTCTTTCAGCTAGTACCTGACCAAGAGGATTTGCTGATTCTAAAAACTCTATTTCCTTCCCAGGAGTGGATCCACCAAAAACACAAATATTTCTTATGTGATGACTTAAAGAATCTTGCATTTTTACACACTTTTATATCTGCTGAATGTATAGGTTGAGTAGAAATGAAGGGAAGGGAAGGAAGAGTCAATAGAAGATTATCTAAAGAGATTATCTAAAGATCCCTTACTCAGGCCGTCCTTAATGAATTGTATTTTATCTTCATGGTTTACAGATACCATCCCTAAAGAACGACATGTTGCATTACAAGTCCATCTGGCACATCTATGGCAGACTTTCAGTCGTTTTGCACAACGTTCCTTTGTAAAAGTGCTTTTACCTGTTCCAGGCATGTATGAAATGAAAGAATTGGAGGACTCGCCTGATAATCGAACCTTTGCTTCAATTAGCCAGCGAACATCTTCAGGAATTCCATGATTCATTAACAACTTTAATCTTGCACATCTAGCATGATAAATTTTTGAAATCGCATTCTGAGGCAGAGCGGGAAAATACTTTTTTAATTTTTCAAGAGTGGTGTCCATTTTCAAATGAGAATTGGAGAACAAATTCAAAGAAGGGAGAAAGAGCAAAGAATTGCACAAATATATACACAGATATCAGTTATCATGAAAGAACCACTTAAGAGTCACAAAGTACCGTTATCCGCCATTTGACTGGGTAAGAGAGACTAGCAACACAAAATTCACACCAAAACAAAACACAAAACAATGTGAGAAAAAGAATCAATCTTTATATACAGGATCAGTTAATTCAATAGAGTCATTTTCAACTGAAATATTGTCAAAGTAAACTTTTAAACGATATTCATTTACCTTGAAAACATTGTCATTCTTTGGATTTTCGATATCACAGGCTCCATATGGATACACATGTTTTATAATACAAGGACCGCTTCATCTTAATCTTAGTTTTCCAAGAAATGAATGGAGTCGAGAATTATAAAGCAAGACTTTTTGACCAACATTGAATGTTTTTCTCAATATTTTCTTGTCATGAAACTCTTTGATTCTTGTTTTATGAATTCTTGAATTTTTATATGCATCATTTCTTATTTCCTCAAGCTCATTTATTTGTAATTTTCGCATTTGACTAGCATTATCAAGGTTTGAATTGAAAGCTTTAATAGCCCAATAAGCTTTATGTTCAAGTTCTATAGGCAAGTGACAAGATTTTTCATAGACTAGTCTATAAGATGACATTCCTAATGATGTTTTATAAGTAGTTCGATAAGCCTAAAGTGCATCATTAAGTTTTAAAGACCAGTCTTTCCGATTAGGGTTCATTGTTTTCTCCAAGATCTATTTAATCTCCCTATTAACAAGTTCTACCTGTCCACTAGTCTGAGGGTGATAAGGGGTGGCAACTTTGTGTGTGATTCCATGTTTCTTCATTAAAGACTCAAATGGCTTGTTGCGGAAATGTGTTCCACAACCACTTATCATGGCTCGAGGGATTCCAAATCGACTCAAAATATTTTCTTTTAATAACTTTATCACAATTTTGTGATCATTGTTTTGACTTGGAATTGCCTCTATCCATTTTGAAACATAATCTACTGCAACTAATATGTACAAGAAACCAAATGATGGAGGAAATGGACCCATGAAATCTATACCCTAATAGTCAAAGATTTCAATGACAAGAATAGAATTTAAAGGCATTATGTGACGTTTTGAAATAGATCCCAACTTTTGATAATTTTCACAAGTCTTGCAGAATGTATATGAGTCCTTGAACATGGTGGGTCAGTAAGATCCACTTTGTAAGATTTTTACAGTTTTTTTCTTGATGAGAAATGACCCCCACATGCCTCAGAATGAAAAAATTTAATGACATTACTTACCTCATTGTCAGGAATGCATCTTTAAAATATTTAATCAGGACAATATTTGAATAAATAAGGGTCATCCCAATAAAAATTCTTCACTTTGTTCAAGAACTTTTTTTGTCTTGGGTACTTCAATGAGCTGGCAATTGTTTTGAAACAAGAAAATTAACAATATTAGCAAACCAAGGCATTATAGAGACAGAAAGTCAAGATTCATCAGGAAAGTAGTCATCGATTGGTGTGATGTCAGATATTGAATCTGTTGTTAATCTTGACAAATGATCTGCGACAACATTTTCGATGTCTTTCTTGTCTTTAATTGTGATATCAAATTCTTAAAGTAACAAAATCCACGACACCAATCTAGCCTTAGAATCTTTCTTAGAAAGAAGATATTTCAATACTGCATGATCACTAAAAACAACAACAGGTGAGCCAACAAGATAAGACTTGAATTTCTCACATGCAAATACTGCTGCAAGTAATTCTTTTTCAGTAGTGGTGTAATTCATTTGAGCACTATTTAAAGTTTTACTTGCATAGTAAATTACATAAAGTTTCTTATCTTTTCTTTGTCCCAAGACAGCACCCACGACATAATCACTAGCGTCACACATTATTTCAAAAGGTAATAACTAATCAGGAGGTTGAATGATAGGAGTAGAAGTAAGCAAGCTTTTAAGTTTAACAAAGGCTTTTTCATATTGTTCAGTCCATTCAAAAACATTTTTCTTTATTAGAAGGTTAGACAATGGTTTAGATATTACACTAAAATCTTTGATGAACCTTCTGTAAAAACCAGCATATCCTAAGAATGATCTAACATCTTTAATAGATTTTGGTGTTGGCAAGTTAGCAATTAACTTGATTTTAGATTTGTCAACCTCAATTCCTTTCGATGAAACAATATGACCAAGTACAATGTCGTTTGTTACCATAAAGTGACATTTTTCCCAATTCAGTACAAGATTCTTCTCTTCACACCTGTTCAAAACCTTTTCCAAGTTAGTTAAACAATCATCAAATGAATCACCAAAAACAAAATCTTAAGAAAACATTCAACTATATCACTGAATATGCTAAGCATGCATTTTTGAAACGCGGCTAGTGCATTACATAATCCAAAAGGCATTCTTTGATATGCAAAAGTAACAAATGGACATGTGAAAGTAGTCTTCTCTTGATCTTCCAATGCAATTTCAATTTGTTTATAACCTGAATAGCCATCTAGGAAACAATAAAATTCATGACCTGCAACTCTTTCTAGGATTTGATCCATGAAAGGTAAAGGGAAATGATCTTTTCTAGTCATTGAATTAAGTTTCCTATAGTCATTGCACATGCGCCAACCAGTAATAGTCATAATTGGAATTAACTCATTTTTCTCATTTGTTATCACAGTGACTCCAGACTTTTTGGGTACAACTTGGGTAGGACTTACCCATTTGCTGTCAGAAATAGGATAAATGATTCCATTATCTAGAAGCTTAATGACTTCATTTTTCACTACTTCTTTCATATTAGGATTAAGCCTTCGTTGCATTTCTCTAGAGGGTTTAACATCTTCCTCCAAATAAATCCTGTGTGTGCAAATCAAAGGACTAATTCCTTTTATGTCAGCTATGGTCTATCTTATTGCATTTTTTTTGCATTTTCAAAGTTTGTAATAACTTAACTTCTTGATGTGCATTAAGTTTTGAAGAGATTATTACCGGAAAAGTTTCATTTTCTCCCAAAAATGAGTATTTGAGATTGAATGGTAATGGCTTCAAATCAGGTTTTGGTGGTTGAACACTTGAAGGTATGGACTCAATTGATCATAGTGGCAATTCTTCAATTTGTGGTCTCCAATTACATGCCTTTGATTCTTTTTGAAAATAGACCATTTGTAAATCATCAGATTCATCAATCTCAGTTTTACTGGAAGTGGTTTGAAATTGATCATGAACTAATTTTTCAACTACTTCTTGTAAATCATTATCATCTCCAGGTTGCTTGCAAATGTTGAAAATATTCATCTCCAATGTCATGTTTCCAAATGATAGCTTCATCAGTCCATTCCTACAATTAATCAATGCATTAGAAGTTGCAAGAAATGGACGTCCTAAAATGACAAGAATTGAATTACATGCTTCAACAGGTTGTGTATCCAAGACAACAAAATCGACAGGGTAAATGAATTTATCAACTTGTACTAACACATCCTTAACTATTCATCTAGGCACTTTTACAGATCTATCAGCAAGTAAAAGAGTTATAGAAGTTGGTTTTAACTCACCTAGATTGAGACTTTAAAAAACCAAATATGGAAGTAAATTCACACTAGCTCCAAGATCAAGTAAAGCTCTTTCAATTTTATGTTCTCCAATAAAGCAAGAAATTATAGGACAACCAGGGTCTTTATATTTCAAAGCATTATTGTTCTAAAGAATAGCACTTACTTGTTCGGCTAAAAATGCTTTTTTTTCACATTTAGTTTTCTCTTTACAGTGCACATATCTTTCAAAAATTTAGCATAGAAAGGTACATGTTTAATAGCATCCAGTAAAGGTATATTGATCCTTACATGTTTGAAAGTTTTAAAGATTTCAAAGTTGTGATTGATTTTTCTTTGTTTGGTCATGGCATGAGAAAATGGATGTGCTGGCGGGGAATCAGTCTTTTCTTTACAATGTTCAGATTCAACCCCTCTCATACCCTTAGAGATTGACTCATCATCTTTCTTTCAAGGTTCAAGAATGAGTTTTTCAATAACCTTACAACTACAAAGGGTACTGACTGATTTGACTTGATCCATGTGTTGGCTTCCAGAACTACTTGCATTTGCATTGTGGTGATTGAGATGGAAACTTACCTTTCTCTTAAAAACTGAGAGCAGATGTGAACTTTGCAAGAGTATCTTTAAGATCTGTCATGGTTTGAGCATTTTAAGTGTTGATTTTCTCTTGCTTTTCAATAAATGCATGCAATGTTTCCTCAAGATTTCTTCTAGGAGGTGGAGCATAAGGAGGTACATATCCATGAGAATTTTAAAAAGTGTGGTGTGCTTGAAACGATGGCTGTGAAGTTTGTGCATTATTGTTACCACTCTTCCAACTGAAATTTGGGTGATTTCTCCAACCAGGGTTGTATGTTTGCGAGTATGGGTTATAATTGTGCCCTTGAAAACCGTTTAAAGCATGAGCTTGTTCATGGAGGCATTCCTTAAAAGAAGGTAAAGTTAGACAGTCATTTGTTGCATGTTCATTTGTTTCACAGATTCGACACACAATGTCTTGAACAGATTTTAATTGACCACTCTTTTTACATTTAAGTGCCTCAATTTTTCTAGCTAAAGATGCAAATTTGGCTTGGAGGTCATAATCTTCCTTAAGGTTGTACATACCTCCACTAAATGTATGAGGTTGAGTTTTATCCGGTGCCTCATAAGTGCCCGTAGTGTCCCAATTTTGAGCATTTTCAGCTAGCAAATCTAGGTACTCCATTGCTTCATCAGGGTCTTTATTTTTAAAAGTTTCATTACACATCAATTCCACCATTTGTCTATCTTTAGGTGTTAACCCTTTATAAAATTGTGAAACCAATCTCCATGTTTCAAAATCATGATGAGGGCAAGTATTAAACAAGTCTCAATACCTATCCCAACATTGGTAAAATGTTTCACCTAATTTTTTAGTGAAAGTGGTGATTTGTCTTTTGAAAGAGTTTGTTCTGTGAGATGAAAAAAGCTTCTTTAAAAATTGTTGTTGCATTTCATCCCAAGCACGAATGGATCCTGACCTAAGATTTTGTAGCCATATTTTAGCTTTATCTTTTAATGAAAAAGGAAAATGCTTTAATCTAATGGTATTCATGTTACAATTTAAGTCATTATAGGTGTTACAAACTTCTTTAAATTCTCTTAAATGCAAGTATGAATTTTCTAGATCTAAGTCATGAAAAGAAGGTAAAAGTTGAATAATGTCTGGCTTAAAATTAAAATGAGATGCATCAGGAGGAAATACTATGCATGAGGGTGCACTTGTTCTTGTGGGATTCATGTAATCTCTAAGTGTTCTAACACTGTTATTCTCATTATGAAGTGACTGATATATTTTCTAAAAATGATGAGGATACTCTGTAAAGTCTACCACTTAATGTACATGACCAAACTCTCATACACATGTAGGAAAAGAATAAAAGGAAGAAGAAAGCAAAAGAAAAGGCAACAAAACAAAAGAAACAAAGTTAGATACACGAAAAGTGAAAAGAGAAAATAAAATAAATATTATAATTTATACAAGAATTTACCTCCCCGGCAACGGCGCCAAAAAAACTTGACACGACCAAAAGATTGATGTCTTCTTCCAAGTGTGGGAGTATCGAAGTAATAAATAACTCGGCAAGACTGGGGTCAAACCACATGGAGGTTAACTATATTAATTATAGTTAACAACAACAATAAGTTAAAGAGGACTTTGAGATGTAAGATTAAAGTGAGGATTAAACAATGATAAAAACAAATGTCAAGGTTAGAGGATCCACTAATGGTATTTCAAACAAGTATAGTATAAACTCTTTTTATTACTCAACTGGAAACCACACACAAAGGAGGCTCCAATCGGATGATTTGTCATTAATAGCTTATTATAAATTGTTAACGTGATCATATTAATTATCTTATTTAAGTAACACCAAACTTTTAAATATTGTCAGGAATTCATGATGCTAACTTATGTTAACAACAAATCAAGTTCCTTTCATAGCACAGGTGTAAGTTATACCATACGGTTGGGCTATGAAAGTGTCAAGCATTTGTTGTACCAAGTGTTATACAACGCAAATCTAGATTAACCATTTAACAAAAAGGTATTAAGAGTTAATAAGATAAAAATGATAAGACATGTTAATAGCAAGTTGTTTTGGATATAAGCATTGAAGTTCATATTGAGTTTATATTGTACTTATTCTTACACCATTAGTGTAACCTTTTCACCTTGACATAATAAACTTAGCTAAACATAATGAAGAAGAGAAACATAAATAAACAAGATAAGAACATAAATAAGATACAAGTTAACTATATAAAGGAAAGGAAATGAAAAGCATAAACATGATATTAATGAAAGCAAAATTTAAGCATTACAAAAATATAAAGAGAGAGAGAGAGAGAGAGAGAGAGTAAGAGCAAGATCTTGATCTGAACAACCAAGCCCCTAAATGCATGGTAAATGCCTCCTTTTATAGGCTAAAATTTAAAACTATTGATTTGATGACTAATTGTTGAGTGGGTGGCCAACTCTTGACTTGGTGACAATCCTTATCTTTTTGTCTGAACAAACGTCATTGCTAACGTTAGAATGCAAACAGATTTGAATCATGAAAGTTCTAAGAAATTATCTCAGCTTTTCAGGGGAAATAATTGAGGTTATTTGGACTTCTAGAACTCGAGATATGGGCTGAACACTGAATAGTGTCTGGGCTGCAGCACACATTCGAACTTCTCTATTGTTGCTATAATTTGGACTTGAAATCAGCCTTTTTAAATCTTGGACTCCTATGAAAATTTTAGGCCTATGTCTTATCTTTTCATCCATATAAAGCAGACCTAAATCCAAGATCTACAGCTCCAGATATGACCCGATGACCAAATAGTGTTCCAGTTTGGACTAACCAGCATCTCTTTTCTAAGTTTGGTCCTCTCTTTCTCCTTTCAATTTCAATACTTAAACTCATCAATCAATCCTTTCATTTATATGATAGGCCTGCATTTAAGATGAACATTTACCATAAATTAAAGGTATCTTATGGTATCGGACTTGTTATTATAAAACATGTTTTAGTTAAGGAGTTATTGATACTTCAAGTGCAAAATGATGATATAAAACCTTGATAAAAATACACTTTTAAGTACTAATTAAGATCATAATTATTCCTTCCTTAATTCCAATCTTTACATAATAGGCCATGAACAAAAAAAAATTAAATATAACTTAAATATAATATTTCTAAAATCTATTTAATACAGGTGTTGTGCACCCATCTATCGTGTGTGACGATCCTATACCTCCTCCAAATTTTAGGCCTAGCTACCGCGGTATCCCCTAACATCATAAGGCTAATTTCATTAATATCATTTCCATTAACTTAGGAATCGTATCTAGATTCCAAGGTAACAATCCTTATTATCTCAACATTATATATTTCACGTACATGAAATAAACACATTTTTTCTCAATTTATTCTACAACTTCTAACCAATTAACATATCACACAATGCATTTATAATAAATGGAAACTTTTGGTCATCATAAAGAAATTCATCATAAAAGTTCTATCCCATTTAGAGTGTGTTTGGCAGTGTGATTGCGGTTGCTTTTCAAATAGCATTTCGTGCCAAAATACATGCAAATGATATTTTTTTATTTTTTAAAAATCATTTTTGACATCAGCACATCAAAATGATTTGAAAACACTAAAAACATATTAATTTGAAGTTAATAAAAAAATAAAAAAAATTTAAATTTTATCAAAAACGCTTTTAAAACGCAGAAACAAACAGGCCCTAAACTCATCATGCTACCTATAATTGGTCCTTGATATTAGTCCCTCGAAGCAACGTATTGTCATATATTCACCATAAAAGTTCTATCTCATTTACCTATAAATGTAAACTTTTCATTTACATTATGGATTACTATAACCTTATAACATGTTACTTTTTTTTTTGTTCATCAAGCCAAACACCCCCCCTCAAAGGAAACATGTGTTCATATATGATTTTTCTTTAAATTTCCATTTCAATTTATCTTTATACATAGAAATAAACATTTATTCCAAATCTCTTAAAAGAAATATCTTCGTCTATCTTTCTCATTACATTCTTTAACTGAAACTTTCTCTAAATAAGAGCATGGGTTTTTCTTCCATTTCTATGAAAATTTAGTTCATAACCATTCTTCAATTACCTCATATAACACCATTAAACACAATTTTTATAACAATCAAATCGACCAAGTTCATTCTCCTTAACATTACCTAGGATGAAATTCTCATATTGGGAAGACATGTTATGTTTTCTTATCATTTTTCCATAATTCACACATGACCCATTAGTTTTTTTTCATGTCTAAGACATGATTCCAAACCAAATTTATCATTACAACAACCTGCCTTATTTTTCTCAACATTCCATAATATACATTCACATTACTAACCTCAAAATCATGCCAAAATCAAAACCAATCATAAAGAAAGTAATTCTTTCCTCTTAAACACAAGAAAATAGGAAACTTTTTGATAGAGAAACCAAGCTTTCTTCACCTTCTCCTCATCCTTTCTCTAACTTCTAACTCTTATTTTTCAAGTACCAAAACCCCTAAATCACCTAAATTTCTTTCTTTGATCCACCAAAAACCTTTTTAACCCACCTAAACTAACTTCTTTTTAATGTTTTATAAAGAGAAATTAAAAAATAAAAAACCTTAGCCTTCCATTCTCTTGATTGTTGTTAACTATAAGGAGGAAAATATAGGCAAGTATTTATAGTCCAAGGTTCCATTTATTTATGACAATGCCCTTGTATTATTTACATATTTTCATTTAATCATAAACCTCGTCTTAGCTCATTTTTTAAAGTACCGCATATAAAAATTTCCCTCCAAAAAATTCCCTCTTTGATTATTTAATACCACACTATTTTATAGTTGTTGTTGTTGTTTATTTATTTATTTATCTATCTATCTATCAACCCATTTCATCACTTAGTTAAGTTTTTAATATTTTACTAATATTGGAAAAAAAATTCAACTAGAGGTTTATATTTTCTCTCCCCTCCCCCTCCCCCTCCTTTCTCATTTTTGCTCATAAATAAAAGGTTTTAGATTTGAAAGATGTAATTTCAGATGCATAAAAGCCAGGCAAAACAGGAGGAAATGTGGTAGAGCCTACGTCTAGAAAGAAAAAGGAGGGAAATAAATCTCTTATCCATTTACAAGGCATGGAAATAAATTGATGAAGAGAATTGCTATGAAAAATATCGTTGGAATCTAAGTAAAAGCATTATGAATCCATAGTACTTTCATGATCTCTTTTAGGGTATTTTTTTTTTGTTAATAATAGCATTTAAATTTAAATTTCATTACTAAAGTTGAATAATACATATTAAAAGTGAATAATACACCGATTATTAGATATTAAAAACAAGTGGCACTAGTAACAAGGTGAGCACATAATTGGAAGGAAATATTTCTTTTTTTTTTACTTTTTGGACAAAATATAAAAACCAATTAAAAAAATAATCAACTTATAAATCCTATAAATTATAAAGGTTCCCACTTTTTTTAATTTTTTTTAAATATAAAAATTAACTAACCTTACCAAGAAGCTACAAAGTGAAAAAACAAAAAGAATGGAATTTGTTCTTCAAAAGTATTTTTCTTGTCATTAGTACTATATCATTCCTTAAATTCATATAACACTATCAACTTCGTACTAAAGTGACACATAAACAAAATTTTAGTATCAAACTCGCCACATCTTTAATTTTTATTTAATTTTATGATTTTAAGAGTTCACACATTTATTTAAAACAAATTAGGTATTAAGTATAAAGCTAAAACATGTGGGGGATTTTATTGTAGCCATTTTTACTATGCACTCTCCCACAAATCATTGTAGATTGAAATACTTAATTTTTATAAAAAGATCAATTTAGTTCTCTAACTATTTTTTGATCAATTAAGCTCCTTTAAGCTTAAATTTCCCAATTGCATTTTTTTTGGAAGGGTTAGATTGAAAGTTAAAGGATCAAAATGGAAATGACAGGTAATATAGGTGGTGATTTTAAATTTTATACAAAAACTTTACTTTAGTCCCCCATATTTTTTAGTTTATAGGTGATCAGTCCCTTTAATTAGTTTTTAAAAATTCAATTTTGGTTTCAAAGTTTATTTCTCTCATTTTTAAATCATTTTTTTTCTTAAAGAAGAGAGAGGAGCTCACCAAATCTCGGTTTAGAAAGAGAATGTCATCATTTATACCTATTTCAACTACCAAAATAGTTAAGATTGGTTTCAGTAGGTTATATTTAGTGAGGAGAGTTTTATAGTGGTTGTTTTAAGCCTCAAATTTGTCAAAAAAACATATCTAACTTAAGGAAGAGAAAATTTATTCCATTTGATTTTGTGATTTGAGTCATTTTTTGGGTTTATTGAGTTGCTAAATTGGTTTCTACATGTTCTAGGATTGATTTTTGGGTATTTTTGGCTTTAAATGGGTTGAAAAATGGGTTTGGTGGGTTAAAAACATATAGCTCTGATTTTTCAGCCACCATAATGGTGGCCAGAATCTAGGTTGGGAGACGACACATTGTTTGCCTTAGGGGCAACACGTTGTCTTTGTATTTTAAAGGAAACAAAATAAAAGGAGGTGAATGATAGGTTATTCGTCCCTTTAAATAAGAAAGAAAAACAAGTCCAAGCGCGCGGGTCTGGGCTTAAAGGAACACGTGCCTGGGTTGTTCCTTTTAAAAGCCCGTGTGGTAGGCTACGGGCCATCTTTGCTGAACTTTTTTGGCCTTTTTTTTTAGATACATGAAAAAATTAACCTTGTTAGTTTCATGGCTAGATCATAAGTTTGACAAGTTAAGTGACAACATCTAGTTTATTGTTTTTTTAATGTATTTTTAATACCTCAATTTAAAAACAAAATGCAATTTCACCTTTTATTATCAATGATCTGTTTTTTAATTAATTTAAAATTAAAATAAATGTTATTTCACCCTTTGTTATCAACGATTTGCATTTATTATCTCAGCCCCATGCATCCGTCATGTTTTTTTTCTTTTTAAAAAACATATTGTTAGAAAATATCATATTTGCTTTATTGTCATATAAATATGTTAAATGAAAAATAATCAATGGAATAAAAAATCTATTAAATCTGATGGCATGCATGACTTGCATTAAAAGTTTGGTTGGTTGACTCAAGTTCACTTCGGTTTTTTTTGCTAATTTTATCCTTTAACATTAAATTAATTCGATATTTAGGTTCCCAATTTGTTTTTTTAAGATTATACCTGCAATTTTTACATGTCAACCTGAAAATGATCTAGATTGATTCTATGTGTTTCCTTCTCAATGTTAGATAAAAATATCGTTTAATATGTAACTGATTTTAAATTCATGGATAAGATATTTTTATTTTTTAAAAATACATGTTACCAATACCTAATTTTTTTTGTTTGGTCATTTTTTATGCACTGCGGGCCAATGGGCTAGCCTAGGTGTTATTTTTTTTATCAATGAGTTCCATTTTCTAAAGGTAGTTTGACCTAAGTGTTTTTTCCTTCTTTTTTCCTGAGGAAGTAGATCTAACCGCGAGAATAATTTTGTGTTCATATTGATTTTTGTTTTTTAAGATGTTTTCTGGTTTTTGATGGCCATGAATAGGTTTATTAAGGTGTTTATGATATTTTTTAGGTGTTTTTGGTTAAGAATGAGTTTTAAATTGAAAAAACCCGAATCCCTAGTTTTCCAGCAATTTTTAGAAAGCAGGGGCAACGCATTGTCTGTTGCTTTTTTTTAAGAAAAATGGTCCACCCCTTTAAAAAATTAAAAAAAATAATAAGATAAGTCTAAGGGCGCTTGCTGGGCTATTTTTTTTAATGCCTAGACCCGCTCGACTAAGCTCCTTTTTTCTTCTATTTTATATTTAGTTTTAAAAAATTGATAAAACAAATTATTGAACCTAGTTGAGTCCATTATCTGGGTAGTAGTTTGACGGGTTGATCTGCGACATCCAGGGTATTATTTGTTTTTTTTGTTTTTGTTTAATGCTTTTTTATCCCTCAATTTTAAAAAAATATAATTTCACATTTTATTATCAATGATCTATTTTTTTCTATTTAACTTTAACTTAAAAGAATACAATTTTACTTTTTTATTGTCAATGATCTATTTTTTCTATCTTGACCCCACATGCTTGTCACGTTTTTTTTTACTTTACAAAAAAATATTATTTACAACAAAAAATATCATGCGCTTTATTGTCATGTAATTAAATGAAAATAATCTTCAAGCAAAAAAATTTATTGAATCTAATAACGTGTATTTAGATTTGCTTGGTTGACTCAAAGTTCACTATATTTTGTAATCAAATGTTGTTTTTTTTTTTTATTAATGTTATCCTTCAATATTCTTTTTTTTTTAAGATTATCCTCAAGAGTTTCACAAGTAAACCAAGTTTAAATAAGGTGGATAGAATATATTTCTCATCATAGTGTTAAATTAAAATATCATTTAATTCATAGTTAAAATCAATTTAAAAAAAACATGTTACCAATACCTCAACCTTTTTTTTCACCCAAAATAATTTTAGTAGGACCTACAGGCTAGTTATAACAAAAGCTAAATGATGTGGGAAAATCACTGTAGATCAAGGGAGCTTTTGCTATGAATTGTAATAATGATTTCACTTTCAATTTTTCATCTTTACATAAGCGAATAAATGTTTTTTTTTTCTTTATTCCACAATGGTATTCAAGTGTTTTCAATTTCCAAATATAGTTAAATAACGCTTTTAACTTCAGAAAAGACAAAAATAAAGCTTTGCCTATGAAGGTATTTTGATATTTTACATGGGTATTTTATGTAATGAAGAGGACCATAGGGGTGCTTTAGTATTTTCATGATGTATTTATTATTTTTTAATTGAAAAGCTGCGGATGCGTGTTCCTCACACCCCAACGAGTGTGCAGCACCCACACCATTAAGAAGGCGCGTATGATGCTTCCTGGTGGTCAAATCTGGCCATCCACTGTCTAATTAGATGTACAATCGTGCCCTTTTCCACATAGTGTGGCGTGTGTAGACAGATAATGGTTGGATTGTTACTAGTGATCGATTGTTTGTGTTTTTTTCTTTCTTTTCTTTCTCCTGACAACTGAAGTGCACAATTAACCTTTTTTGTTTATTATTTATCAAATTATGCATGTTTGCCAGACGCAAAGCGCTTAGGTCTAACATGGTTGCAAAAATCTTAAACTTTTTCAAAAGTACAATTGGACTGCAAAAACAAACACTACCTCATTCAAGTAAGATTTTTCATTCATATGTAATAAAACTTAACTACAAACGCTTTTTTGTTTGTGCAACTTATTTTAAAAATTTGTTATATTCGAAGAGGAAAGAATGAAAAAAAATATTGAGTTCTAAGTGATTTATTTCAAGTCTTAAAAAATAAACTTTCTTTTTATGTATGCATTATGGATGAAAATATTAATTTTATGTTTCCATCCAAATATTGAACAATTTTTTAAATGGTTCATACTTTCTTAAATTTGAGATGATGTTGCATGATCTAATTGTTAAAACTTGTTACAAGGAGAGTTTATTCTTCATTATAACTATTAGTATATATGAAAATTTGAAATATATGATCATAAGAAAAAACTTTTGAACTTTTGAATTGATACATTATATTGTAGGAAAAGAAAATACTATATATGTAAAAGACTTACTATTCTTTTAACTATCTTAATTTGTGCTATAGATGATTTCTTCACTAAAATTAGAGATTAATAAAGACAATTGAGTGAATTTTAAGAATGCGTGTGGTTAATGTCTTAAAATAGAAGATAAAAAATAAAAAATAAAAAATAAAAATATATTTAGTTAAAAAGGCAAAGATGAAAATACAAAATAAATATATTTTTAGAACAATTATAAGTGAATTCATGGGTCTGACATGGTTGCGAGATCCAGGCACTTGGATCATACCAGACCCAGACGCTTGGGTCTGGCGTTCAAATGCATAATTGGACTGCAAAAATAAACACTGCCTCATGCAAGTATGATTTTTCATTCATATGTAGTAGAACTTAACTGCAAACTCTTTTTTATTTGTGCAACTTGTATTTATAAATTTGTTATAATCAAAGAGAAAAGAATGACAAAAAAAATGTTGAGTTGAGTTCTAACTGATTTATTTTAAGTCTTAAAATATAATTTTTTTTTTGGATGCATTGTGGATGAAAATATTAATTTGATATTTCTATTCAAGTGTTGGATAGTTTTTTAAAGGGTTCATACTTTTTAAAATTTGAGATGTTATATGATCTAATTGCCAAAGTTTATTACAAAGAGAGTTTATTCTACATTAGAACTATTAATATATACGAAAATTTGAAATATAGGAGAAAACTTTTGAACTTTTGAATTGATACATTATGTTGTAGGAAAAGAAAATACTATATATGTAAAAGAATTATTATCCTTTTGACCATCTTAATTTGTGCAATTTTGTAGATGATTTCTTCATTAAAATTAGAGATTAATAAAAAACATTAACAGAATTTTAGGAACGCGTGTGATTAATATCTCAAAATAAAAGAAAAAAAATAGAAAATATAAAAATATATTTGGTTAAAAAGGCAAATATGAGAATACAAAATAAATATATTTTTAGAACAATTTCAAGTGAATTCTCTTAGTTAAAAAAAACACATGAGTCCGGCATGGTTCCCAGGCTCAAGCGCTTGGGTCATGCTAGACCCAGGCTCTTGGGTCATGCGCTGCTCTGGACCCAAGGCTTCTAGGTTGGCATTTGGTTGCTAGACCCATGTTAGTTGAGTCCGCTAAAAAGTTAAATGGATATTTAAAAACTAACCTACTTGGTTAAGTTTAATAATATTATTAAAATATTTTTAATAATTTTTTTCTATTTAGTTATCAAACTTTTATGACACAGGTTCCGGGTTTGATGGGTTAACCCGGATTTTTTTCTGGTTTTCTTTTTAATTAATTTTTTTGAGTGTAGTCCACAGTGAAATGTTGAGCTGTCTTTTTGTTTTTTTGCCTTTTGTTTTGTTTTTTGAAGCAGTTTTTTTTTCTTTTCTTTTTTTGCCTTTTGCTTTGTTTTTTTAAGTTGTTTTTTTTCTTTTTTTTTTAATGAATATTTTTTTGTTTAATTTTTTTGGTTAATATTAAATTTTTTTCTATTTAGTTATCAAACTTTCATGACACGGGTTCCGGGTTTGACGGGTTAACCCGGATTTTTTTTCTGGTTTTTCTTTTTAATTAATTTTTTCGTTTAATTTAGTTTGTTAATGTTAAATTTTTTTCTATTTAGTTATCAAATTTTTATGACACGGATTCCGGTTTTGACGGGTTAATCTAGCTAATTCTAGGTTAACCCGTAATTATTTGTTCTTATTTACTTATCCAACTTTCATAACACAAATTCCAAATTTGACGGATTAACTCAGTTAATTCAGATTTTTTTTCTTTTTTTCATTAATTTTTTTTCTTCATGTAGGCTTTTCTTTCTTTGTTTTTTTTAAAATTAATATTTTTTTGTTTAATATTTTTGTTTTTTTTGCTTTTTGCTTTTTTTGCTTTTTAAATGCAGTCCACAGTAAAACGCTGAGCAGCTGTCTTTTTTTTTGCTATCTTGCTTTTTTTTAGCTGTTTTGCTTTTTTTTAAGCTGTTTTTTTAATGAATTATTTTTTGTGTAATTGTTTTTTGTTAATGTTACTTTTTTTTCTATTTAGTTATTAAATTTTCATGACATAGGTTCCGAGTTAACTTGGATTTTTTTTTCTGGTTTTCTTTTTAATTAATTTTCTCGAGTGCAATCCACAGTAAAACGCTCAGCTGTCTTTTTTTTTTTGCTTTTTGAAAACTGCTCAGTATTTTATTGTGAACTGCACATCTTCTTCTTCTTTTTTTTTTCTTTTTTGCTTTTTTTTTAAAGCTGTTTTTTTCTTTGTTTTTTTAATGAATATTTTTTTATTTAATTATTTTTGTTATTGTTAAATTTTTTTCTATTTAGTTATCAAACTTTCATGACACAGGTTCCGGGTTTGACGGGTTAACCCAGATTTTTTTTCTGGTTTTCTTTTTAATTAATTTTTTTAGTGCAGTCCACAGTGAAACGCTGAGCTGTTTTTTTTTTTCCCTTTTGCTTTGTTTTTTTAAGCAGTTTTTTTCTTTTCTTTTTTTGCCTTTTGCTTTGTCTTTTTTCAGCTGTTTTTTTTTGTTTGTTTTTTTTAATGAATATTTTTTTTGTTTAATTTTTTTGGTTAATGTTAAATTTTTTTTTATTTAGTTATCAAACTTTCATGACACGAGTTCCGGGTTTGACAGGTTAACCTGAATTTTTATCTGGTTTTTCTTTTTAATTAATTTTTTCGTTTAATTTAGTTTGTTAATGTTAAATTTTTTTCTATTTAGTTATCAAACTTTCATGACACGGATTCCGGTTTTGACGGGTTAACCCAGCTAATTCTGGGTTAACTCTTAATTGTTTTTTCTTATTTAGTTATCAAACTTTCATGACACGAATTTCAAATTTGACGGGTTAACCCGGTTAATTCAGATTTTTTTTCTTTTTTTTCATTAGTTTTTTTCTTCATGTAGGCTTTTCTTTCTTTGTTTTTTTTTTTAAATTAATATTTTTTTGTTTAATATTTTTGTTTTTTTTGCTTTTTGCTTTTTTTCTTTTTAATTATTATTTTTTAAAAATTTAGTTTGTTAATATTTAGTTTTTTTCTATTTAGTTATCAAATTTGCATGACTCGGATCTCAGATTTAACGGATTAACCTAGTTTGACGGGTTAACGCAGTTAATTCAGATTTTTTTTCTTTTTCTTCATTAGTTATTTTCTTCCTGTAGGTTTTTTTCCTTTTTTTTTCTTTTTAATTAATTTTTTTTCACTTTAGTTTATTAATATTAATTTTTTCTTATTTAATTATCACACTCTCATGATACGAATCCCAGGTTTGACGAGTTAATCTGATTTGGTGGGCTAACCTAGTTGATTCAGATTTTTTTTCTTTTTCTTTATTAGTTTTTTTCTTCCAATTTTTCTTCTTTAAATATTGTAATTAACTATAACTAAAAGACAACAATCTTTCTTCTTTCAATTTCATAACACGAATTCCAGGTTTGACTGGTTAAAACAGTTGATTTAAAATTTTTTTCTTTTTCTTAAGTAATTTTTTTCCTTTCAATTTCATCTTTTAATATCGATTTGATTAAGAATTAAACTTTATGATTTGTTTTATTTACTGTTCATTAGATTATTGTGATCTCATAAGGGGATTTTACTGTACCCCTCCTTGCAAAGCACTATTTATTAGAATAATTCTTTACTTTATTGTTTTTTTCTTTTCAATTAATCTTTTTTTTTAATTTCATTCTATAATATTAAATTTTTTTCTTTTTTAATTATCATATTTTAATAACAAGACCTTGCAAGCAGACTTATATCCAAGGCTCCGGGTTTGATGTTCCCAAACGGGCGGGCGGAGGCAAAGGGGGGGTGCGCCGCGGGGGGGCACTCTTGAAGAGCCGGGACAAACTCCTCACCGGGCCCACAAAGTGGCTGGGGTGGATTTCCTCGATCAAAAAAAAAAGTTGCAACCAAACTCAATTACATTTGGGTCATGCAAGTTTAATATTATTATTAATATTATTAATATAACTTTTGAGTCAGGAATAGTAAACAGATTCAATATTCTTGAGTATAATTTTATAGAAAAACCCAATATTTTTAGATTTTAATTTATTTTAATATTTTTTATATAAAAAAATTAACTCGGATAGTAGC
This sequence comes from Populus deltoides, assembly GCA_015852605.2. Lineage (NCBI taxonomy): Eukaryota > Viridiplantae > Streptophyta > Magnoliopsida > Malpighiales > Salicaceae > Populus > Populus deltoides. Next base: position 33,417,819 of record CM027570.2, on the reverse strand, counting down.
TCGTATCACGTTTATAGTAAACTAGCAAATATTAACACACGTGATCTGGTGCAAAAACGGTCGGGGCTCCTGCCCTACTGGGGATAAGATGGTCATTTACGCGTCTAGGAAGTGGATTTTGGGCCGTTTGATAGCAGCCCACGAGTTGGGGACTAGCATCATGATTTTTATTCTTTTGGGGCATTAATAAAATATTTCAATAACACGAATATAAAATAAATAAAAAGAAAGAAAAATTTAGAATACATTTTGTTAGAGCAGGCTACGGAAAAGATGGGCGGAATCCTTTTGTCTTGTCGTGTAAGGATGTTAAAACTTTCACTCTTACATATAACCTCTACACTAATTCATAATTACAAAAATACCTGTCGCCTTTAACTTGTGATTTTATCTTTAATTTTAATAATAATAATAATAATAATAAGGTCAAAAAAACAGAATCTTGAACAGAATCTTTAGGGAATCTGGCTTGTACTTTTACAAACAGATCCTTGGTTTCCTAGAAGGTCCTTAAGAAATCACGTGCAAAGCGTGCAAACTTAGTTAACAAATCCATAATCCATGTTAAGGTAATAAATCAAAAAGGAAATAAAAGAGATTCACAGTCAATTTAGAAGATATTATTTTAATTACGATACAATGTGACGACCGTTGACACGTCATCGACTGAAGAATATAAGATGTGACATTTATTCTCAAAACGAGCGTTTTAAGAGGAGCTTATTTACCGTTATACCATAAGATTACCAGGTCATACTTGTAATAACAACATTATAAATATTTATAAAATAATTTTTCTTGTATCCGTAAGTTATTGGTATTTTTAGTAGGTCTCTCAATTTATAATATTTTTATTAATCCTTGGAAAATAAAAAAACAAATTCATGACAAATCCCTAGAAAACAGTCATGGCAAAAACTGAAATGGAAAGAATAACTCACGTGATTTCCAATCTTTATAAAAATAAAAAAAAGGGTGTAAACGTAGATAACCTAAGAAAAGTGTTCAAGCTTGTAAGGAGGTATTTCACGTGTTGTTTGAAATTATTGAAATAGTTATTTTTTTAAAGAATTTTTTATTTAAAAATATATTAAAATAATAATTTTTTATTTTTTTAAAATATTTTTGATATTAAAACATCAAAACGATAAAAAAAACATAAAAATATTAATTATAAAAGAATAGATCTTTTTTTCCTTCAAAAAACACCATTTCAAATGCATTCCCAATCGTCTTTAACATTATTTGTTTTTTAGATAAAAAATGTTTTTAATTTTTTAAAAATTATTTTTATTTATTTTAATATACTAATATTAAAAATAAATATTAAAAAAATATATTTTAAATAAAAAATAATTTTAAAAACAACTATAAACTTTTCCACAATATCAACAATAATAAAAACCTTACATCACCCCCGATTACTTAATTACTCAGAGTGTGTTTGACAGTATAGTAGTAATTGCTTTTCAAATAACTTTTCGTGTTGAAATATATATTAATAATTTTTTTTATTTTTTAAAAATAATTTTTTATATTAGCACATTAAAATAATTTAAAAAATACAAACTACACTTAATTTTAACAAAATAAAAAATTAAAATTTAATAAAACACATTTACAAATGCAATGCAAACATCTCTCACTAAAGACTCTCCTATCCTCTGCCAGTTTTTTAATCTCTTCCTTGAATTTCTCAAAACAGATGGGAGGGGGAGAGAGAGAGAGAGAGGTGTGTCTTTTCCCCCCTCACAGCTGACCAAACAATCAAACGAAAAACTGCAACTCTAGAGAGAGAAACAAGCACAAATACTTTGAAAGCTCAGGAGAGAGAATAAAGAAGAAGAAGCTCAAAACTGTTTAGAGAGAGAGAGATATAGTAAAGTGGGTTTGGGTTAGTTTTGTTAGAGATAGAAAGAGAGAGGGAGAAAGTGGGGTTTGAATTTTTTTATTTATTTTTGAATTTGAAAGAGTTAAACTTGTTAAGTGTGATCTTAGAGTTCGTGGGCTTCTTTCTTTTTCTCCTTTCTTCTTAGTTGGATGAGCTAAGCCTAAGAGTTTCGTACCACTTCGGTATTATCAAATGGTAATTCAAAGCAAAAATAAAATAAAATTCTAGGCATTTCTTCTTCTTCTTGTTTTAGTTAAATTTCATGGCTATGACTTCGTGTCTGGTTTTTGTTTAGTTCAAGATGTCTTTGTTTGGTTTCTTATGTTTGCTTTGAGTTTTGAATTTAGGTTTACGACTATGTGCTATTTGAATCTTTTGAAGAAGTGGGTATTCCTTTTTTATTTTTTGAAACTGTACTGAAGTTATTTGTTAGAGCTATCTTGCATATGTTCCAGAGTAGTTTGGGTTTTATTATTACAATAATACAAAAAATTGAGATAGGGAGAAAATGAAAACTAAGAAATGATAGTGGTTGGTAACTGGATGGTGATGTGGATTGTTCTGTTTTTGAATTTTAATACTTCAGGTAGCAGGAAGTTTTTGATAATCTTGAATTTCATGCCAGTTTCTATTCAGTGGCAGTTATTTTGAATGTCAGGCTACAGATTTTGCATTAGGAGGCTAAAATAGTGTTGCAAATGATAATCCTGGCTAAGTGATTCTTTTCAACCGAAACCCTGTTGTTTTAGGAATGCCGAGACATTAAATTTCTTACTAGAACTTGAGAAATTGAGTGTAACTATCTTTTATAGTTCTTGTTTCCTTCAAAAATGGAAATGCTTTTATTACCATCTGGTTGCCTCGTTATCGAGTGGGATTTCTAGTTGAATGATATCCATATCGAGAGGCTTTCATGAAAGCTTGTCTCTTACAGCTGTCATTTCCCAACACATAAGAATTGGATTTAACTAGTTCTTACTTTGCTTTTGATCATACAATTATATTTAGGTACTTATCTTTTTGTTGTGTTGGGGGCTTTTTGTTCCCCTTTTCTTTTTCTCGGTGTTGCTTGAACAGTAAAATATTTGCAGGCAGCACCGGACAATATAATTGTTGGTTCTCATGTATGGGTTGAAGATCCTGTTCTGGCTTGGATTGATGGTGAAGTTACTCGCATAAATGGCAATGTGGTCCATGTTAATACCGCAGATGGAAAAAAGGTAAGCCCTTGCATCTTTTTAAAATTTTTGGTTATTAACTTGTTCTGATGTGCATAGACTAATTCCACCAGTCCTTCCCTTCTATATGCATTAGGTTATTACTAGGAGACTAGTGCTGTGATGGAAGTGATCCTTTCCTTTTTGAATAGTGACAGTGCTTATGAAAAATGTTGATTTTTTTTTTTAATCTATGATGGATAATTAATTTCTTCTATTTGCAAATCAATAAATAACTAAGGAAAGTCTGCAGTGCGCAAATGTGAAATGACAGTAACAACACTTATAATTTATATATATATATATATATATATATATATATATATTACTTTAGAACTAAAATAAAAAATTCTCTTGGAGACAGTCATTTGGAAGTCTAAAACTTAGTTATTAGTGTGTGTAGTACATGTGTTTGAAGGTCAGAGTTTTGTATTGTTAGGACAGGAGGTACCCCCTCATGAGAATGTTTGTGCTGAAGAAGCAATAATTAACATTTCAACCGAGGAAGTAGAAGAAAAATATGGAACCTTAGGCTAACCAAGTAAATATAATAATCTGAAGCAGATTGAGCAACTCTACTCCTGATTCTCTAGATCAAGGTCTCTTAAGTTTCATTGCCACCAACATTCTTCTGGGGATTAATAAGCTGCTTTGGTGATTGGAATCACTTGAATTGAGGAATTCTGAAACATCTATAGTCCAACCTGCTAGTCACATTTATATTTGCAATTGTGTTTCAGTACATCTCAATAGACCCTCCCTCCCACCCCCATGTAGAAGAAATCAGAGATTAATATCTGTGATCATCGATGTTGGTGTTGAAAAATGATTGAGCCTGTTTGGGAACATAATGTGGACCTGTCTACCAAAATTTTCTTTACCCACTGGGCCTTTTATAGGCCGTGTTGCATCCTCAGACTAGATCCCAAACAAGGCTTGAGGATGTCATTTGCAATCATTTTCAGCTTCCAAGTTTGTTGATATATAAATGGATCTAACCTGCAAGAGTTGGAAAATCTGTCTTTTCTTTTCCTTGTTCTGTTCTTCCTTGCTGTGTACATCATTATACCTCTTCACTATGGTGGCTAATAAATCATGCATTTCCACGCATGTGTTGCTGCCAACTAAAATAAGAAACAGGGCTCGGATTTTCCAAGCTTTGGGAATGCTTTAATTTGGGGGGCTGTGTTTCCTCTTAAGATTGGGAAAGCTTTACTTGATTTGTAATGAACTGATGGATGGGCCATGTTTGAATCAATGTCTGCATCTATGAGCATCAAACTTAAGAGGAAGATTTTATTGTCAAGGGGCCTATTGCACTCCAGTAATTTACTCATATCATCGTAGAGTGATACATTATCATCATTAGTCTTTAGCTTGCCATTAAATAATCATCATCTAAGATTCATTTGTCGCTATGAGCTTTGTTATTCATTTTCTCAATCTGATAGGTTATTGCTTCATGCAAAGATAACTTGTCTTTGGTTATTGTTTCATGCCTTACAATTGTCTTATTGAGATTGTGAATCTTAAATCCATAGATGTTCTTCAGCTGTTCCTTGAATTCCTCCTTTCTCATTACTGCATGTCACATATCCATCAAAATTGAGTGTATAAACATGTTGAACCATCCAGTAAGAATCTTCTTCATTACCAGGTGCTTCTCCTATGATGCCAAGAGGTGGTAAGATAGATGTTTTAGATCATAGCTAGGTAGAAAGCATAGATTGAAATTTTAGATGTCCCATATAGTGTTTTTTTGGATAAAATTGATGAAATGATGTCCTAAGTTCAAGCTGCTAATGTCTAAGTGAATACTTTGTCAGGATGCTAAAGTTTCAAGTTGTAACACACAGCCCTTCCTTGTATCTAAAAGAAAAGGAGAAACTTGTGATCTGCATGTTGCTTTACTCTTGCTATTCTTGTGCATGAAGAAACCACCTCATGGTTCTGATTGGATGGCTAATTTCTGTAGGTTGTCTCAAACATATCAAAAGTGTTTCCAAAGGACACAGAAGCCCCTCCTGGAGGGGTGGATGACATGACGAAGCTTTCATATCTGCATGAACCTGGAGTTCTGCAAAATCTAGCTGCTAGATATGAACTTAATGAAATCTATGTGAGCCATATTACTCTTTTTCCCCGCTTTAATACTGTTCTGATGCTGAAACAAGTAACAAATATTGGAGGAAAAGGAAATATTCCCATGATGATACTGCTCTTACTTTCCCTTTTCAGACATACACTGGCAATATCCTGATAGCAGTTAATCCATTTCAAAGATTGCCTCATCTGTATGACACTCACATGATGGAACAGTATAAAGGAGCAACATTTGGGGAGCTAAGTCCTCATGTTTTTGCTGTTGGTGATGCTGCATACAGGTGAATTGAGATTCATCTCTTACATTTGACCATTTTTTAAACATTCTTTTGTTATTTCTTACTGATATGTTATAGAACAATAAAATAGGGCAATGATTAATGAAGGAAAAAGCAATTCAATTCTGGTTAGTGGGGAGAGTGGTGCTGGTAAAACAGAGACGACAAAGATGCTTATGAGATATCTTGCCTACCTGGGAGGACGATCTGGAGTAGAAGGAAGAACAGTTGAACAACAAGTTCTGGAGGTAAGATGAATGTATCTTTGCATGTTGGAACTTTTTATTCCTTGCCTTGGTTCCTCCACATGCATGAAAGGTATTCTGATGGTCATGTATCAGGTTTCCCATTGCATTTATATAAGTAATGATTAATTATAGCATTTTTTTACTGTATGCTATCAAGAGTGTAATTCTTGTGTGTTGATGTCTTCTACTACTGCTGAAAATTACAGTCCAACCCAGTTCTTGAAGCATTTGGCAATGCGAAAACAGTTAGGAACAACAACTCAAGGTGTGCACTGGTTAATGGTTTTATGCATGTATTTACCGCAATATTGCTTGATTTTGGATATCTTTAAAGGTATCTTAGTAATTGAGGTTCTTAGCACAATGTTTTCTTGATGTTCATTGTGGTGTGTCAATGCAGTCGTTTTGGTAAATTTGTGGAAATCCAATTTGACAAGAGTGGGAGAATATCTGGGGCTGCTATCAGAACTTATCTACTTGAAAGATCTCGTGTTTGTCAAATTTCAGATCCAGAAAGAAACTACCATTGCTTTTACCTTCTTTGTGCTGCACCACCTGAAGTAATTTGCACTCATTTTCCCTTCTCTTTATGTTACTTCATGGGCAGTATATTACTATCACAAGTTGCTTATGTATACAAATGTTAATTCAATAAATTTATTATTGTTATTTTTTTTTAAATTTTTGCAGGATATTGAGAGATACAAATTGGGAAGCCCAAAATCTTTCCATTATTTAAATCAATCGAATTGTTATGAGTTGGACGGTGTAAATGATTCTCATGAGTATCTTGCAACCCGAAGGGCTATGGATATAGTTGGAATTAGTGACCAAGAACAGGTTCTCTTTCTGTAGTTTCAAGAGTTTGGTTTTATTATTACGTGATGGTCTAAATAATTTCTATGTATGCAATTATTTTCAGGAGGGAATTTTTAGGGTTGTGGCTGCAATTCTTCATCTTGGAAATGTTAATTTTGCCAAGGGACAGGAGATAGATTCCTCAGTTATTAAGGATGAAAAGTCTAGATTCCATCTCAGTTTTACTTCAGAACTTCTCAGGTATATATTCTGCACTTTTCCAAGTTTGAATAATTGCCCGTATCTTGATCTGCTGGTTATTTATTGTATCTCTAACTAATCTTGATAATGCATAGGTGTGATGCAAAGAGCTTGGAAGATGCCTTAATTAAACGTGTAATGGTTACACCAGAAGAAATTATCACAAGGACTCTTGACCCTGAAAATGCAGTTTCTAGCAGGGATGCTTTGGCGAAGACGATATATTCTCGCTTGTTTGACTGGTAAAAGCTCAGTAAACCATGTTTCTTTCCCATGGCTCCCAAATAGTTGGATGTTCAATGTTTTATTCATCAAGTTAGATAAGAATTTACTAATGACTTTTACATTTATTGTGCACAGGCTTGTGGATAAAATTAATGTTTCAATTGGACAGGATTTAAACTCAAAATCAATAATTGGAGTACTTGACATCTATGGTTTTGAAAGCTTTAAGTGCAATAGGTAAGTCATTAACTTGACATGCTAATTGTATCATTTGAGCAAGATGCTTTTCTTTCTTTCTACCCAACAAACTGTTCCAGATTATTATCCAATTGTTTGCTTGGAATTGGCTTTAAACGAAGCCTTTTTAGTGATGCATGAAACACGTTTCCACTTTTCAATGGAAACTGTAGAAGCTTTTCTTTTTGTAAATCTTTGGTAGTTCATTGCCTTTGAATGTGTGTTCAGACTCTTGAATCGAAACCATCACCAATGTTTCCACGGTGTTTGGGATAGTGTTTCACAAAAAACAAATAAACCCAACATTCCATGTTTAGGATTTTCTTAATGAGGAATTGCTTTGAACAATACTTTCCATCAGGCCTAAGATATCACAAATGCTCATTCCATAACAACTATGCCATGCTACTCCTTTTTCCAAACCAAAAGAAGGAAATAAAGTAATTGTGCTTGAAATATGACTTACTGCTTCTCTGCTTGTGTATGCTCTCCTAAAACAGTTTTGAGCAGTTCTGCATCAATTTCACAAATGAAAAACTACAGCAACATTTCAATCAGGTTATCTTTCTTAATCAACGAGTTTAGCTTGCTCTTTTGACAACAGATTAATATTGATTTGTTATTTTCCAATTGTATGTTTGTAGCATGTGTTTAAAATGGAGCAGGAAGAGTACACCAAAGAGGAGATAAACTGGAGCTACATTGAGTTTGTTGATAACCAGGATGTATTGGACCTAATTGAGAAGGTTTTTAGCTTCTCAATTGTACACCTTTTCAATTCTAGGATTTGATGTTTCATCATCTTTCACCGTTTTCAGAGTATTTATCTAGTGATGGTGAAGAAATGAGCCTATTTAATTTATTGCTATTGTGTCTTGTAATTCACATGATAAATAAGTCATTTTGTTCTCTTACAGAAACCTGGAGGAATAATTGCGCTTTTAGATGAAGCCTGGTATTCTGCTCTCTTTAATTATTGATTCCATTTTTATTACTGTTATGTTTTTATTAATCAGAAATGGGTTTTTTCCTGTATATTGCTCTTCTTTAGAGGTCATCTTGAAGTCACTACTCATGTTTGTCTAATTGTTGATGCAGCATGTTTCCCAAGTCTACACATGAAACATTTGCGCAAAAATTGTATCAGACATTCAAAAATCATAAACGATTTATCAAACCAAAACTTTCCCGCACTGATTTCACCATATCACACTATGCAGGGGAGGTAAACTAATTATATTTTTTGTTTTATATGTACTTTCAATCTTCTTTTATTGACAGGGGGAGAAGTTCTAGGAATTTTCCTAACTTGTTAAATTTTTCCTGATGTGAAGGTAAATTATCAAGCCAATCAATTTCTGGACAAAAACAAAGATTATGTGGTGGCTGAGCATCAAGCCCTGTTGACTGCTTCAAATTGCCCCTTTGTGGCGGGCCTATTCCCACCACTTCCAGAAGAATCATCGAAGTCATCCAAGTTCTCTTCCATTGGTTCACGCTTTAAGGTAATTTTTTCTTTTTGACTTCAATTCTTTAATTGGTATTTGGTAGGCTTTAAATTATCAGCGTCCTTGTTACTGGTCCTGTTGTCCAAAGTTGACGTGTCAATATGTTGTCGAGTACTTTTGGATTCTTGTGAAAAGATGCTTCTATAAGAAACAATACGTTGCATCTATATATGATGCTTATGCCATGCCTTTTCATATTCTTATTTTTATTATCATGACAATGTTTAATTACCTTCTCCACTTGTGACATTTGTTGCATGGTTTTTTAAATGTTCAATTTTTTGACATCACTTAAAAGCGTGGCCTCCCATTCCATTTTAATAAGTTGGATGTTAGAATTCAGACATGCAGGTCAAGGGCAGTTTTCCCAATATGTGTTTGATTTGGATTGGTGCTAGTGGCACCACATCTTCACTTTCCCACACACATTACTCTGTGAGAGCTTGAAAATTACAACATACTCTTATGGTTGAAAGCAAAAAAATATTGGGTTGACCTCTAATAAAGACCACCCTTGTTACATTTCAGAGAATTTTGGTGTTGACATTTTAAATTTGCTTCACTTTAGAATAGCATCATGAACTGCGAAGTGTTACCAGTCACATTTTAGGTAGCATCTCTATGGTTCTTTTAATAGCCAGTTTCATGTTGCACTCCTATGATTATCTTATGGTTGCTATGTATATATGATGTTATGTCTGCTTTTTCCCAATAGAAAACCCTAATCTCTAGCTTTTGAGCTTGCAACCTTTTCTGTTGTAGTAGTAAAAGACAACATAGCAGGTTTATTGATAGCAAATTCTTGCATTATTTATGAGTTATGTGACTCATTACAAGGATAATGTCACAAATATTGTTTTTTGAATTCCCAGCTACAACTTCAATCTTTGATGGAGACCTTGAGTGCAACTGAACCCCACTACATTCGATGTGTGAAGCCAAATAACATCCTGAAGCCTGCTATTTTTGAGAATTTCAACATCATCCAACAGTTACGATGTGGGGTGAGTATAATATGCTTCAAAGCATTCCTTTCATCTGATCAATCATTAGAAGTTTACATCTTTAAGCTAAATTTCAGAGTTTACCTTTCCAATAAACTGATTATGTTAGCTTCTTATGATTAGGGTGTTCTGGAGGCAATTAGGATTAGCTGCGCTGGATATCCAACCAGGCGAACCTTTTATGAGCTTCTTAATCGTTTTGGATTACTTGCTCCTGAAGTTTTGGAAGGAAAGTAAGTATCATTTCATAATTTCTCTAGGTCATGTGTTAGGATAAAGATTAAGGATTGTGCACCACCAATTTCTTTAGGTTATGTGTTACGATAGATATGTTTTATTTTTTCATGTGGCAGCTCTGATGATAAGGTTGCATGTCAAATGATTCTTGATAAAAAGGGACTGACAGGATACCAGGTGACAATGCCTTTATTTATTTTTTATTTTCTGTTTTACTTTATTTTTCAGATCACTTTATTTTTTTATTTGATTTTGATCTCCAGTTTTTTTGTTGCTTGGACTATTATCGCTGTGATGGTGGGAGTGTTAACTGGAAAAACGTTTCCTTGACTCCTAACTTTTTTTTCTTTATTATGAACTAACACATTTGAAATTGTGTAGTTAATGTGCGAGATTTTCTTCAAATTAGAGGAATAAAACTAAAATAAATTAATTTAAAGTTTATTGAATTTGTTTGTTCATAACCTATACCGTCAGAATTTTCTTTCCTGTGGTTGTTGAACTAATAAAGAGTTTCAATTGTTCATAATCATGCTTTTGATTATTTAGCATTAATAACTGAATCTACAATATTTATGTGATTGTTGGATATTGATCTACATAACTATCCCAAACTCAACTGTACTTTCTCTAGTTGTGTGCTTAGAAAAAGAGATTTTAAAATATTACTATTTGATCCATTTTTCATCTTCTTTTCCTTCATTAATTCATAGCAAGATGGCTACAAATTCAAAACTACTTAGGGAGACAATATTCTTCTGCACCACTGTTGACGAACATCTTGTCAAATTCCTAAAGGCCTTTCATATAGTGCATATGAAAATTACTTTAGGTCTTTGTCCATGTTTATCACAGTGATTATCTTGATTCACCCTTGGCAGATAGGCAAGTCAAAGGTCTTCTTGAGAGCAGGTCAGATGGCTGAGTTGGATGCTAGGAGAGCAGAAGTGCTTGGCAATGCAGCCAGAACCATTCAACGGCAAATTCACACTTACATTGCCCGCAAGGAGTTCATTTCATTGCGTGAAACTGCTATCAATTTGCAATCTTATTTAAGAGGTAATTTCCTGGACTCTCTTAAATTGCCTTGGTGAGTTTGTTTTTTTCTGTATTTGGAATATCACCAATAAATGCATTTTACAGTTTTATGACACTCTTTAAGTTTATGTACTTTATTTTAATTAAAAAGGAGATGTCTAAAAGAATGCTAGAAATCAGGTTCCCTTTGTCTCGCTTCCTATCAATATTAAAAGCACAGTACTCTCTTTTCGAATTGCCTCCTACTTGTTCTCATCAGAATCTTAATTGGTGGATTTCCCTATAATTGTTACGCTTCCTCTTTTCCAGGTAATGTAGCCCGAAAACTGTATGAGCAATTGAGGCGAGAAGCTGCAGCTTTGAAGGTCGAGAAGAATTTCCGTCTCTACATTGCCAGGAAATCCTATTTGAGAGTGAAGTCATCTGCAATCACATTACAGACAGGCTTAAGGGCAATGACTGCACGAAAAGAATTTAGATTCCGGAAGCAAACTAAAGCGGCCACCATCATTCAGGTATCGTTGTTCTTTTGTAACATAACAATCTCTTTCCATTTTTTGTAGTTATAATTCTTGAATTGTATAATTTTCTCTCTTTTTACTGCTATAGTGAATAACTCTTCAATTTTGAAAAATTGTTTTGGAAAACTGGTTCCTTACAGGCTCATTGGCGTTGCCACCAAGCTCATTCTTATTATAGACATCTTCAGAAGGCAATAATAGTTTCTCAGTGTGGTTGGAGATGCAGAGTTGCAAGAAGAGAGCTCAGAATGCTCAAAATGGTCAGCTTTTAACACCATATAACTTCAGCAATATGCAGATCTGTATAAAGAGCTCGTGCTAAATTTTTGCTTTCGAAATTTATTTAGGCAGCTAGAGAGACCGGGGCACTTAAAGAAGCAAAGGATAAGCTGGAAAAGCGTGTAGAAGAACTTACATGGCGTTTGCAATTGGAAAAGCGATTAAGGGTAATGAAGTTGATTTCTAACCTCACAACTTATTTTGTGCTCACTTTAATGTGATGACTTCAATGCTGATTTTTTATTCTGAACACAGATTGATCTTGAGGAGGCAAAAGCCCAAGAATTTGCCAAGTTGCAGGATGCATTGCATGCCATGCAAGTACAGGTAGAAGAAGCAAAGTCTATGGTTGTTAAAGAACGAGAGGCAGCACGAAAAGCCATTGAAGAAGCACCTCCTGTCATTAAGGGAACGCCTGTCATGGTTCAAGACACAGAAAAAATCAATTCATTGTCAGCTGAAGTTGAAAAGTTGAGGGTATGTATGCTATGTTTTAGCATCACTTTCAGATTCTTTTGGTTTCTGTGTTATGCATTATTGTTTCCTTGCTCCAATGAGCACCATTGTCTGCAGAAATATTGCATTTCTATTTTTTTGACTGATGTTGAATTTAATCTTCATATGGTGAAATTGTGGAAGTATGCTAGGTAAATGTTTCTGTATATGACATGGAAGGAATATAATATACTTGCAAAGCTATGTGATGATCTCCAACTACAAAATCGAACTTTCAACGTCCCTGCTGTTCTTGATAAAAAATGATAACTGCATAGGTGTGCATGTTTGATTTTGAGTGTAAATGGATTCGGTTTATGATCAGGCTTGAAAGGATCCATGTAGTCGACCCCAACTAGTTTGGGATTGAGGTTTTGTTATTGTTGTTTGGCTTCAAGTGTTGAAATAAGTATGATCAATTTACCCAAAAGTGAAAGAAAAATATTTGATTTGGGTGTTAACTCTTGCTTTGAGGCATTGGGTACTAATCTTTTGAGTAAACTTAATAATTCTTTAGTTTTTATATGTACTTAGTTGTGGTTTATACCTGACAATATGAAACAAGAACAATTGTTGAAGATGCAGGCTGCATCTGATGAAATTTTTTGCTTGTACAGGCACAGTTGCTCTCAGAAACACAAATTTCTGACAATGAAAAACAAGCTTATGTTGTTGCTCAGGCCACAAATGAGCAACTAACCAAGAAGCTTGAAGATGCTGAGAAGAAAGTGGATCAACTCCAAGATTCAGTTCAGAGGTTTGTAACAAGTCTGCTTGTTGAAGTCTTTGGGGTGCTCTTTTTTTTTTTTTTTTTTTTGGGGGGGGGGGGGGGGGGTGTTATCAAACATACAAATTGGGTTTTGATGTTACAAAATTGTTGCAACTATTTGCAATTCTGTCCTCTTCTTGCAGATTAGAAGACAAGGTGTCTAATTTAGAATCAGAGAATCAAGTACTTCGTCAACAAGCACTTGCTATATCACCAACTGCCAAAGCTTTAACTGCAAGACCTAAGACAACAATCATCCAGGTAAAGAATGCATGCCCTACCTTTCATTTGGATGAACACTTGCATATTGATGGAAATGTTTTACTTATTGTTGAATCCTGAATGCAGAGGACCCCAGAGAATGGTAATGTTCAAGATGGAGATGTGAAGAAAACAGTGGTATGAATATATGTTGTTGCATCTGGTTCATGCTAATGTAGAAAAAATTCACATGACTCTATACACCATTTTCTGAATGTCTCAGGATTCAATACTTGCCCGACCTAATTCTCGGGAAGCTGAAAATGAGGATAGGCCCCAGAAATCTCTTAACGAGAAACAGCAGGTAAGTAGTCTGTGATGGAGAAGAGTCCTTTTAGCGGGGGAGTTTCTGTAATTTTGCACTTAAGCCTCGTCAGGAATTAGGTTATTAGTCAACCGTAATGTTTTTGGGGACATTTACCTTTTCAAAGTTTTTTGCCTTTTGGATTTATAAGCTCTCTTGCTTTTCATTATAGGTTTCAGATTGTCCTTTCTAATTAAGATTTCTATGAGTCTTGAGTGTTGCAAAATCTACTTAGATAGATGACCTTGGATTTTTTTTTTGTTTTATTGCAAGTTTGTGTTTTATTGGTGGTGAAACTCCATTAAAATTGCTCTTCTTCACAAGAAAGGCCTTACTGAGTTTCAATTCAGCTCTGCTCTGGCCCCAAATCAGCCCTATTCCAGCCCTAGTATTAGCCACTCACATTGATAGGAGTACACTCAATTTTCAAATTCAATTGCCTTCCTACAGTTTTCCTTTTTGGAAATCATGGAGGCATAATTGTGATGGCATAGAGTTAGGAATGCTAATTTTTTTTTGGTTCCCAGACATTTTTTTTCTTGCTATGCTTTGTCATGACATGTCATCTTCTGTGGTGCAGGAGAACCAAGACCTCCTTATTAAATGCGTGTCACAAGATTTAGGATTCAGTGGGGGCAAACCTGTTGCTGCTTGTATGATATACAGATGCCTTATTCATTGGAGGTCATTTGAAGTTGAAAGAACAAGTATTTTTGACAGTATCATTCGAACAATAGGTTCAGCAATTGAGGTGATCTAGCCTATATTCTCATTTATGGCATAACATAATATTGTTACATATTAGAATATACACATTCTCATTGACTGTATCTTTAATGGTTCAAAATAAATCAATCTCACTTCTTTGCTGAGTCTATGCCCCAGTTTGTTTTTAATCAGTCCCTGGAATCTAGAAATATTAGTTTTGCTTTTATATTCATAGAATATACCTTTTATCATTTGCTTAGGTCCAAGAAAACAATGATGTATTGTCATATTGGTTATCAAATTCATCCACACTATTATTGCTACTACAACGCACCCTAAAAGCAAGTGGAGCAGCAAGCTTAACTCCACAAAGGCGAAGATCAACATCAGCTTCATTGTTTGGAAGGATGTCCCAAGTGAGAACAACTCTCTCTTCTCTATCAATTTTTTTTGGGAAAATACTTTTCATGTGTCTTACCTTGCAGTTCATAATGAATTTTTTTTTTGAATCTCAATAAAATATTAGGGGCTTCGTGGTTCACCACAAAATGCTGGGTTCTCATTCCTTAATGGTCGGGTGCTTAGTGGACTGGATGAATTGCGACAAGTTGAGGCTAAATATCCTGCTTTGCTTTTCAAACAGCAATTAACAGCTTTCCTTGAAAAGATATATGGGATGATTAGAGATAACTTAAAGAAAGAGATTTCCCCTTTGCTTGGATTGTGTATCCAGGTAATCACTGCATGTTATTTTTCTTAAAATTGTTTGTACTTAAAAGTACGTTATAAAATTGGATATAACTCTTTTAAGTTGTTGTGATTGCATAGCATTCACTATTGCTTTCCCTGGTTGTGTGATCCTGATTTGTTATGGCATCCAGCATGTTTCTTCTCCCTAATCATGTTTGAAATATTAAACGCAGGCTCCCCGGACGTCACGAGCAAGTTTAGTCAAGGGGCGCTCTCAAGCCAATGCTGTAGCTCAACAAGCTCTGATTGCACACTGGCAAAGCATAGTAAAAAGTCTAAATAATTGCCTAAAGACTATGAGAGCCAACTATGTGAGTGGGAAGTTGTATAACGAAAATGATCAAAAATTTTATTTCCTGTTTAAATTGCATTATCATATTTGTGTTGTCTGTACAGGTTCCCCCATTCGTAGTTAAGAAAGTGTTTACTCAGATATTTTCATTTATCAATGTTCAATTATTTAACAGGTAATTGCAATCAACTCAAATTTGTTATGTAGCTAATTTCCTTTGACGACATGATATTACTAACTAATATTTCAATTACGCAGCCTTCTTTTGCGGCGTGAATGCTGCTCATTCAGCAATGGGGAATATGTAAAAGCAGGGTTAGCTGAGTTGGAACAGTGGTGCCACGATGCAACAGAGGAGGTAACATGTCTTAACAATTGGTAATCCTTCATTCTTCACATCTTTTGGAAGACTAAATTTAGCGTCTCCCCGCCATCCAGTTTGCAGGCTCAGCATGGGATGAATTGAAGCACATTAGACAAGCTGTTGGCTTTCTGGTTGTTTATACATCCTCTCTCTCTCTCTCTCTCTCTGTATCAGAGTCAACAACTTTTACTTATTATTTCTTCTCCTTCCATTTGTTTTATTTTGGTTATTCAGGTTATACATCAGAAGCCCAAAAAGACTCTCAAAGAAATAACTAATGATCTTTGCCCGGTGAGTAACACCCCACCCCACCCCACCCCACCCCACCCCGCCTAGTGGCTCTCTCTCAATTTTTTTGTGCTTCTCCTTTCAGGTGCTTAGCATACAGCAGTTATACAGGATCAGCACTATGTACTGGGATGACAAATATGGCACGCATAGTGTATCTTCAGATGCAAGTCAAATTCTTCTCACTTTTAAGTCACTTTCATTTCTATTTTGAGACTTTCTGCAGACACCAACTGATGGAAAAGCAAATATTAAAGGTTTTATGTGCAAGGTTTAGGCACACTTGTGTAATTTGAATCCCCTTCCCCCCTTTTCTTTCTCCCTCCCAATTCCCAAGCGTTAATATGGAATCTGCTGTGGCCCCTTTGTTTTGCATAACTCATGCGAATGGTTTGGTTTCCCTCTGAGCCCCATCCTTTTTGGATGTTTCTTGTTTTTTTCATTAAAATGTCAGTAACTTCAACCACCCAACTTGATACCGAATTTATTCACTTCTTTTACTATGACCAGTCTTTGTTATCCATGCCCCTCATTTTCTTTCACTTACAAAACTAAATATCCAAAGTATCACTGATTAAGATTTCTCCCATATTTAGGTAATTTCAAGCATGAGAGTTATGATGACGGAGGACTCAAACAATGCTTTGAGCAGTTCTTTCTTATTGGACGATGACTCAAGGTAATAAATTTTGGTAACCATACGCCTTTGGCTTTAATTTTGATACGTGTTTTTCCGCAGCTAAACAAAAAACGTCATTCTCTTGTGCAGCATTCCATTCACAGTGGATGACATTTCGAAGTCAATGCAAAAAGTTGAAGCTTCTGATATTGACCCTCCACCTCTAATCCGTGAAAACTCAGGTTTTTCATTCTTGTTACAACGTGCAGAATGAGATTCCATGATTATATTTTCTTGCTAGCTCAGCTTCGACATCCTGGCACTTCTCCCAAGGGCCGCGCCCCAGAATCTGTGAATAGTAATCTTTTCCCCAGCCGCACTGTAAATTATAGTTCCTTTTCTGGCACTGTCTTGCCATTTCTTATGTTTATTGGTGATTTGTGTGGTAAGATGCATCAGGGGTCAAGTTACTAGTTATCCCTATTGGGATTTATAACGTGTTCTTGTCCCTTGTTCTATGCCCTATTTCAAGCACTGTATTTATTTCTTTTTTATTAGAAAAAGGGGTACCTTATTATTCTTTAGGCCAGTGTGGTGAATTTGTTGATCATAGTGGTGGGCATGCTTTTTTTCTTTGGGCCCAAACTAGTTGTAGTTTGACTGTAATATAATGGATTATATTCTATTCAATTAATGTAAAGATTATCGGCATACTGTCAGGTTTTTTTTTTTTTAATTAATGTAGATGTTTGGGTTAGTTTGTGTGTATCTTGATTAATTTCACGAGATCTGAAATTAATGACTATGAAAGTTTTCCGTAATTCTAAGAGAATTTGAACTTATGATCATTAAAAAATAAATTTAAAATCTAACTAGTTGAATTATTTTTCAAAATTTGAGGAGTCCATCCTTCTATCATGGAAGAATCTCTTCAATTATTTAATTAAATGCTTGTCAATTTATGGGGATGGATGTTAAGATTTTTCATTTTTTCCAATATGCTAGATTGTGAGACTGCTAAATAATTTTTGAACTACACCTTTTAAATAAATCCCTTGTGTGCGTATTTATGAATACATTCAATCATGATTGTAAATTCATCTATATTTATTTCGAGGGCTAAGTTTATTTGTATTGTTAAATCTCATGCATATGCATGCTATCTTAAAAAAAAAAAAAGAAGGTAAAAACTGATTGCAATGAACAAGCCAAAAATAATGTTTTATTTATAAGCATGACGTAGCCAAGAAGACTTTGAGCGTGTTTGGCAGTGTGGTTGCGGGTGCTTTTCAAATAACTTTTCGTGCCAAAATACATGCTAATGATGTTTTTTTATTTTTTAAAAATTATTTTTGACATCAGCACATCAAAACGATCCAAAACGTACAAACCATATTAAATTTTAGCAAAAACAAAAAATTTCAAATTTTTTGGGAACGCCACCGCAGCCGTTCCCAAACGGTAGCTTTATATAAGGTTTACTTTTGTTGTACTTGTAATAATATATGCATGTTATAATATATATATATATATATATTAGTTGTTTATTAGAATCTCTTAGATTTTATGACTCTTGAATTTGGGAAATGCAATTAGATACGATATTTCTAAAAAAATTGAATTTTTTTTTGCTTAAATTTGATTTTTTTTAATGTTTTTTGGATCATTTTGATGTGCTGTTGTTAAAAATAATTTTTTTAAATGAAAAAAAACATTATTTTGATACATTTTCAAGCGAATAACCCTTTGAAAAACAACTACTACCACATTTTCAAATACCCCCTGGTCTTTTGTTTTTTTATGACACTTAGGTTTTCTAGTGTTCTTTAATGTTCTTATTTTCTTCTACTATAAATAGATTACTTGTCTTGTATTTTGAGTATTGAAAAATATATAATAAAATGTATGAATTTCTCTTTTACGTTTTATTCTTAACATGTATGTTCTTGCTTGTTCTTTATTTTTAATATTATCAGCAAAATCACTTTAATTTATATTGAAATCTTGTCATGCATGAACTCTTATGTTACGTGGCGTGTATCAATTTTTCTTTTTCCTTTTCTTTTCATTATTGTTCATACTTTATGAAATTTATTTGGGTTTGTAACATATTTTAGCAAATTTTCTTTCCTTTTTATTCATCAAGATTTAAAGTTCCTGAAGAATTAGTATTATAAGTTCTTGAAGAATTACATAAATTAAATACAGCTCTTGAAGAACTAGTATTTCTAAAAAACTAAATAAATAACAGTCTTAAAAGATAAATTTTTATTCCTTTTATGTTCATGATTTTATTTAATAAGTTATTTTTTTATATAATGAAAAATAATGTCGAATCTGATGAAGCTTGAGTTTACTGCTCTTGATATCTCTGAGTAATTATTTATCATGGTTTCTTGACTCCGAGATTCATCTGGAAGCTATGAATCTTGGAGAGACTATCAAAAAAGAAAATTGCACATCCTTGCAAGATTGCGCAAAAGTAATGATTTTCACTCGCCACCATCTCTATGAAGGATTAAAAGTTTAATATCTCACAATAAAAGATCCTCTTATTATGTGGTAAAATCTAAAGGAAAGATACGACCACTAAAAGTTTACCATACTTCCTCAAACTTGTTATGATTGGTTGCACATGAGGTTGCAAGATTTTAAATCAGTTAATGAATATAATTATGTTCTTTTTAAAATTACCTCACAGCTAAAGTTGTGTGGTGAAAATATCATAAAATACCAAATGTTAGAGAAAACATTCTCTACTTTTCATGTCTTAAATATTGTCATGCAACAACAATATAGAGAACGTAATTTCAAGAGGTACTCAAAACTAATTTCATGTTTGCTTGTGGCTAAACAAAATAATGAGCTTTTTATAAAAAATCATCAATCTTATCCCACAGGTTCTAAACCATCCCTTGAAGTTAATGGAACCTTTGTCTAAAAAACAAGAAAGAACCAAGGGTATAGATATGGAAAAAAATAAATGGAAAAGGAGAAGAGATAATCCTTCAAAAGACAACTCACCATACCATCAAAAGTGAAGACACAATGAACCCAAACAAATTGCAAAGGAGAATATTTATAGTAAGCACCTGGTTTAATTCTAACTAATGATGTAGCATGTAATATAACATGTCCCCAACCATATATAGTTGTGGAATGCATGATCATTGATCTTGCACTTGTCGCCCTCCAAAAAAATCTTACAGATTTATATCAAAACTCTTCGAAACAAAATACAACTGAAACTAATTTTATTCATAAATATAATTTTAAAGATCACAATGCTTATCTTAATGGTAATATATTCTTTAAAAACCCAGATAAAAAAGATAACATACTTAATGGTAGAATCTTTGGGGATGATTAATATATTTTTTATTTGTTTTAGGATATTTATATTATTATATTTTCAATAAACAATGTCAATTTTATTTCAGTTAAATAATAAACTTTAATTATATTTTGAATAGAGACATGACTTTTCATGATGAAGATTTATGTCTGGCAAACAGTGTAACAATGCACATAATTCTCAAGAAAAAGAAATACTTTGAATATTTGACATTAACCAAAGCTAATGTCACTATAATATCAGGTCCGATAGACAAGATTAAGGGCTCCAGAAGAGTTAATATTTTGTTACCAAATACCACAAAACAGGGCATAAAAAATGCATTATATTCACATGAGTCCAAAAGAAATTTACTTGGTTTCAAAGATATACATGCTAATGGTTATCATATTAAAATAATAGATGAAGATAGAAAAAAAATATCTTTATATTATTTCACGTATTTCGAGCCAGAAGCTTGTACTTGAAAAATCACTTGCTTTTTTCTGGAATTTATTATACAATCATGGAACCTACTGAAACAAATGTTATGATACACTAGAAGTGTTCTGGCCTAAAAATATTTATGTTTTTGGCATGATTGACTTGGACATCCAGGATTAGTAATGATGCAATGGATTATTGAAAATTCACATGAGAATCCTTTAAATAACTTGAAGATTCTTTTACCAAGTGAAAATCCATGAGCTGCATGTTCTATAGGTAAATTAATTACCAAACCATCTCCATTAAAGATTGTTACAGAATCACCATCTTTTTTCAAAAGAATTCAAAGAAATATATATGGACGTATTCATCTACTATGTGGACCTTTTAGATATTTTATGGTATTAATTGATACATCAAGTAAATGGTCACATGTTTGTTTACTTTCTAGTCAAAATGTTGCATTTGTTAGATTAATATCACAAATTATCAGACTATGAGCATAATCTCATTATTATCCAATCAAGAAAATTTGTCTGGACAATGCTAGAGAGTTTACTTTTCAAGCATTTGATAATTTTTGCTCTTCTATTGGAATTGATGTTGAACATCCTATTGCTCATGTACATATTCAAAATGGTTTAGCAAAATTATTTATAAAGAGACTTTAATTAATTGCTTGACCATTACTTATGAAATTAAAATTTCTTACACCTGTTTGTGTGGTATATGTGCCTGTAGCACCCTCACAAAAGACTAAAATGGATCCAAAACATAGAATAGGAATTTATGTTGGTTTTGATTTTTCACTATTGTTAGATTTCTTGAACCTTTGACTGATGATGTTTTTAAAGCACATTTTAAAGACTGTTATTTTGATGCGAATATTTTCCCATCATTCGAGAAATAAAAGTTAGTGCTTGAAGCATGACAAGAATTTACTTGGAATAACCCGAAGTTATCTCATTTTGATCCAATGACAAATCAATATGAACTTGAAATTAAAAAGATAATTCATTTATAAAATATTACAAATCAATTATCGAATGTTTTCACCACCAATAGAGAAAAAAGGTGGTCAAGTCCCATATTCCAGCTGCAAATGCTCCATCTATAATTGAAATCCCTGAAGAAAAAAAAGCCAACATAGTAGCAAATAAATCTATATCACGCTTGAAGCATGAAATATCTGTTGGCGCTAAAGCCAAAAATCCTAGAAAATAAAAATTACAATAAATAGATAATGATACTCCTGAAGAGTCCTCATTCATAAAATAGGCGATAAATATTTTGTCCAAACCATCTCCTAATATTGATCCTCCTAAAGAGATTAAAATACCTAGAAATAATAATACCTCCATAAACTATGTTCATACATGAGAGATTTTAGATTGAAATAAAATTGTCATAAATAACATATTTACATTTAAGGTTGTTTTTGGCATCACCAGAAGTGATGATGAAACTGAACCATAAACTGTCAAAGAAAGTCGACATAGAAATGATTGGTCAATGTGGAAAGAAGTAATCGAGACAAAGTTAAACTCAATTGCGAAACATGAAGTATTTGGACTTGTAGTTTATACACCTAAAAGTGTTATACATGTTGGATATAAGTGGGTTTTTGTTAGAAAAAAAATTAATAACAATGAAATTGTGCAATACAAAGCATGATTTGTTGTAAAAGGTTTCTCATAGAAACCTGACATTGATTATGAGGAAACTTATTCTCCAGTTATGAATGCAATTACTTTTAGATTTTTGATTGGTTTAGTAGTCTCAGAAACTCTAGATATGCATTTAATGGATGTAGTTACAACATATCTATATGGATAATTAGATAAATATATCCATATGAAAAGTCATTGAAGGACTCTAAATGCCTGAAGCCTTTTATGATAAACCCAAAAGTATTTATTCTATTAAACTACAAAAATCTTTATATGAATTGAATCAATCTAGTTGAATGTGGTATAATCCTCTTAATGAATACCTCCTAAAAAAGGGTTGGAGAATAATATAATTTGCCCATGCATTTTTATTAAGAAAACCACATTTGAATTTGCTATTGTTGTAGTATATGTTGATGATTTAAATCTTGTTGGTACTTATAAAGAGCTGATAAAAATTGCAACCTATTTGAAAGATCGATTTGAGATGAAAGATCTCGAAAAGACAAAATTTTATCTTGGTTTACAGATTGAACACCTTTCAAATGAAATATTTGTCCATCAATCGATGTATATAGAAAAGGTCTTGAAGCACTTTTACATGGACAATGCTCATCCTTTGAGTACGCATGTTGTTGTTCAATCACTTGATGCGAAAAAAGATCCTTTCCAACTGCTAGAAGAGAATGAAGAAATTCTTGGTTTAGAAGTACCATATCTTAGTGCTATTGGAGCACTCATGTATCTTGCAAATTATATAAGACCATATATAGCTTTTGTAATCAATTTATTGGTAAGATACAATTCCACCCCCACAAAAAGACATTGAAATAGGGTCGAATATAAACTTCGCTATCTCTATAGAACAACGAAAATGAGATTATTTTTATAGTGGATCAAATTCACAATTGATTGGATATGCAGATGCAAGTTATCTCTCTGATCCCCTCTAAAGGGGATTACAAACAAATTATCTATTTACCCATGAAGGTATTGTAATTTCTTGGAGATCTGTCAAATAAATATTAGAGGTTACTTCATCAAATTATTTAGAAATTATTGTAATCCATTAAACAAGTCGAGAATGTATATGTATAGGGTCAATTATCCAGCACATAAAAGAAAAATATGGATTGTTAACCATTGAAGATAGTCCCACAATATTGTTTGAAGATAATATTGCCTACATCACTCAGCCTAGAGGAGGCTACATTAAAGGGGACAAAACAAAGCATATCTCACCAATTTTTTTTTTTTATACTCATGAGCTTCAACATAAAGGTAAAAAATTGATATTCAATAAATCAAGTCAAGTAGCAAACTTATTTACAAATTCTTTACCAGCCTCAACTTTCAAAAAGCTTGTTCATAATATTAGAATGCATCATCTTAAAGATTTTTCATAAGACATGTACTTTTGAGGTGAAGTCAATGCAAATTTTATTCTCTTTCCTTCGCTTAGGTTTTTCCCATTAGGTTTTACTTTGCAAGGTTTTAATGAGGTAATTTGATATTTTTTGTGAATCCTGAAGTATTCAAATATGGATCTTAAAGTATCTATATAAAACCCTCAATTGAGTTATAAAGTATTCAGAAATCACAAGAATGTTGTACTTTTTTTTTTCGTTTAAGTTTTTTTTTCCATTGAGTTTTCTTGTGCAAGGTTTTAATGAGACATATTTTTAGTACATAATCATTCAAGGGCAAGTGTTATAAAACCTATAATTATATATATTGAATGCCTATTAAAATCTGTTAAACTTCATAACTCTTGGGTTTGGTCTCTTGGTTTTCCATGATATTTAGGTTTTCTAGTGTCTTTTAATGTTCTCATTTTCTTCTCCTATAAATATAATCATTTGTCTTGTATTATGAGTATTGAAAAATATATATCATAAAAAGCATGAGTTTCTCTTTTAAGTTTTATTTTGAATATGTATGTTCTTACTTGTTTTTTTATTTATAACAAACCATAATTAGTTATTACTTTAGTCTAAAGAATTATTACACGGGTATTCATAATTCCATATTACAAATATAACTCAATAAGAATTCCATATCCATTTAGCACAAGAGTAACTCCTATTAATACAGGACTGCTGGTGATTTTTCTCAATAGCTATAGGGGGGTTTGAGTGAGGACTTAACACCAAAAATTAAAAAAAATTATAGGGAGAGTGAGGGTTAAAGCTGGCAGCAGCAGAAGGAAATGAGGGGAGATCAAAAGGTTTGCGGGAGAAGAAGCTTTGGGAAGCAAAAACATAGCTAGAAACAAACTTAACACCTTTTGAAACCAGTTTCTAACACCTCTCTAAATCAGTTTCTACATAAGTTTTATACAAAAAATTAAGTTCTTAAATTAGAGTTCTTTAGGAGATTTTGGGGTAAATGGAAATTGAGGATAGATTGTGTAATGACAGTGAAGGAGACGTGATGTTGTTAAAAAAAAAACAACTTGAAGAAAAAGATGGGTACCAAGGCCTTGAAACCTTTGGCCAAAGAAGAAAATAAAGGGGAAAAACCTTTGCAATTTTGATTTTATATGTGCATGTTAAAAGAAAAGGTGTTTATGATCATGTAAGAAATTGTTGTATGCTGGAATCTAAACATCTAAATAAATTCATATGGTTCATGCTCTTGTGAAATTAAATTATAAGTATTTAAAATCTTATGAATGATTATTGCTGTGAAAATGACATATTTTGTATGAAATTGTGATAAAAAGAGTGAAAGAAATGCATGAAAATAATTAGTTGTGTATTAGACCTAAAAGTTTGAAATCTGGATAGTGTTACCAACTAACTTGTGGCCAGAAATTAGGCTAGTTGAGGATAGAATTTGGAATGTTATCCCCATGAAAGTTGTAGATAAAGGTGTTTAATTTTAAATAGGACCAAATTTTCCTAAATTAGAGTTGTGAAACTCTAGCTATAGATAAAAACCTGAAGATAGGTCAGGCTGGAAGTTAGTGAACAAAATTTATATCAAGCTTTAAACTGGAATTTGAGATTAGTAAATGAGAAATTTTATGGTGGATGTCTTATGGAAACTATGGTTAGTGATTTTAGCTTCCGCAAGAAACAAACCTTACCCTATTTGGAGTTATAGAACTCCAAATATAGATAAAACACTAGAGAAAGGTTTGATTGTATGTTAAGGGAACATTCATATGCCAATGTATTTTGTTGAATTTAAGTGTGTAAACGGCAGAACTGGGTTTTTCCTCTTCAAAAAAGTTGTATATTTGTGTCTTAGCTTACGAAAAAAAATAAACCCCATTTAAAACTAAGTTTTACAACTCCGGTGAGGAGTAAAACATTAAACAGTGTTCTAGTGCCTTGTTATGAATTCTTAAACATAGTGTGTCTACATATGAAATTAAAAGAAGTATTTCTTATCCAAATAATGAGTATGTGGATTGTAAATAATGTATTAACGTAAAGTATTTGTATTGTTCAGGGGAAACACCAATGACAGGATCTTTTGTTGGTGGTGCTCACTTGACTAGATGAGTAGGTAAGTAAGGTCTTACCTACAATTTTGTGATGTCAATTAAGTTTTTGGTTGTAATTATAAATGCTATGTATGAAATTAATTCAAATGAATTGTAAATAGTTGTGTGAAATAATAATGTGATTTGATTGCTTTTATAAATATAAAAGCCAATGTTGTGATTGTTTCTAAAGTTATTCAGAAACCAGTGTGATTGGGTTTCTTTCTCCAAGGCGAAAGGAAATGTTGTGATTGTTTAAGAAGTTGTTTAAAAACAAATGTGATTGGGTTGTTTTCGCTAAGGCGAAAACCAATGTTGTGATTATTTTTGAAGTTGTTCAGAAATCAATGTGATTGAATTTCCTTCGCAAATGCAAAAGCCAATGTTGAGATTTTTTTCCAAAGTTGTACGAAAATGAATGTGATTGGGTTGCTTTCGCTAAGATGAAAGCCAATGTTGTGATTATTTCCAAAGTTGTTCGGAGATCAATGTGATTGGATTTCCTTCGCGAATACAAAAGCCAATGTTGAGATTATTTTTCAAAGTTGTATGGAAATCAATGTGATTGGGTTGCTTTCGCTGAGACAAAAACTAATGTTATGAAGTCTTCAAAATCGTTCGAAGACTAAATGTGTTTTGGTTGTTTTTACAAATATAAAGGCCAATGTTATCTTATTGCCCAAGCTATTTTGAGAAATATGGTAAATTAAGTTGTTTTTGATAAATCAAAAGTCAATAATTAGTCATTATGAAATGTTTGATAACTATTAAAATCAAAGTACACTAATTGACTTGAAATTAAGAGTAAGGCCTTACTCATGTCAAGTACGAATATCTTGATGTGTTATTATTGTGAAATTATGACTATTGTTCATGAAATCTTTTATAGGATTGGATAAAAAGGATGGGTGCTCTCACTATCATACATGTTTAGAAGACAAATTATATTGTAATACGAACTTGTGCTTGGTAAATTTTTGTTGCAGAACCTTCTCGAATTGGCGGACCTAATAGTTACGTTATAGTTGGACTTCAAATTCAGAACTTTTATTGTATATGTAAATAATTTTGTAAACCTAACTTAAATCTCTCTCTTACTTTCTCTCCTTCTTCAATGACATTTTCTATTTATGTTTGAAATTGTGTATGAAATCCATATATAGAATATTATTATGCAAGTTGATATACATCCTTACATAATTTTTCCATGGCATGCATCAATAATATAATCATGTTTTATGTTGGACATTAATTTAAATTCAAATAAAAATAAAAAGTACGCAAAGTGTACGCATAAATAGCAACTTGATTTATTAGAGATTGAGTAAGGTAAGCATAATATATACATTTATGGAAGAAAAGTTTAAAACATATGGTTAGAATGTACCTTCTTTTTTTTTTTAATAATTCAAAATACAAGTGTATGAGATTGGATTATTTCTCCCTTAGCTTTCATTTA